>CM076577.1:86194374-86794374 GCA_034641835.2 Pinus albicaulis
TAACACAGTTTATCAATTTAAAATCATGATACCAACATGGAGGTTCATCCTTCAGCTATACATCAGCAAAATGGATTTACAATGCAGCTTATACAGTGTATAACGGAAATAGAATAAGTATACAAGACAAAAGCCTCAAAATGAGCTGCTACAACAACAAGAAATGGCAGAATAGATTATCAGCATTATTTCCACTGCTGAAGCATGCAGTAGATTACAACTTAGATCTAGAGAAGATCTGTACATAAAATTATGGATATATTTCAAATATGTGTACAATATAGGATCCTTTTTACATTCCCCTTCGGGATCTCAGCAAATCATGAACAACGGGGAGTAGATCTGAGATCTAAGTCACAGATCTACAGAAGTATTCAGAAAATTATGAATCATAACATATACAGTAGATCAGATCTGAACCAACATGGATTTTTTGGCCAATCCACAGATCACCATAGTGAAAGGAAGGATCCAATCACTAGAGATCTTCCTCCTCTAAACTGATGCCAAGACACCTTGTAACTCTGCTTTTACAAATAACACAGTCATGGAAGAGGGACTACACTGTAGGCCCTGAGAATGCTTTGGCCTACTACCCACATATGGATCTGAAGCTTAGACAATGGATGCACTCTTCCAGGAGGCTAAAAGACACACTCACTTAGAAGAGGCTCCAATATAAGCTAGATCTTCGCAGATCTAGAGTTCCACTTGCTGTAGCTCACATGGACAACCCAATCTTAGGTAGAAAAACGTTGTAGATGCAAGATGTGGATAGGAAAAATGCTAGATAGTGGACTATACAAACAAGACTCCTCCAAGAGCTACTCAAGGAAGGAGGTGGGAATTCCTGAATAGGAAACCCCAACAAGGGATGTCTAAGAAGACAATAACTTCATAAAATAATAACATCAACAACCCTTTCCTGTTGTCCTCCTCCTTCTTTTATAGTGTGAAAGCCTTGTCAAACCCTAAACCACCTCAATGAGTTAGCCCCTTTCACATGTGGAGCCTTCATCTAGAACTGTGTTGTGTATCCATGAGGTTCATTGCACCTAGATTGGACTTGGTCAAGGTTGACCCCATCTTGTGATTTAAACCCATTCACACCTACAAGAGTTTATTCACATGGCCCAGATATGTCTCTGTTTACATAGGCATTGATTTATTCATGGTTTTTAGGATTTTTACATGTCCTCCTTCACATTTTATTCATAAACATGAAATGCAAGATAAAACAAGGCAAAATAAGATATTCCCATTAGCTTGGGCTAAATGGGAATATTACAGTCCTCCCCTCCAAAATGTTGCTTGTCCTCAAGCAACTGATAAGGTGAGTGTTGCAAGGCTTCTCCTCCATTGGTGACATCATCAAAGATCAAGCTCCCCTCATAAGCTAGATGCTCACCAATCCAGACCCCCATGAATTGTTTCCCCAGAGTCAATATGAGATGTGCAAAATTCTTCCCATAAGGAAACAAGATCTCATGTAAAACCCCCATGGGTTTCCTAATGTCCCCCCTGAAATATATTACACAAGATACTGGAAATTATTCAGCTCATTAGGCACATGTATCCTTCCCATCATTCCTCCATAAATTCCCATAAAAAGTAAAAGCATGTCATCAATGTATGGGAGTAAAACAATGTACAAACAAACAAAAAGGTGCACATATGGAGGTGGTTCATAGTCCCACATGTGGAACCAGCGTAATGCATCCCCTGCCTGCATTAAACCAATATGTGGTAAGTGGTTTTCCCACCACTTACTTGCAGCCATGACATCTCACTGTAGCTAAATGTGTGAGATATCTTTGGTGCCTTAGGAAAGCACCCATCATGAAACAAGATCTCCCTTTGTCCACCAAGGGAGTGGCCAAGTAAAAAAATTGTTGTGGCCCCATATTTGCCATGAGATTGACAAGATATAACAATCCTTCTTGGAGTCATGTCCTGCAAAAACATGGTGTAAGAATGTATGAAGTCAGAAGATAAAATACATGTATTAAGAGCATGCTCTCCACCAACAATTCTCCTCCTATCAATGGAGTGGTGCATAGATATACTCCCTCCCTCAAGAGAAGGAAGAGTGGGCTAATTTATTTCTCCCTTAGGGCCATATTGCTACTCCAACTCCACAGAATCCATGCATCTCTGATAATGCTGATATAGTTCCCTTTCAAAGCCCTCCCGGTAATAGCTCCACCATATGAGATTGTTGAGATTCATTGAATAAGTGTGGGCAAGATAGAACCCTTCATAAGCCCTTTGCAAAATCTTCCCCTTGATCTTGGAGGCTCTAGACAAGAAGATTCTACCATGAATACAGATGACTCCATCAAATATTGAATAGCTCTCCTCATGCAGCCAGTCATCCAAAATCATGCAAGTATGGAGATCCTTGGAATATTCCACTAGCATTTGGGATTTCCAATAGGGATCTAATGTGCCCAAAAATGACAGCGCTAATAATGTGCCCACTGAAGTGGTTGCCATGTTGCTTCTTGTCTCCTTGACATCCTCTATGTCCAATGTGTATGTCGGAAGGCCATGCCTTCCATTCTTCTCCTCTTTGACATCTCCCATGCCAAAGGTATGAGATGGAAGCTTGTTATTCCTTCCTTGTTGCCCTCCTTGCTCATGCACATGCTTCAGAGAGGAAGGAAGCTCTTTGGACTTAGTCTTCCGTGGAAGGCTATCATCTGTCCAAGGCCTCTCTTTTTTGGCCAAAGCATGCATGTGAGACCACCATATCTCTTCTAGCAGGGAAGAGTGTTCTTCAAACAAGTTTGTCTTCTGATTCAAATCTTGCCTCCCATGCTTCATGATGGTGTTATTTTCTCTTCTTGCAGCATATCTCCTCAATGAAATTTGAGAGGTGAGGGTAGATAGTGAAGTCAAAGGAAAAATTCTCTCCCTTTCTTTGTACCTCCCCCATACTCTCAGCGCTGTAGCATGATCTTCTAGTGCTCCCTCCACCCTTGGATCTATGAAAGGAGCATCACTGTATGAAACATCTTCATTCAAATATGATTTAGGTGGTCTCCCCAATGGTAAAACATAGGATAATGATGTCTCATGGCTCATCCCCATGTGAAAAACAGAGGGGAACATATCATGATTGCTTCCACTATGCAAATAAATCTATGATTGCTGTGTGGAAGTACCATGAAACTTGGAGACCCCTCTTAATGGTGTAAGAGTGCCTCTGATTGGAGCCCTTGCCCCATTTTCAGATAGTGGATCAACTGCGTGACCCCTCCTTTGTTCTGTCTCATTGTCTTTTAGCAATGACACCTACTACTCATGTCCTCCATATCGAAGAATCCCTGGAACTCCTTGCAAAGGTGAAAGAATCCCTCTAGTGGAAGCCATTGCTTCATCTCCATCTCGAAATAAAAATAGATCTCCTCTTGCTTGCACAGCGCTGGAGGATCTTCTTTGCTTTCTTTATCCCTTCTCCTCCTCAGTGGAGAATGCTCCATCATCAAGAGGTCCTCTGTCTTGATCTCTTAGTGAGGAAAGAATCCTCAAGTCTTCTCTTTGGGAAAAGAGATCTTGCTGAATTGGGGTATTTGCCTCTGATACAAAGTGCAGCAAATCTTAAACCCCTTCAACAATGTTTAGGACTGGATTTGGCTCCATGGAATCTTCCAACTCATGTAATGATTCAGATTTCTTGGGCTTGCTCTGCTCCCCCCAAGAAGTCTCAAAGCGTCTCTCATTAAATTTTCCCACTAGTCTCCTAGTGAATCTTGCATAAGAAGAGATGTTCCTCCCTTTCAAGGAAGAAGACTCAAACAACCACCAAGAATAATCCTTCCCTTGAAGATGTATCACTTCTACTCTTAAGGCTTCTTCTTCTGATACTTGATGCAGCTGAAATTATGTGTCAAGCTTCTTTACCCAATACTTGGCTGAGTCTTTATGTGATCCATCAAATGTAGGTAGAGAGAGTCTACCCAAAGTGTGATGCATGCAACATTTCCTCCTACTATAGTTGCAGGATATTTCTTCTTTTAGTTGATAGAACTCTGGGAAACTGATGTGCTCTTTGAATCTCTCTTATTGAGATTCATATTCTTGGAGATACTCACCAAGAGATCCCTCCTTTGGTGTTTCTCCTCTTCCTCCTTCCTTTGTCAAGAAATTAGGCATGTTACCACGTTGTGGAACAGATTGTGTAGCTGAATTATCACACACATAATATGAAGTAGTGGGGCTTTACTCATGTGCAAACCTCCTCAAGGGATCTACTGATCTTCAATTCCTCCCTCCTCTGATTCCTTCCTCCAGCTCATGCAAGGCTTGAGAAAGAGTGTTAGAGAACTCTACTCCTTCTATTCTTCCACAGGGGTTTCAATGGTGTAATCATTTATATTTTGTATTCTTCCATGACACCTCTGCTCTTTTTCAGTGAGAGGTTCTCCTCCCTCTGAAGACATATTGGCTCAAATAATGCACAGGCTGTGCCAAGATGCTCTGATACCACTGTAATATCCAGAAATCTGGACAGCACAGCAAGACTATTGAAATAAAACACTCCTAAGAAATATATGCACATAAATGTGTTTGCAACTCCTGGATCCCTTATATCAGCTCATCTAATATCTAAATCCAAAAAGAGAGCAAAAAAAAATCAAACTAGGTGGGTTAAACAGATCTCCCACAACCTAGTCTAGCTGAAAAACACCCAAAGAGAGGGGTTGCATCTATATTCAAAGGTCTACTTGATAAATAATGCAGTTTATCAATTTACAATCATGAGACCAACATGGAGGTTGATCCTTCAACTATACATCAGCAAAATGGATTTACAATGCAGCTTATATAGTGTATAACAGAAATAGAATGAGTATACAAGACAAAAGCCTCAAAACGAATTGCTACAACAACAAGAAATGGTAGAATAAGCTTATCAACGTTGTTTTCATTTTTGAAGCATGCAGTAGATTACAACTCAGATATAGATCAAATCTGTACATAAAATGATGGATCTATTTCAAATCTGTGTACAAGATAGGCTCCATTTTACATTCCCCTTGGGGATCTCAGCAAATCATGAACAACAATGAGTAGATCTGAGATATAAGTCACAGATCTACAGAAGTATTCAGAAAATTATAAATCATAACATATACGGAAAATCAGATCTGAACCAACATGGATTGGTTGGTCAATCCACGGATCACCATAGTGAAAGGAAGGATCCAATCACTAGAGATCTTCCTCCTCTAAACCGATGCCAAGACACCCTGCAACTCTTCTTTTACAAATAACGTATTCATGGAATATCGACTGCACTATAGGCCCCGAGAATGCTTTGGCCTACTGCCAATGTATGGATCCGAAGCTTAGACAGTGGATGCACTCTTCAAGGAGGTTAAAAGACACACTCACTGAGAAGAGGCTCCAATACAAGCTATATCTTTGCAGATCTAGAGTTCCACTTGCTGCAGCTCACATGGAAAACCCAATCCTAGGCAGAACTGCACTGTACATGCAAGATGTGGCTTGGCTAAATGCCGGATAGTGGACTAGACAAACAAGACTCCTCCAAGAGCTACTCAAGGAAGGAGGTGGGATTTCTTGAACAGGAAACCCCAACAAGGGATGTCTAAGTAGACAATACCTTCAGAAAATAATAACATCAACAACCCTTTCTTGTTTTCCTCCTCCTACTTTTATAGGGGGAAAGCCTTGTCAAACCCTAAACCACCTCAATGAGTTAGCCCCTTTCACATGTGGAGCCTCCATCTAGAACTGTGTTGTGTATCCATGAGGTTCATTGCACCTAGACTGTGTTGTTGACTTGGTCAAGGTTGACCCCATCTTGTGATTTAAACCCATTCACACCTACAAGAGTTTATTCACATGGCCCAAATATGTCTCTATTTACATAGGCATTGATTTATTAATGGTTTTTAGGAGTTTTACATGTCCTCTTTCACATTTTATTCATAAACATGAAATGCGAGATAAAACAAGGCAAAATAAGATATTCCCATTAGCTTGGGCTAAATGGGAATATTACACTTTTCAAATTTAAAGAGTCAGTAAAGACCAAAAATGACTACTGAGGTAGTCTAGGTAAAAGGGTGTACCAGGTTTCCGTGAACTGCCATATACACCTTGGTAATCAAATGAAAGAAGAATTGACCAAGGACTTGATGTACGTTCAGGTAGTCTCCCTGAATGATGTGTTCGGTGTATCATGGTTACAAGGCGGCAGACTCGGCTTCCTATGGATAAAATAATTGCAACCTAGAGGGGTCTCCCTTTATATACTCGACTGTACGGTTTAAAGACGCTGAAACATGTCTCTAACTTAGACCACTAGATATTTCTTTAGGTTTCAATGTTGCCTTAGGTTAATTGAGTAAATTTTAAGTTGATCTTGTATTTACGTTTCAATTCCAAGGTCCTATCGAATTTTGGATCTCAAAAATTCCTAAATACAAGCTACATGCCAAAATATACCATTTCGTTCAATGAAAAGCTATCTACGAGAAAGTTAGGAGTTTTAAAGCGATATCAAATAATAAGAACACACAGAAGCATCCACTATAGTATCTGATGAAATCTAATGAAAATGAGAAGTCATTCCTATAATTGTCCAATGCTAGATATGCGAAAGACTTTCAATTTAACAATGCAAACAAGAATGCAAGCAATTTAAAAAAAAAAAAAAATTCAATGTAATAGAGAAAATAGTGCACTAAATGACATGAAAAACAAACCAAAACACTAGTTCGAGAACGTTAATGCAAGATTCGAAGCGAAATAATTTCAATCAACCCAAAAAAAACATAACAAAACTCAACCAACGTTGCAATTTCTCAAATTGAAGAAAGATTTCAAAATAGACCCATGCAAGCAGTGTGATCTATGCTTGGAGTGACAAGAAGAAAAATTGAATGAAAGAGGAAAGAATCATTCAACCAATGCAATCACTCAAATATAACAAGGGAGCTGAATGAAACCAAACCAGGAATGAAGTTGATTGCGAAACAAAAGACTCAAACTCCTACTGGAGGCTCAGCATACCAAAGCACTTAAAAACCCAAAGGCTCTGATGCTGATAGGAAAAAGACAAAAAACTGAAGGAATAAAGCTGATCATAATTAAAAACAATCCCAAAGAATTCAAGGCTTATCTAAAAATAACCCAGAAGCAAAACTACTGACCAAAAATATTCAAAACAAACCAAACCCTAAAACCTACAAGGGTCGGCACGGTTGTTTGGATGTAATCAGTGCCAAACAGGGGATGGCATGGGAACAACACTAGCAACTAGCACCAATCGGCACGACTGTATGAACAGAAAGCACACGAAGCTATTTCACTCAGGCAAAAGGGAAATTTTTTGAAAGACAGAGGTCAAATCTGATCCTTCGGGGCTAAACAAGGGTCTTAGACTTAGCAGAATAATCAGAAAAGGAAAAATAAGGAAGCAAAGACAAAAAAGAATACCTAATGGGTGAAAGACAAACTCGCACTGATCCCCAGTGGAGTCACCAATTTGTTGGTGAGGTAAATCCCCTCTGCGGATAGAGGTGATCCCACTAGACCTAGGGTGGGTCTAGCAAAAAACAAAATAGGCTATAATATTGATTCCTAGTTAACGAATGGATAGAGATTCGATAGATGACTTACCAGAGGTCCTATGTCGTTGTTGTCATAAATAAGAGTGGCTGCCTCTCGCTTCTATTTTGACAGATCATGATCCGCTCGCTTTCATGCTCGGACACTTGCACACACACAAGAAACAATGACAATATACAACATACTAATTCACACTCGTAACTATTAGTCAGTCGAAGAGGACTAAATCAATTACATTAAATAAACAACATAACACAATGATGGAATCAACACCATAGTCGAGTATATTAATAAATGAAAGGAAGAGTACAACCAAGCTTCAACATCGTGGTCTCCTCCAACACGGTTCTAGCAGAGTGCGTCTCACAAAGGCTCATCAGGAATTTGGATGAGACTCTCTCTAAGGAGTTCTCCTTGGTTCTACCTTCTCAATAGCAATTACTCAGCTATAGTATTCTTCTCCAAGTTCAGCTAGCTTTCATAAAGGGAAAAGGTTTGTTTTTATAGAGGGAGAGGGAGAGGTTAGGATCCCTATAATTATGGAAGGGTGTCCTATCTTCAAGGAGTGTTCCATGGGAGGTGGAAACCACTGCCTAAAGAGGGAGATCTGTGGCTGATCAACTTAACCACTTCTAGTGACTCATCCCTGAGGTGGTTAGAAGGAAACTTCCGCCTCTAATTTTTTTAAAAGCATTCCTAAAATAGCTCAGCGTGGGCACCGTACTGAGACAGAGTGCCAGGTGGCGCGGGCTCTAGTGCAAATATTCCACATCGGCGCAAGGGGTGAACTAGCTACCCACGCCAAGTCCAAAACATAGGTTGTGTGTTTTTTTGAGGAAATGTCCAACAAGAGAAATGATGTCCTTATGCAGAAGGATGCAAAGAAGGTGTTTGAAAAGTATGACACTGCTCACAAGTCACGGGAATGACTCTCGGTGACAAAATGATATGTAACACACATCCTCACGCAACACCTTAGTATTCAAATGCAGAATTTTGGTGAAGGATCAACTCCAACATTCGATATTTTTTTGCAACTAATTCTAGATTTAGTTTAATTTTAATTTGTGATTTGATTTTTTTTTAGAAAGATAGAAAATATTTGGGATATTATTTTTATTATTTAAGAATGGATATGTAACGTAACAGGGGTTCATTTTTTGGTTGAAAAATATATTGCACTTTGTATATTTTAGAAGATTTTAATGAAGAAATCTTGAAGCTATAACAAAAATTCTTATGTTGGGTGTTCTGAATTTCTTTTCTCCAGTTTGATTTATTTCTCCTATATTTCCATGATGTAGGATATTATAATTATTGAATGAATAAAATAACAAAAAAAATTTCATTACAATGCTTTATTTATAGATTCATTTGTTTGCATTCTTCTTTCTAAAGATGCTTTTTGAATTCATCTATTTGACGATCCTTCTTAGTCGATTGTTCATCTCATATTTTTCCTTTCATTACAAAAAATTAATGATTCAGAGTTTCTCAACTACCTTTCCTTTGTTGAATGTTTTAGTTTGATATTACATTAATCCAAAATAGACTCCATCACCCAATGGTGTTCCTTTTTCTCCATATTCCAACCAACACCAACAAATTTTACTTTATTCTGGCCATATAGTGTTTAACTACCATTGTGACTGTTGTATCTCAAGAAACAATCCCTTGGCTATGATAAGGAATCTGTGCTCAAGACATTTTTAAATATATTTCACAAAATTAAGATATCAGATGGTCTTTGTTTAACACCTTTGGAAATTAATTATTTACAACCCTCAATGATCTGATATAATGAAAGATTTCACAATTCCATTATCTGCTGATATTAATTGAAATGTAAGGAAGAAACTGGAATGGAAACTCAAAATGATATGTTGAATAACAAAATCTATCACTTTAAATCTCAGAAGAAACTTTATAGAGATAAGAGAGTTGGAGTGAAGGAGTGCACATTAAGGACATTGAATTCTTACTTACAAATTGTAAAAAGAGACACACAACTACATTACTTCACCTCATTCACAGAAGAATAAACATATGATGAAAATGGAAAAATGCATCACCATCAATAGGTGCAAGAAACTTGATCTTCTTTCATTAATATTCAGAAAATTCAGTAAAAAGTTTATGGTAATCCAGAGATCCAAAACTCGGAACCCTCCTCTTTCTTTTTCATTACTTTAAATACAATGCAAAGCAGTTGTAATTATTGAAAACTACTTGTAACTATTCTAACTACCTAAAACTGCATAAACTACATGTTACATGGAAATTTAACAACTTCATTACAATATAGATCTTTTTTAAGAAGATAACTAAAACTAAAGCTTCAATCTATCTGCTGAATTTGAATTTGATGGGATGCCACTGTATTCTTTGGATTTGCTGACGTGTCCTTTTGTGACGTTGAGGGGTCACCAGGTGGATCAGTCATCCAAGCTCTACACTTCTTCCATATCTCGATGCTATTTTTTGGATAATTGATCAATTTATGATATTATAGGCAGAAGGTTGTGATCCTGCTGAAAGTAGGTCGTTCTACGAACAAGGTGTTTACCATCCAAAGCAATTGAAAATTCCTTTGCAAGAAATTAAAAATTGTGGCTCCTTTCAGGATAGCGGTCTTCTCATGGGTATTATCCATTTTACTCTTCGCTAGCACTAACAGTGGCTTATAAGAATCCCACGATAAAAGAATTCCTTTGAGATCCCAGCATGAAGGCAATCTTGCTCTGGCCATTTTGTCTAATATGTTGTCAAATCTAGTTATAACTTGTTTAATCTCTGCAAATTCTTCCCTGCTGACTTCCTGCAAGAATTTTTTTACAATCAAATTATTAATCACTAGGACACATAATGTCCTGTATTTAATTGAATTTTCTTCCAACTCTTGATCCGTTTTAGAAATGATGAAATCAATGAACTTATTTGCCCATAAGGCCCTATTAAGAGTCTTTTTTTTATCTGCCATAACATTTTCCTCCAAGTCTCTAATAATATTCTTTTCCTCTGACGCTATTATCAGGGACTCCTAAGCTATTCCCATAGCTTCAATGATCTCATTCCATACAGTGTCTTTTTCTTGGATCAGAGTTATATTTCCTTTCAATTTTTCATTTAAACTCTTGATCTCATTATTTTTTGTATGACAATCTGATCTGTATTTATTAACTTCTGCTTCTTGAGCCTGCATTATCTTATTCACTATCTCCAAGTTGTTCTGAGCCTTTTTGAGATCCTTTTTTGCCATATTCAACTCTGTACTCAACTTAGATAACCTTGATGTTGGGTCATTAGTTCTAGATGGCGTGACAGTAGTACAAGAATGAGAATCAATTTGAGTTTTCAAGTTAAGGACAAACTCCTTTAACTTAGAGACCTCCTCCTCTTTTTGTAACAACTGTTGTAAAATATTTTCTTTCTCATTCTCAACCTCTGCTACCTCTGCTGCCATTGAGTGTTCTCCAGTGGGCAGCTTTAATTTCTTCTTCATCACATTTATCTATGACTCAGAACTCTATAGAAATTTTTGTACATCCGACTTATCATTAGGATTCACCCCAATATTTACAATAATATTTTTCAATTCTTTGTTCTGAGTTGACAAAGCTCTAGAATTGGCCTTTTTCAATTTCAACTATTTGATCACTTTTCCTAGATTTTGTTCTGCCTTTTGAGAAGTTGCACTGGACTTGGTTAAATCACTCATGATCAATTGCCCTGTCTGTAAATGTAAATCAACTTTATCAGGAAAAGGAATTTTCTTCACATCAACAGTCAAATTAACAATTTTAAAACTACTTGATGACCCTACTTTCATTTCAGATGGGTGAGAAAAAGCAATTTTAAACTGATCCTTTTCTAAGTCCATGGCAGTAAATAATCTGGTTTGGTCTGAAGTAATCTGATATTCTGCTTTTTCTTCCATACTATCTTTCATCTTTTGATTCCTCTATGTGATCTGAGCAAAAACCTGCTTGATCAAAGGGATTTGATCTTGCACATCTCCATGTCTTGTAGGTGAAGATGGTACATTCTATTCATCTCCTAACTGAAGGAGGAAACCAGGCTGAGTGCTTGATATTTCCTCAGTCAGTCTTGCCCTCTTCTCAGCTCTCTGTTCCTCACCTTCATAATCAACAACTGCTTCTTTACTTCTTTTGCCCAATTTTTCTGAGATTACAGGGGTCTGTATGTTGGAATTAACAGAATCTACAAAAATTTTGTTAGCCAATTTTTCAAGTTCAGACTTATTGTCATGAATGAAAGTAGAGTAGCCATTTTCAACCCTTTTGTTAGAAATCATTGTGTGGGGGTCATAGGCCCATTTCTCACCTAACAATAAGTGCATATCTTCCAACATCCTGCTAGCCTCATTAAATTCTTGCCTCATATTTACTACAAATGGAACCACGGACATAGGGAGTTGAAAAAAATGTCCCTTCTTCATTGGAGCAAAATGAACTTGATCTACGTTCAGACTTTGCCTAATGAATTCCAATGCAAACAACCTCATAGGGACAAAAGTTGGCAATCTATAAGGTTCTACTCTTGCTCCATATAATCTAATCTCTGAATAATCATCATATACAAACCAATCCCCAAATTTACAAGCATTACTTAACTAGAGACACTCCTGAGCTTTGGGCAGGAAACAAAGAGGAGGAACACAATTTAAAACCTTATAAGCAACTGGCATAAAAGAGGTAGCAAAATCAAATATCCCTCCCTCATTTGATTCATTTCTTACTATATCAGTCCAAAAAACTGCTGACTCCCCTTTCTTATTTTCATCCCTTATATTCAATTCGAAATGTAAAAATTCTTCTACAATTTGATACAAAAATATATAATTGATAAGTGAGGGGAACTTGAAGAACCCGGTGAGGGATAAGCTCATGAGTTGAGTATTAACAACCTCTTACCAGTAATATGGAATATCAAACACTACTTTAGACTGCATCATCATGGAAAACAATCCCAACACTGAGCTATCAACTTGAGTGGAATCTTCTTTTCCAAGAATCTTTGATAGAAGTTGTAACATTGGCCTGACCTTTGCATCAAAATTCTCTAATCAGAATTATTTATCATCTGCTGCAAATTTCTCCAAAGTCGGCTTCAACAAGGAGATGACCTGGTTAAACTCCTGTCTTACAAGATTATCATAGAATGCTACTAATGACTCATCAGTGAATTGAGCATAAGACTCAGAATCATGATAACACAGGCCTTGGCAAATTAATTGGGATGAAACTTGATGAAAATTTTCATCGAAGAAATTCATTACAAAGAATTTACTGGGATACAATGCAGACACTAACCAACGCACAAATTTGGGAAAAAGATATGTTTTGGGGATGCATGTAGAGAGAATAGTAGAATTAGCCATAGCTGAATAGATGGGGGAATTTTTCTCATTCAATATAAATTGCTCGTAAAATGGAAAATGTTCAATGGTGCAGATGGTGTCCTGAATATCTTTCTCAGTATCCATGAGAGGGATGTGGCTTGAAGAGTTGGACAAGGAAGATTTATTATCCATGGAATTATGCAAGGTGACGAACAATGATATGTGGAAATAAGAAAATGGAATGAAAAGAATGACTTCGCGGATGATTGAGAATCAGAAACTAATAGGAGAAAGAAAGAATTGAATCCTTTAAATAAGTGGCACAGAGTTCAAACATTAATAATGAATTAATGATTAAAAATACAAATAATGGTACATATGACAATGACAGGTGAGTTTCCGCCAACTGGATGCATACATCACTACGAGAACGCTCGGGGGTATGAAGCTTTCGACGAAGTGCTGCCCTTGCAGTGAACAAGAACCGTTGATTCTTGATCTTACATTAGTCAGTGGGGTCAACTATGGAGGCACCTCTCCAGCTAACCTTCAGGTTGTTTGTGCCTGCGGGTTCTCGTTGACCTTTATCAAATGGAACCTGCTTTAATCCCGCCCACCAACTCAAACGGGTGTTAGTTGGAACTCTTGGTCCCACCTTCACATGCTTTGAAAACATATTAATTGATCAATATGTGAATTAAAAAATTAATTTCACAAATATGAAGGATTTTCATTTTATCATATATGCTTTTTTTTGTATTTTGAAATAAAATAAAATAAAATGCAAATGAGCCACAACATTAACCTAGTGTAGTTGAGTTTGAGGAGAGATCCCCTCTGGATTGAAGGGCCAAATTAAATCCCAAAGTGGTTAGAATTTACCTTAGAATTTTTCCCCCATAGCCGGGGTTTTCTCTGAGTGATAACAGGTCTTCCACCTTTGTAATGAATATGATGGAGCCATGGTGAAAGCAAGAAACTTTGTTCTTAGTCATTAAATTATACATTTTTTTTAATGCGCAGACACCCATTAGATAATTTATGGCACATTGAAGTCGTCACATATCCGACTCTTATTTGATGGGGCCTCTGTTAGATATTTGATGCCATACCGACAAAATAAAGTGTCATACATATAGCATTCCCGTCGGACAAAACTGTTACCTCGTTGAATATTCGATGCTCAGCCATCTGATTTTCTACTCCATTTTGATAGAACGATGCATCTGAGATATGTAAATCCCATTGAAATAATTTAAAATGATGTTTATTATCCGATGCTAAAACATCGGACTTGTTACTCCATACCGACTTAATGAAGTGTCGGAGAGATAATACACCCGTCGCACAATCTTGATCTACTATCGATTAGGCGATGCCACACCGTCGGTCATTCCATTCAAACTAAAAAATTCATTGTCGGATATTCAATGCATGTGAGAATTTATACTGACATTTTAACTTCATATATCCGATAAATTTGAGTGTCACATAATTGACTTTGAAGCGTCGTATTTTTAATGATAATTTCACCATTTTTTGCGTTGGATAATCAACCTCTATATTGTCGAATATCCAAAGTTTAATAAAGTTTCAACTATTCGACACAATGTTAGCGATGATTTTCTCAGCTCTAATGTGCCGAATAACTGACACAAATAATTTGCATATCTGATGAATAACCATCATATTTTTTCCCCATTTGTACTAGTTTATGTGTCGCTCATGGTTTACATGTGTTACTTTCTTACGCATAAATTTTTTTTCATAATATACTATTGGTTAAATGATGATTCAGTTAGCATTGTAAATAAGAGTGAAAATTGGGAAAATTTTGATTTAGCAGGAAATACTAGTTCACCTCCCCTCTCAGTATTTCTAACAATGCACATTATCATTTAATTAAATATGGAAAATACAATTAAATTTTATAATTAATATAATTTCCATAAGCCATAGTACATTCAGAGAACAATAATAAAATCTAATACATCCATAATTTAAAAATCACAATACCAATTCAATATCTCAGGCACATTAGGTGCATGACAAAATTCTAGTATTGTCCAACATATGAAATAGTTTGGTAATTCTGAATCATTATTCATATTTAACACAACCATACAAGTTAAATGACAACAAATGTCCTAGGCTGATAATCATCGTGATTATATAGCCAAATAGCAATGAATCAAGAAACACATGGAGACAAATATTAACTGGTCATTATCAATAAACATAATTCAGAGTTCATAAAACAAAGCCGTAGACCATTCTACTTATTTGGTTGATTTGAGTTCAATTGGTAACTAGAGAAGAACCTATCACTATCCTCCCAATCATAGACCAGTTATGTTGAGCTCTACCTCATAAATAGCCATCCCAGTGCCAAGTCCAAAGTTTGAGAACTAAATTCACAAGGGAAATATTGATTGGACTGAGAGATGGATATCAATTGTAGGTGGTTTAAAAACAATCTAGAAAGAACTAGTTCATAGTCGCAAAAATAAATAGTGGTTTCACAACAAAATGCAAGCACTGGTGATTCATTGTATGTGTGGTTGCATAATAAGGGACAAGCACTCGTGGTTTCACAACTATAGCAAGCACTAATGGCTTGATAGTCTCAACAAGAACCCAAAATTTTCAATTTAATCTCGTTGTGTCCAAACTAGTAATACCAAGTAAAAACCAAATATAGATTAGTGGTATAGGGTAGGTTGAATTCTCTCCATGCGCTTCACACTATGATGTCACTACACTAAATTCTCCAAAATCAAGTCGAACCCTCATTTGAGTCTAAGCCATTATATTTATGGTCATATAGTTGATGATGATAATGATGATGATGATGGTTAATGTCCACTCAAACCAAAATTTGGTCTATCGGGCCTATAATTTTCTTAGTTCTTAATTGTATAGCTTCTCATCTTTCTTGGCGAGATTAGTGTTGTAGCTTTCTTTTTCTTCTCTACGGTCTTCCAATATCATTTATCTTGCACCTCCTTCATCTCTTCTGATTCTTGGGACACTGGTGTCTTATCTTCGGGATCTGGGAGATCTTCTTTGTTGCTAAATGAAGATTAATTTTGTGTGGAATTCGAATCCTCATAATTTTTTATGCTTAAGGGGTTGTCAAGTTTATTTTTTTGTTGTTGGGCGGGGCTTTCCCCCTGCTTGTCTTGAGGTTTTTTTCTATCTTGCATAATTTCTTGCGATTCAGATTTTTCTGGAGAGTATTCTTCCTTGGTGGTAGTGTAATGTTCCTATTGTGCTCCTTCCCACCATGTAGATCTATGGTGATTATTTCTAGAAAAAAATTTCTGGGAGACTTTTGGGCAATTTTTGGCTATATGGCCTGTCTCAAAGTAGGATCAACATCTGAAGAGGACACTTTCATAGTCGAGTTTCTGGTTCCATACATAGTCTTTTCTTGTTAGGATTATTTCAGCTGGGAATCCGGCGCTGAAGTCCATTTCTACACAGATGCGTGCATAGGTGGTTCTCACATATTCCTCTATTTCTGGGCACCTACAGTAAAATTTCCTAATTGCATTTTCAATGGATTTTTGTGAGGAGAGATTCCAGAGATGCAAAGGTAGGTTTGGAAATCTGACCCACACTGGTGCTAAGGTTATGACTATTATTGAGGGATCGAATGATGGGTTCCATGGCTTCATGAATAGGCCTCATTTTTACCAAAACCAAGGGACGAAATCTAAAATGCATTGTCTGCTTTCAGAGTTTTCAAAATATACTATAAAGAAACCCTTAGCACATGGGTAGATATTAATTTCATCATAAATGACAGGCTTCCATACCTCTGAGATCCAATTGTGGAGAGCTGTCAGCCGTGGCCAAAAGCCATTAAACCAGTAGATTAAGGCAGTTTCAGAAAACTTCAAGGCCTCATCCAGGTAGGCCTTGACCACCTGCACAGTGGAAGCTGGGGCTTCACTAACAATATGGGCAGGAGCTTGACTCTTAAAGGCAGACGGAACTGGGCCGGAAATTATCTTCACAAAGCAGAGAGCCATACTTCCGAAGTCAAGGGAGGATCTATATAGTAGAAGTTTTATTTAAAATATGCCTAGCTTTGCCAATCCAACGCTGAGAAAATGATCTAGAAAACCTGGAAGATCATCCATGAGGATATGCGAATATGAAGACCGAGCAGCAAGCTGCAGACCTAGAAATCCCAGCAAGCCACTCTTCACCACACTATGTAATGAATATATACCACAGAAGTGCGAGCGAGTCTTTGAAGAAATAATAATATTATAAATTATAGGCTTTGCAGCGTGGGAGTGGATGTTAATGGACTATCCCAATATGTATCTTAAGGAGATGCAATCTTCTGACGTTTAGGTATTGATTTGAGTAGTGAGTAGTTCCTATGTAAAGCACGATAAAGCTTCACCTGCACAATGCAATGAATATATGATACCCCACTTGAACCGCAGAACCACGAACCACCGCAGAAGTGCAAGAAAGAACCATAGAAGAACATCGACCACAGCAGAAGAGCGATCAAGAACCAGAGAGCAAGAATCGTGATATGCTACCCCACTTGAACATTAGAACCACAAACCACTGCAAAAGTGCGAGCAAGAACCGTAAAGGGCATCAATTTTCTTCCCCCCCACCCCCCATGATTTCTTAGCTCAACCATTGTATCTTCAGAGTGTGAAGAGGAAGACTTAGGATGAGAACTACATGTTGAGTCTCAAAATTTTCCTCCATATTCATCCATATTTCCATCATTTCCTAACCATTTAGCCCTCATTTCATAACTATATAGCCTAAAATCGTACATTAAGTAATCATATTCATGATCATATGGGTTAGAACAAAGCTATTTATTTTATGTATTTTTAAGTGAATTTATGATTAAAAACTAAGAAATTAACATGGTTACATATACATATATATGTTTTATGAGTTTTGTGACATGTGTAGGATTATTTGGAGGTTCTATAAGGGTCTTACTTAGCCTCTCAAGCACAAATTCCAATTTCAAATCAAGAGGTTCACCATATTCTAAGGAGAAAGATCATGGAGATCTTGATGTTTCATGGGATTTGTATCTAGTATTTATGGATAAGTTTAGACAAGTATGGATCTAGTAGGTATTTAAGGGATTTACATTTATTGAGAAGATATCCCTAATTCATGTATAAATAAGAGGATCATCCTTCAAAGGAAGCTAACAAGTTGCCAATTGTTCATTACCATTAGATTTATGATTGTTCATTCAGCATGAGTAATATCATTTTCTCCAAATCATGAGTTATGAGTGTTGTTTGATTCTTAAGATGTGACAGTTGTTCGTGTGTGCTCATTGAGGAATGAACGGATCCCCATCAACCAAAATTCACATACATATATAACATAGATTGTTTTCTATTATTTCCTTTCATGCAAGCGTACTTTAATTTCTGCAAGTGTGATTTCATTTCCTAGATTCAATTTGATTGTCACTAAACTGCTTGCTTACTAGTTATCTTAGTTTTCTTTATTGACAATTAAATCACTAGTTTCTATTTAATGCTTTCCAGATTATCATAGTTTTCTTCTAATAGAATTTAAATTTAGTTATAATTAAATTTCTTCCTTACAAGTTCTCATATTTTTCTTGCTTGATAACTAAATCAATAGTTGTTCTAGGTTTACTCGCTTTCTAGATTATCATAGTTTGCTTCTTATAGTTGTTCAAATATTACTTTATAAGATTTTAGAAAGGCCATGGCATTCATTCATTCCACCCTTAGAATCTAACTTCCACCCTTAGAATCTTATTTAGCTTTCTTAATTGTGATTTCTTTTGCAGTTTTCTTTAGTTATACTTGTAATATGCATTTCCTTTCTTTCTTTCCATCCTAAAAAAACCTTCTACAATAGTTTCATTTGAGGTCCCATATATTTTGGTTTTCTTCTAAGTTTACGAAACCCTCATATTGACATATTTAAATGACAAGGGATTTAACATACCATTAAATCACTCTACATTTTGGCGTTGTTGCCGGGGAAGCAAACTTAGATGTAACTAAGTTAGGAGGATTATTTAGGAAGCATTTTTCATTTAGGGTTAACTACATTTAGGCATTTTCATTTAAGTTTATTTTGCATTTTCATATAGAAAACATAGAAATAAAACAAAACATCTACAAATCAAAAACCCCCATTCACTAAAAATAAAAATAAGAAAAATAAAAAACACAATAAAAATCCAATTGCAAGAACAAGATATGAAGAGATTTGTGCTATGACAGTTGAAGAAGATCAAAAACCTAAATATCACATTCAAATTTGGTCTTAACTAGTAATTGGGCTACAATTTTTAACATCAAATCTTCATGATCATGTCCAAGAATTCACTAGGGTTTATTTTTCAAACTTGGATGAGTTTACTTGTGATATTGTTATGCAGATGGATGCATTGGAAATTCTCTTATACTTAAGAGAATGTTTCATTTATTTTTAGAATAGGATTAACAAATAAAAATGAATTTTTGTGATTTTAGGAAACCATTTACTAACCATTGGCAAGAAAATTTTAATAAAACAAACGATTGTGAACAAGGAGCACAAGAGAAGATTAAAAAGTGATAATTTTAGGTGTGAGATCAATTCTTTTCATTTTATTTTCTGAATCCAAACTTAAAAAAAAAAAAAAAAAATCGATTAATGAAAATCTTGAGTATGCTCTCCTCCTGTGCTTTGTGTGATCTGGAGGATCAGAAAAATAATTTTTATGTTAGTGTAAAAAGAAACTATAAATAAATAAATTGGATAAAACTTGTATTTAGCTATAGAATTCATGCAATTCTGCAGCTAACTTCTGTTTTGATCATTTGACTTGATTTGATTTTTTTTTATCATTTAAAAACATTTTTAAATTTAAAAAAAATGGAACATATATAAAAAAGTAATTTTTAATAAAAAAAATAAAAACTAACAAAAATAAATAATAAAAAAAAACCTAAAAAAAATATAAAATATAAAATACAGTACAAAACAAATCAAATAAATAATAATAATAATAATACTAACTCACGTAAGTTTCAAAACACCAAATAATAATAATAAAATATATAGGACTCATTAAAACACAAAAAACCAAACAAATAAAATAAAATAATGCAGAGTTGAAAAACGATGGATTTACATCATATAAAATAAAATGAAGGGTAATATGTGAATCCATGTCTTGGCTTCAGCCTTGAAACATCCCGGGAAGAATCTATGATGAATTTTTTCATTGCCGAATCATAAATCTTAGTTGTTCCTCAAGCTGTGGCTGTGGGGAATCTTGTACCAACAAGCCATTATAGCTACGACAAGTTAAAAAAATTGAAACTGTCAAAGGATCCAAAGAAGAAAAAAAATTTAATGGAGTTTCCTGTGCCTGAAACACCAGATTGAGTCCTTTTGCCTCACAATACTGGAGTAAGTTCTGAGGTTCGGGGTTGTGGAAGACGTGTAATTGCATTTCTATGCTCTATATTTCTGACCAGGCAAGGTTTTGGTGAGGCAATACATGGTGGAGGGATGGTGGCTACAGAGGTAAATGATGAAGCTGCTATAATGAAAAGTCAGCGAGAAGTAGAAAATATGATAGTGGAACCTTATGTGGCTCTCCTTCTTGGTTTCCTGTCAAAAGAGAATGAGAACGCATGCCATTAAATAGCTCTCTATCTACTAGACCATAGTTTGAAGGCTCTTGTTCAGATACTGGAAAGATTTGTGGCCTTTCATATGTCACTAAATATGATTTCATCATAAACCCATGCTGTTGTTGCATAAGTTATTGAGTCTTGTAAGTGGCCTATTTGAGACAACAACATATATGGTTATTGTAACTTTGTATAAATTCTCGATTTCTTTGGACTTTTTCCCACTGCAATCCCAATTTGTACACCATTGCCATCTCCATCCGGTCCAAAAAGTAATTTGCAGAGAAATGACTGCGTGAAACTCCAGACAAAGGCCAAAGAAAATACGTAGCTATTTTTACCCAACATCTTAAAACCCATTTTGTGAGCAAATGGAAGTGAATCTCAGAAAATAAAACATGGGTTTTTCTCAGAACAATGTGAGTTATGTTCACTATGAGAAATTTTCTCAAATTTGTAACCAATTGAGATATTTTTTGGGTTCTCTAGAGCCTTATTTGCCACATTCCATGAGAGAAATGGTTCTCAATTAAATGCACAGACAATTGCGGCCATAATGGAAGGAGAAGATCCAGTTTTCCTAATCTACAGGAGGTAGATATACCAAAATAACGCTCCCTGATCTACATGAGGTGGATCTGACATGGAGACTTGAACGAGAAGTTTGTTTTAAACTTCATTCTGTCCTTCAGAGGAGTTGCGTTCATTTTTTATTTCTGGAAGCATTAGGTCCCAACAATCAAACTCAGATCTTTGATCTAATCTTTGATAAGCTTAAAATTTCGGAGTTGTAGTGTGATGACATAGGAGATCCTATTAATCTTCATGAAAATGCGAAATTCATGGTAACATGCCATAGTCTTGGTGGCGCATTGGCTGTATTTGTTTTCAAAAATATTGTTTATGCATAAGGAAGATGAGTTTGCAACGCAGATCAGAAGAGGATGTTGTCTTCATTTCCAATGATTGGCATACAACTCTTCTTCCTTGTTACTTGAAGAGTATCTAAAATCTTGTCGGTTCTTTCACAAATTCCAAGGTTTCATATTGCATACACAATATAGCCTATCAAGGCAAATTTTCTTTCTCAAACTACTCTCTTCTTAATATCCCCGATTCGTTCAAAAGCTCATTTGATTTTATAGATGGTGATTCGAAGCCTAGTTTGAAGGAATCACTACATGCTGAAGTCTGGCTAACCGTGGATCCAAATATTCTTGTTATAGGATTTATTGGAAGACTTGAAGAGCATAAAGGTCCAAACATTCTTACTGAAGATGTCCCTCTAATTGTAGATGAAAATGTGGAGTTATTTATCCTAGGCACCAGTAAAAAAGTACTTGGAGAAGCATCTTGAAGAGCTTGAAGAGAAATATCCACACAACGTTAGGGGAGTAGCAAATAGATTTTTTGGGGGATATTGTTTGACCAATCAAATAGAAGAAACATGTTTTTTCATTTAGATTTACCAAGTTTTAATTGGAAAGTCTACAATTTTTAAAAAAGTCTACATTCTATTTGTCAATTTGTTTAAACGGAAAAATAAATTTCATAGTTTAAAAAAAAATTCTTTACATGATCATAATATTTATTTGAGTCTTGCAGATAAGAGCATCAAACTATGGCATCAACATCTAAATTTAGGTAATAAAATTATGTTCTTCGTTGTTTTAATCAAGTTAAAAAAATTTATATATATATATATATATATATATATATATATATATATATATATTTCCTTTTTAATAAATTTTTTTATTGCATCAATAAAAAAAGTAGGATTTTGCTAGTTTTTGTGGAAAAGGTATTTATTAAATTCGAAGATTGGACTAGTTGTGTACACCTAATTGTCCACGCAAGATTTTTATATGCAAAAATTGCGCAATTCTGCAACTAAAAAATAATTTTGCAGCTATGTATTTAATTCAATGATATATTTTGTTGACAATGCATTATAATAATAAATTCATGATCATCATGCCATCGTATCCGCCTACTTCATCTTTCACATCAATATCATGTTCCCATGTCACACTCACACATGACAATTTTTATTGTTTCACAAAAATTTCAAATAAGCATAACTTTCTCATACGACATCGATTTTCGATGATTCAAATGTCGTTGGAAATATCTAGATGAGATATACGCAATGAGAAAGCTTTAATAAAACATTGAAATAGTAAAATAATGAATCAATTGCTGACAAGACATGGCAGGTAACCTAAGGCACTAGTTTCGAAAAAGGTAAAAATTCATTTGATTTTACTTCTTGAATTTATTTTGTTAGTACCAATTCTCAGTTTTTTGTGTAAATTTCATAAATAGAGGGATTGATCACCTCTCTCGTTTTATAATCTTTAATTTCATTGCAGAAAAAGTACTAAGTTTTTGCCTGTTCCAGGAAGACAACATATGACCATAAGAAAACAGTGTGTTTCAAAGACCACATTTATTTCGAAAAGAACATGAACAAAGAAAAATAAAAGATGAAATATCCAAAGTAGGAGCACATGATTTTGGATAAAGAATGCTAAATCAGATCCATCATACCATTTCAAAACATTTCATATACCAGTCTTACCATTGCATTCCTACTTATTTCAGTCAAAAAAATCTTCATCTCATTTTCCTTCACAGTCATTTTCCTACCTCGCTTTCACTAACTCGTAACACAACAATAAAACCATTCATCTCCTCTAAAAAGCTTATTCATTCCATTTCCTTTTCATTTTTTCAAATAAACCTTGATCCACTACAAAAAAATTCATCCATAGTCCTTCAAAATCATTGTATTATGATCGCATTAGATGATGGAGGATTCATTAAGGCCTCCCTTAAAACAAGTCTTGGCCTATCAACATCAACACATAATCTAGGTTTAAAGCTAGAGTTATCTTTCATGTATCTTGAGGCTTGTATTCCTTAATGACAAGTCCTCTCACTGAAAATCATAGGAATACATCAATGTCCCTTGATCGTAACATCTTGCAAGTGGCTCGACATCAACTCATATATTCTCACTTCGCAAGATGTACTTAGGTACATTGGCACTCATTGACATTAATGGCAAGTTTGCCTCACATTGGTTAACGACGATCATTAATGGCTAGTAATCCAATGAATTTTCTTCATGCTCGACATCAACAAATTTTTTCTCATGACTAGAATTGTACCATTGGGTTTTGTAATGATTGAAGACTACATCATTTCAGTATGAATCAATTTGTAACAGCAACAATAAAGATCCCGATCTTGTCATCAACACAAAGAGAAGAAAGATGCAGATCAAATTCCTTTGTTTATATACTCCATGATCCAAAATCAGCAACCACACTCTTCAGTAAACACAACTCATCCACATTAAAGGTAAGTGAAGGTATGTTATTTTCTAATTTTTAGTCATGCAATTTCTTAATGTGTCATGGGATTTGTATCTAGTATTTAGGGATAAGTTGAGAAAAGTATGGATCTAGTAGATATTTAATGGATTTACATTTATTGAGAAGATATCCCTAATTCATGTATAAATAAGAGGAGCATCCTTCAAAGGAAGCTAAAAAGTTGTCAATTATTCATTAGCATCAGATTTATGATTGTTCATTTAGCATGAGTAATATAATTTTCTCCAAATCATGAGTTATGAGTGTTGTTTTATTCTTAATATGTGACAGTTGTTCATGTGTGCTCAGTGAGGAATGGACGGATCCCCATCAACCCCAATTCACATACATTCGTAACATAGTTTGATTTCTAATATTTCCTTTCATGCAAGTGCGCTTTACTTTCTGCAAGTGTGATTTACTTACCGCAAGTGTGATTTCATTTCCTAGATTTGATTTGATTGTCATTAAATTGCTTGCTTACTAGCTATCTTAGTTTGCTTGCTTGACAATTAAATCACTAGTTTCTATTTACTGATTTCTAGATTAGTTTACTGCTTTCTAGATTATCATAGTTTTATTCTAATAGATTTTCACTTTAGTTATTATTAAATTTCTTACTTACTAGTTCTCATGGTTTGCTTACTTGATAACTAAATCAATAGTTTTTCTAGGTTTACCTGCTTTCTAGATTGTCATATTTTTTTTCTTATAGTTGTTCAAATATTAGTTTATAAGTTTTTAGAAAGGCCATGGCATTCATTCATTCCACCCTTAGAATCTAATACAATTTTCTTACATTTGATTCCTTTTGTAGTTTTATTTAGTTATACTTGTAATATGAATTTCCTTTCTTTCTTTCCATCCTAAACAAACCTTCTGCAACAGTTTCATCTCGGGTCCCATATATTTCCGTTTTCTTCTAAGTTTACGAAACCCCAATGTTAACATATTTAAATGACAATGTATTTAACATACCATTAAATCGCTCTACACTACCCATACAACTTTTCCTTTCACCTCCCTTACAGTCAATGGTATTCCAACTCCCAAGAAATATATCTATTCACATTAATAGAAAAATTCAAATCATGATGGATTTTCCTAGTCATAAAGGGTTTGAAATTAAATGCAATAGTATGGGTATGGAAATTCACAGAAAGTGGGTGAAACTGAAAGACCCCTCTCAGAATTTGGCTCATCATCCTTCTCTAGTAGGTTTAA
Organism: Pinus albicaulis; assembly: GCA_034641835.2. Taxonomy (NCBI): domain Eukaryota; kingdom Viridiplantae; phylum Streptophyta; class Pinopsida; order Pinales; family Pinaceae; genus Pinus; species Pinus albicaulis. The sequence continues at coordinate 86,219,625 of CM076577.1, forward strand.
TTTTATTAATAGAAAATTAAATAAATAAAATAAAAAATAAGACATTAATACATAATTAATACTTTTTAAATTTAAATTAAGAATTAATATGTTTCAACCCTTCAATTAGAGAATCAATCAATTTCAACATTAATAATTTCATTATGCTTAAATCGAGTTTCCACCAACAATAGATATCATGTTGGAATTCACAATTATAAAAATGTTAAAAATTTCATAGTCAACATAGGGGATGTTACATACTAATTAACTACAAGGAAGTTCATTACCTTAAATAAATACAAGGTGATTATTTTTAAAAAGGGAATGTTATGGAAGAAATGAAATGGGGAGGAGATTTATTACAAATTTGATTAAGAACAAGAGATAATTAATTGAATAGAGCATTCTTTCTCAATTCCAACAATCTCACAATCTCAAAAATCAAAGATTTGATGTTATTAAAACAAAAAACCTTGCAAAAAATAACTGTACAAACCTACAAATAAAAAATAAGCCTTTTCTATCCCATAATGAAAAGTTCAGGTGGGATGAAATGAAAATTAAGAAATAATTTGTTGAAAATTGTAGATATCAATAACTGTAGCCATCTCAACATGATGTTGTGGCCTAGAATCATGGTTATATGGGATTTGATCTAGCACAAGAGCTTAGCAAAGGTGAAAATCTCTATTGAATTTACTGAGATAATATAATCCTAGATTGAAGAAGAAATGTTATGAAACTATTGCACATGGAATATGTCACTTATAGGACTAATGATAGACCTCATATATATTTGTGTTTAACAATTCCACCAAGATATACAAATCAACACCCTTTTATGTCATCTTGATTGTATATAATCTCTTGTTACATAATTTTATGCTTAATTATAGTGTCATTATTGCAATATCATGCCTTTGAAGGTGATGGAGAATTTTGTGCTACAAAAGGTTATGTTATATTTTCTTTGCAATAAGTTCTTAATTGTGACACTGCATGGATGATCCTATGATTGTATTGTACGTACAATGTTTAGGCTAGTGAGCCGAGAAATATTTTGGTGCCTACAAGCCCATGTATATATGTGTTTTAGGCCATTGTGTGTGTTTGCTTTTTGAGGCTAGATAATTTGCGTGATTTTAGCATGGAAAGCCTATGTGCTAAACATATAGTGAGTTATGTAAATATGTAATTACACTATTATTAATAAAATATGCATTGCTACAAACCGGGTCAAACAAGAGATCATGAGGGGCTATGATTGCATGAGTAGAAAAGAGGGATAAGAGCTATGTGATGACATGATTAAGCATAGGGGTTAACCCAATATTAAAATTAGCCTAAGTTAAAAATTCATATGTTTTATCTTGAGTCAATAAAGTGAATTCCTTGAATGTCACCTGTCAAAAAAGGAACACACACATAAAAGTGAGAGTTTTAGTGTATTCCATCATTCCATCCCATCATTCTTACCAATGTTTGTTACAAGACTCCTTGGAGGGGAGAAGGGTGTGACCGTATGACATTGTTTCCCTATTGATCATGGGTGGATTTGGGTAGAGGGATAGGCTTACTTACTGTGAGGCCTATATAGTACCTAAATACATTTAAAGGAGGTTGGAACTCTTGGAAGACACAATGATCTATGTCTCCATGGTTAGCCTGAGTTGGGAGCCCTGAAAGGATAATGACACATTCTAATGGAAAATTGGTGTATAGAATGGGGTCCATAACCTTAGGCTATATAGGTTTATGGGGGATGAAATACTATAGGTTGGAGGCTACTGGAGTCAACTACTTCTTTCTTATCGCCATTTTGGAGCAGTTTATTGACCTTAGTGGATTTAGTTAGCCTTTTACCATAATGGAGTCATAGCCCAAAATCAAAGACGACGTATTGTTGAGAGATTATGATCAATTTGTTCTATTTCTAGGTGGAACATCTAAGGTTTGCAACTATTTGGTGCTTCCTTTAAAGGATAGGTGTGCATATTATTTTTATATGTTTTTTTGTTCTCATTACAATATGTATTTATACTTGTTGTGCATGGTTAATAAGTTTATATATGTTTAACATACTTTTATGAATATGTATATGTGTGTGTTTCAAATTAGAATGCGTTGAGCATGCATGATAGAGAAGATAAATAGTTTTATTATTATTGTTAGAGGTTGTTGATAATTTATATGAATGGTATCTAAGATGTATGAATTGAACTTAAGGGAATTTTCAAAGCATGAGCTTGCACAGATAATAGTATGTGTCAGTCTATGGATGGGGGTATTACAAAGTGGTATAAAAGTGAAGGTTACAACACTCAGGCCATATCAGTCTAACTTTACTTGCAGGGAAAAACTATAGGTTGCATGGAAAATATTTGACAAAATCCCTTAAGGAGAGGAAATGGGACACTTTTCAAAGATTCGACTAGATATGATGAATGGTTAGATAAAATGTGGAATATGGGTGCCAAAGCATAGATTTGATAAATTCATCACCTCATAATTGATATTATCATAGATGGATTGGAAAATCAACAATGAAGGAGGAGTTTCATAATGGCATGATATCCCCAATTCTAGGTGAAATTTGGAGGATGAATTCACTTAGATCTAGAAATTGATAAATATATTATTTGATGTTATAGTTGTAGGTTTGAATTTGGTAAGAAAACGATACAAATTTAAAATTGGAGCTGCAAATTTCATGATGATGGGCAATGTATAAAATTAGGCTTTAACAAAAATTGCAATAATTAGAAAATTTGGAAATTTTGTGTTGAGATTCAACAAGATGATGATCCTAGTGAAAATTAAGCACCTACACTAGGTGGGGTCCACAAGCTATTTTTAGGTGTATGTCTATTTTTAGAATGGTGAGAAAATTTTATTTATAGTGGGATTCTATTTTTAAAATGGTGAGAAAATTCTATTTATAGATGAGGTTCTATTTTTAGATGCATGTGCAAAGTCTATCTATAGATCACATGTCTAAATATAGAATGCATGTCCATTATTATTATCTCTTAATAATAATTGGACAATAAATATTAATCTATTCTCTTGAAGCACTTGATTTCAGTTAACTGAAGTGGCAAACTAGTTAGCTGAAGGAATTTTGAGTTCTAAGGTTGGTTGGCGGGACATGCAAGTGGAATTAGTTGTAAATGAGTGATTCGGAGTTACAACAGAGTTGGATGTGTAGTTATGTGAGTTGTAAAGTAGTTTAACTCAGTTAAGTGAGTTAAACTCAGCTGTGCTAGTTGTAACTAGTTGTAACTAAAGATAAACTAGTGAGAGATCAGTGAATTAAATATTAATTTAATTCACATGGAGTGATCTCACATGCAACTAAAGATTTACTACTGTAAACTACATGCATTTCAGATCTAGTGGAGACCAAGTTGAGAGATAGGTGAAAGGGAAATTTTGACTATCAGTTGTGACATTAGTGGGTGCACTCATGCAACTACACACACACATTGGATATGCCAATGAAGATTGCGCAATCAAGGCAAGGAAGGATCTCATTCATTCAGGGATTGTGATCAGCAGGAATTGCACAGTGGAGGCAGGCTGTCAGGAGGCAATAAATTGGCACATGTATTTGCTAATTTTGTATGACAGTGTGAGGCGATTGTATATTGTACTGAGAGCTCTTGCATTAGAGTTTTGTATGATATTTTTTCATGATCCATGATATATACATAATATATGATAGTGGGGTTTTTAGCTCTATGCTTTCCTGGTAAAAACATCTGTGTTATGTGTGATTGATCTTTTCTTCATGTGTTTGCAATTGGCGATTAAATTTCCGCAAAGATTTTAGTAGAAGGATTTTGTAGTTAATGGTGGCATAAAATTGTTAGATCAAGAGAATCCAGGCAATAGATAATTGTATTAAAATTTCTACATTTTTAAAATTTGGAAGTCCCGTGTCATGACATCAAAAATGATGTGGGGAAAACATGAAACAAAAAAGTGAATGAGTGGGGAAAAGGTGGATAAATGTTAGCATGGGTAAAATCAAAATTAGGTTAGTTCCTTAACAAGTGCACCTATTGGAGCTTGATATTCATTTGGGCCATTGAATCACACAATAAATTGTAGCCATTAGATCTATTGGGTTCAAAAGTAAAAATAAAACCCTTCACATGTTTAAACTTGATATCAATATGTTTCATTGATCACGATAATTCTTAGTACTTGGATCATTCGAGTGAAAAAGTAAAAATTAAGTCCCTCATTATTCTATGCTTGATACAAATTTGAAGTATTTAATATTCTTGGATATTAGCTATTAGATCTATTGTGAGGGTAATGTCTCATAAAACATTGTGCATGGAATCACTTTTATTGATAAGGATTGTATTTAACTATTATATCCATTTTACATGCATTTTTAGTTTAAATAACAACCAATTTCATGCCCAATATTCATCTCAATAATCGAATTGAGTTAATTGTGGACATCATATTTGTTGAAACCCATAGAAATAGGAGATTGATTTCATTAAGAAAATTTACATATAAACACAATATTTCACGAATTTTGGTTTCATATTCTAATATCTCTTGGACTTCTATGACTTTCCAACTTTACTTGAGTCATTCTTCCTTCCACTCAATTGAATGTGCCAAATTTACATAACACTCATTAGAGAAATTTTGAGGTAAAAATGGGTCTTAAAACATAAATATACAACCAAAATAAACTTATAAGACCTAATAGGATTCAATATAATGATGTCAACCATGGGGGATGATTCACGATTTTTGGAGTAAAAAAGTAAAAAGGATAAAAAAATTTAAAAACAAATAAACTATTTTTTCAACTTGTATTTTCAACTTATATTTATCATTTTACTAAAATTTCAAGTTGGATCACTATTTTGATGCATAATTTAATTCCTCATCCAAATAGTACCCATGTTGCATACTTTCGATGGACATTGCTGCTTGAAACATGAGAAATACATGAAAAAATGTGATTGCAATCACATTTTTCATGTATTTCTGATTTTTCGAGTAGAAGTGTCCATTGAAAGTATGAAACATAGGTAATACTAGGATGAGGAATTAAATTATGCATCTAACAAGTCCTCCTGCTCGAAATTTGAGTAAAACCATAGGGAGATAAGTTGAAAAACTAGTTTTTTATTTTTTTCTCTCTAAAATTTAATGATATAATATAATCTTATTTTATTATTTCCACTATTATTTTATAATATTCCTTAGGAGGCCCATTTTATACCTCCTAATGAATATTATAAAATAATATTAGAAATAAAGTGGTGGACTCACAATGCTCACGAGGGTGAAGATTAAAACAATAATCTTTCATGCGACCAACTTAATCACAATGTTTGCATTTGACAACCTGGTGTAGAAGTGGGTTAGGTGAATATGAACTATCCTAGAGAAACCCAACACTCTGAAAGTATATTGATTTTAAGTAGTCTAGAATGTGAAAGGCCACTTCCCCTTCATACCCAATACGGGTTTTGTGTGTGTTGCTAATAATTTATTTGCAAGGTTTGATGATGGGAATAGGAAGTAAAAGTGAAAGCTATGCATCTCCACGTGAATCTGCTCAAATTTCTGTCACTCTTATGAATTTCAAAGTGGTGTCACTAATAAATTCAAATAATTTTTTATTATTAATAACTATCACTTTCCTTAGTATCTTGGTGAAAAAATACAAAATTCTTATGCTAACATGTTAGATAAAAATTTACAAGAAAATTGCACTATACAATATTTCTTATGATATAATTCTATGATATCATTAAATTCTATGACAAAATATGGTAGTGTTCCTATAGATATCAATCCAGGAAAAATTCTAAATATTAACTCTAACTTAGAGAAGCCTTGAAAAAATCAATTAATACAAATGCTACAAAAACATGACTCTACTTTTGCATGGGAATATATAGATATGAGAGGTATAAATACTATAAATGACACACACACACACACACAAACACAAGTACACACACACACACAAAAGAGGATGTTAGGAAATCTCATAAATGAATGAATCCCAATCCAAGGGAAATTGTAGAGGAGGAATTACAAAAAAAGTTAAATGTAATTTTCATTTATCTAATTTCTGATAGCGAGTGGGTCTTACCATTGGTATTTGTACCAAAGAAAAATGATAAGTGTAAATTCTACATATATTATAGAGAACTAAATAGATCTATTCTGAAAGATAATTTTCCACTTTCTTTCATTGATGAAGTATTAGAAGTTTTAGCAGGTAAGAAATATTTTTCTTCTCTTGATGGTTTAAGTGGATATAATCAAATACAAATTACACTGGAAGATCAATACAAGAAAACAATTACATATCCATGTGGAACATATTCTTACAGAGTATTACCTTTTGGATCATGTATTTCTCCTACTACTTCTCAAAGGGTTGTTTTAGATATATTTTTTAACTTGGTGCATGATTTGTTGAGGTTTGTATGGATTATTTTATAGTCTATACCATTACTTTTGAGGAAACTTTATAAAAACTTGAAAAATTTCTTATAATATATCAAGAGACTAATCTCTCTTTAACTCATGAATATTTGTAGAAAATTTTACAAAAGTAGATTTTCAATTATTTAAATTACCCATCAAAGACAACAAATTTTATTGGAATCCCTCATGTCAACTTGCTTTTGACAGTTTGAAACAAAATCTTTTTGAAGATCTTATTTTAAGAGGAAAATTTGTTCTCTCCCATTTCAAATTTCTATTAGTGCTTCAGATACAACTTTAGGAGTTGTACTAGGAAAAAAAGAGCATCAAACTCCTTATGCTATCTATTATGTAAGTTAAAAATTGACTCTTGAAGAGCTAAATTATATTATAATAGAAAAGGAGTTGCTTGCAATTGTCAATGACATAAACAAGTTCAAACATTATATTACTGGGTATGAAACTTTTATCCATACTGACCATTATATTATTAGATATCTAATGAACAAACCTATAACTAATGTCAATATTTCTAGATGGATCTTATTATTGCAAGGATTTAATATTATTATATCGGATAGGTCGAGAAACTAAAATACAATATTTGATTTCATTTCTAGAATCCAAAATGAAAATACGTTAATTCATGTATATGAAAGCTCTCCTAATGAAAATTTATTTGCTACTAAGACTCCTTAGTGTTTAGATATTGTTAATCATTTGGCCATAGGGAAGTTGCCTCAACAATTAACATCAAGAGAAAAAAAAACTAGGATTGTCAGACTCAATGCACTATACTCTTGGATAGATGGAGAAATTTTCCAAATTGACATAATATAATCAGCAAAAGGTGTGTAAAAGAAGATGAGGTATAAAGAAGAGAGTGTATCTAGAATATGATCCATAGTTCCATTTTTAAGTCAATGTTTCAAGTCCAAAAAAAGACTCATCATCGCAACGAGAGAGGGGGCGATGTATTAATAATTAGAAAGAAGAGAAAGACAAAAGACAATAGAGGGGAAACCTAACTGTAAAAACATAAGACTAAAAACATAAAACCAAAATATACTAAGGTTAGTATAATATTATTAATGAATTAGAATTAAATTAATATAAAAATATTAATGTTTTAATGTAGTATATATCCTAATAAATTAGTGTATTAATATATTAATAGAATAATATATTTTTTTTAAATTAACACTAATACTAAAGTATTAATATCTTAATATTAATATATTACATTATTGTACTTGCCGCTACAGGTCACTACGCATCAGGTTTTTCCTGATTGTGACATTAATTCACCTTGATTAGACATATGTTTTGGATTGTTGTATAATTTGACTATAGTTAAATTTTAATAATCTATTTATTTATTTTTTAAAATTTTTTTTTTCTGGCATTCTATTAGTTAAAAAGTTCAACATGTTATTGCAAATTCTATAAATATTTCTACAAGCGCACGTGTGATCTCTTCCCGATAACGTGATATCGTGCCACACCATAGTCGTCGTATGCCTCCATTTACTTCATGCGCACATTCACTTTCGAACCAATGCATATTAATCAACAAATATCGAATGGGACCCTCGCCTTAATTAGTCGCCAACCTATATAAATATTTTCCCATATAATATTCTGACTTTGATCAAAAATCAACCACTGATAGTAAACAACATTAGGGCCACAACATATCAAGCGTTTAAAAACCACTTACCAATACACAACGCTGGGCCATACCTCCTTTAACCATCACACATATACACGCCTTTCTCTTAATGTTATATCACACAAGGTTCGCTCTAAACTTTGGTTAACTACCAAATGTTCTTCAAAACATACCTTTTAATGTTCATATATGTCTACTTGGACTACGCAACATTACAACCAATAATACACCGGGCCCACAATAACTGTACGTCCCTTGCCATTAGCGTTCGTCCATTGCGCGATCATGAATGCCGTCGATCCCCCAGCCTATTCGATTGAAAGGACACCTCTAATATCACATTATTTTAGTCTCCATGAGTTAACTCTCCAAATTTACGTGATCTAAGTGGTTTCCGAAAACCACTCTAGGACACGTGTCAACCAGCAAATGGGATCGTGTTTTTTTTCTAAAATCTTCTTACCACTTATGAAACATGTGAACCCGCTGGTTTCTCCAACTCCGGGTTTATTGTGCATTCATTACGGTTCCACCTTCCTCATTGCTCCAGGTTCCGTCGTTTCATATATTAACCTTTGTTTCATCAACATTTTACACTGCGCATTCAATCTCTGCGATTTATTGGTTCCATCTATTGATCGAATTTATCATTTCGATGGTCTTCAAACATTACTACATCATCACCATTTCGCCTTTCCTTTCGATGCAAACCCCTCTCGGCAGATAATCGACTGTGGCTTGCCTTCAACTATCCGTCTCACACCTTTGTATATTCGCCCTCTGTCTATGTGAACCCTTCGACCTCTCTTGACATTAAATCAAGGAATGGGATTCTATTACTTTAACTCTGTGTGTTATAATTGTTAATGCTCCTGCATCAGTACCAAGGTCAACATTACTTATGCCTTCGGCCTTTGATTCGCGGAAATGTAAACATATATATAAAGGACCTTGGGATAAAACCCAATTCGTATACCTCTGTTCCTTGACATTCCATTATCACTTTATAACACCACTCAGTCAATTATATGAGCGAACCTTACCTTTTTACATATAATTGTGCAACTATATATATATATATATATATATATATATATATCGGGGCCATGCCTTATTCTTCGCATATCCACCATTCACTAAGGCTTAATGCTTATAATTTGGCCGCATGTCCAATTATATTGTTTGTTGATCCCAACGTACATTAACCCAGCTTGATTAAAATCAAACACCAATCATAAACCAGCGCTTGGGCCCACGCAACATAACGTATCTCTGAACTATTTCCCATGCAATTCTCTAGCGCGAATGCCATCGAACTATTGCTGAGCAGATCGGACGGACTAGAATGATATCGCGTTTTTTCAAAGGTCGGGCATTAACACTTCAAATTTGCGCGATGGGGGTGGTTTTTCCAAACCACTCATGGACACGCGTCGTCCCGTTAATTTATTCAAATCCACTTACTACCTTTTAACTTGCACGAAAACCACCTTTCACCTCCAAACAGCTTACACTGTTCCCGCATAGTTCCACTGTGATTCAAGGTTCTGCTTCTCTGTCACATACAATTTCGCCTCTTTCGTTTGCAATCCTGGCTCAACACAAGGTTCTTCACTGTTGCGCTCTTTTTAAAACTGTCTCCGCCGCTATGATGTTGTGGCTTTGAACTCCCTCGATATCAATTCAAATTAAACAAACAGAGTTTCGATTACAACAAAAATACCATAGGTTTAAGTCATTGCGTCTCCATCATCGATTCTCTGAGTTGTAACCATAAAACTAAGGTCAGTATCGATTATTATGAATCGAATACAACAAATTTCACGTGGGCTCTTATCAGTATCAAAGAAGATATCTAATACGATCAGGACTCCTTCACACAAAATAAATGCACACTTAATTTAGACAAAGGGACATGGATTTAACTTGCATTCGGGAAACATCAGCTTTCAACTGAGACCGGCACTCTAATTGCAACCAATTCGAGTAGGACCATATCTGGACCCCTCTTTCACATACATTCGACTCACACTCAATCTCTTACACACTCAATTCAACACTAGCATGAATTATTCATAATGCCTATGACCAAATTCACCCATATTCTATTTAATGCAGGAAATTCATTAATTTCTGTTCACGATTCAGAATATTTTTTATAGTTTATATGTTAAGCATTTGAATTTGACAAGTTCATTGTACATGAAACTTTTTTCTATTTCTATATATAATTATATTTATTAAGTGAGCATTTAGTTATTCACATAATAATATTATTTATATTTCAAATAATGTTTTAAACTTAAAAATATTACAAAATTATTAAAAATATAATGCATCAATCATATAAGAAAAAAAAAAAAAAAATTAGAATGTAATCTAAGTTGTAATGGTTAATTTGAAAGGAAAGAAAATAAAAAATGTTAGGATATCATTTTAGTGTTAATTTTCTATCTATAATATAAAATAACAAATTACATTTAAAAAAAAAATTAAACATAATTTAAAAACAAAGATCTTTCTGGGCTCTCTAAAATAAAATTCAAATATAATAGTCCATATTTCTTAATTGATAAATTATAAATCTTATTAATAAATGATATATTTTGAAAATATAATAAATTAGACATAACAATTGTCTAAATCAATGAAAATGTTTTTAAACATATGCCATGATGGAACAGTTACCATAAATAAATAAAACTATTAGTTATTCAATGCATCTTAATTTGAATATATATATATATATATATATATATATATATATAATTTGATTAATATTTAAAACATTTTAATTTAAAAAATTATAAATATTATTATTAATACATTTATTAATAAAATCAGTAGGTGTGATTTAAATTATATAATCAATTATTCACAACTCATATTTAGTGATGATATTATATATATTGTTATTATACCTGCTTATGAATCAATACGGCATTTTATTAAAAATGAATGGTCCTTGAGAAAGTGATTAGCTAAGTTTTTAAATAGTTTAAATTCAAGAGCTCCAGCAATTGTTACAAATAAAATATTTTTATTGGTGAATGTAAAGCAATAAAATATTCTTATTGGTGAATGTAAAGCAATAATACGGAAGATAAGGAGTTACCTATATTCCCTGCCAATGCAATTGTTCAATGCTATACACTCTCTCATACTCATATTGATGCTAAAAAATAAGCTAACCATATGTAGCATATCTAATCTACACATCAAATTCATATGCTCATGGGTAGTTCTAGTAATTATCAATATGCATATTTTTTACTTTACTTTAATTATATTTAAACTAAATTAAGCAGCAACTTTATTACAAAGCAAATCCTAGTAGAGATGCACTATACTTTATTGCAAAACAAATCTTCATAAACATGCTTAAACTCAAATTGCAACATCTCTATAATTACATTAAGGGGCATGTAATAGCTAACCATAGAAATTTTCAAGATCACATTGCAACATTACAATATTTAAATTAAGCAACAGGTAGTAGCTAACTTGTAGCCTTGTTTATTTAATGAAATATATATATATATATATATATATATTAACATATTAGTATAATACATTAAAATAATATACTAATAAAATAATATATTAATAATAATGAAATATATTAATAAAAATTTTGTATTGGTATATTAGATAATATTAATATGTTAATAGTGTACTAATAAATAGTCATATTAATGTAATAAAATATAATATATACCAATGTAGTATATTTTAATGGATTAATGTGTTAACAATTAATAGATTAATATCCCAGTATAATCATATTAAAATTAGTATGTTAATTTATTATGGAAATATATTAATATACCATTATATTAATATTAATATAATTATAATTATCTATACATAAATTATATAATATATGTATATTTATATACAACTGTCATAATATAATTCTCCTTTATTACTTCTAAGAGGGTTTTCACTTTGTAAAAAGGACGAACTTCCTGCATATAGAAAATGTACACATGTAAAAATAGTCTTATATATCGTCTTCTTTTCTGGAATATATATATATATATATATAATCCTTTCATTTGCACCTAATCTAAAATATAATTTTATTCGCATTTATAATCATACTTCCATTCGGTTTAGAAAACTCTTTTTTTTTTTATCATCACGAATAAAACTCTAATCTACAAATCAGCATTTTACAACACAAAATATTCCCTTTTCATTCTTTCATTTTTATGTATAAGTTATCTTTCACTAAAATATAGTGACTAATTTTTATTTTTTTTGGTACCAAATCAAGATTTGTGTTTTTCTTACCCTCTACATAATAAATAAATGTTTCAAAACATTATAAAATTTAAATAAAAATCTTTTTCTCTTTTTTGACAAGCAAATAAATATAGAAGTTAGAAATATTTAATTGAAATAGTTTTTATTGAAAATTAGTAGTCAAGTATTTGGCTCCTTTCAACCTTGACAGAACAAACAACGAGTGTCCCTTGAGTATTCCAGGCCTGCAATTTCTTTCTTCCTTCTAATTCGTGCTTCTTTTCAGTCTCTTCTATTCTAAGAATGAAACAAAAAGGAGATAAATTATTTTTATTCCAACCCATCTACCACTCTTTAGTGGTTAATAACTTCCTCCAGCTCACCAACAGGTGGCAGGTAGTTATCTTCTCATTAATGAGCTCCTATTTCCCACACTTTAGGAAAAATCCCTATCTTCTAGGAAACTATTAATTGGGAAATATCATAATTTATCAATTAAATCTAATCATTAAGATTATATGCCTAGGACTTATTGATGTGAAATAAATATTCCAAAATAATTTGCATCCTTATCTATTTCAACCATTTGTACTCAAAAAACTAATTTTCCGTATTTTCGTTATGTACACAAATAAAAACATATTAATTACAACTTTACAGTCAAGTATTATTAGTAATATTTTATTGATAATTAAAATTTCAAAGTTTTTTCATTCTACCATATTTCAGCCACAAATTCAAATATGCACATTTAATTACATAGTTTATCAATCCAAGGGATATCAAATCCTCCCCCACTTATATTTGACATCGTCTCAGAGTCTTAATCAACATTCTTCTGGAAATACACTCAATTATTTCATCTAGACAAAGAATGAAATGCTTCTTTAAAAGCATCCTCTAACTCCCAAGTTGCTTCCTCTAAAGTGAAATGTTTCCATTAAATCTTCAATTGCATTACATCACTATTCTAGATCGTGACTACCCTTCAGTCTAGAATATGTAGTGATTATGCATGGAACTCTCCCTTTGGTTCCACCTGTACAACATTCCAATAAACTACATGAGATGGGTCATGTACATAATTTTTCAAAAAAGACACACAAAAAATTATGAATTTTAATATTGGATGGTAGTGCTAGCTGATAGGCCACAGGTCCAATTCTGGATAACATTTCAAAATCTCCACGGTATCTAGGTGATAACTTGGCACAACTACAAAGTCTAAGTGTGATTTTCTTGGGTTTAACTTTTGAATACACATGATCTCCCACATTATAATCCTTCTAAACTCTTTTCAAATCTACATAGTTCTTCAAACGATCTTAAGCTATTTTCAAATTATGTTTAGCCTACTTGACCATTTCTTCCATTTCGTTTCAAATATTTTCTCCAAGACTAATCTATCTTCAATATTATCATAACTTAAGGGTACCTTGTATATTATTCCATACATCAATTATAAAGGGCTCATCTTCAAGGAGGTTTGGTATTCATTATTATAAGAAAATTTTTCTAAGTGAAAATAATCCTCTCATTTAGTTTGCTTATCCTTAACATACATATGTAGCATGTCCTCCAATATATGATTGGTCATTTTCGTTTGGCCATCAGTTTCAAGATGGTAATATGTACTAAAGTTTAACTTTATTCGCATACCTTCAAACAACCCTTTCCAAAACTTGGATGTGAACTTTGGATCCCTATCTGAGATTACAATTTTAGGTATCCCATGGAGTCTGAAAATTTCTCTCATGAATATTTATGCAATGTTTATTTCTTTAAAAGTGGATTTTATAGGAATAAAGTGTGCTACTTTGTTGATCTTATCAACCATGACCATAATGGAGTCATGTTGCCTCCCAGTGTTTGGTAGTCCAGTAATGAAATCCATTTAAATTGTTCCCCATTTCCATTATGGAATGCGTAGGGATTGCTACAACATAGCAGGGTGTTGATGAGAAGCCTTAACTTGTTGAAACTCAAGACATTTAGCCACATATTGTGTTGTCTCATTTTTCATATTTGATCATTAAAAATATTTTCTCAACACGGTGATCAACGTTTTCTAGTTAGGATGGCTTTTTGTGAAATTCATCTAAAACAAAAAATTTCATATGTATATCATGAGGCACACAAATTATACCTTTAAACAACAATATTTCCTAATTATATATTGAAAGGTCACTCCCTTCATCTAGTGTTTTAGTTCTCTGAGATTTTTCCTTGATTTTCAAGTATTCTAAATCATAATTTTCAGCCATTTTGATTTTGTCTATTAAGTTTGTTGACCAACTTGTTGCTTATGTAACACATAATTCATTAAGCTTTCTGATTACATTATCATCTCTTTTGTTTTCCTATAATTTAATATGTGTAATCTCAAAATAATATTCACTACTAAATGCTAGACATATTGCTTATGTAACATTGCGATTAGGTTTATCAAATAGATATTTGAGACTAATATATTTTGTCCTCAATTGAAATTTTCTTCCTAAAATATTATGTCTCCACATTTTGAATGCATGAATGATGGCTGCTAATTCTAGATAATGAGTACCATAGTTTTTCTCCTTCTTTTTCAACTTTCTAGATGCATAACAAATAAAATCTTCATCCTCCATCAAAACTCCTCCTAAACCTACCTTACATGTATCTGTACATACCACAAAATATTTGTTGAAATCGTCCAATTTTAAAATTGGACTTGTGGTCAACAGTTTTTTTAACTTATCAAAGTTTTCTTGACATAATTGACTCCATTCAAACTTTATTCCTTTCTTTTGTAAAGAAGTAATTGGATATGAAAGTTTTGGAAATCCTTCTAGAAATCTCCTATAGTAGCCTATAGTTTCTATAAAGGATATGGTTTCCTCTACATTTTTAGGTATCAACCACTCCATTACTGCCTTTATCTTTTCTAGATCAACATTAATTTTTCACTTTGATATTACATGTCCTAGATAATGAATTTGTTACTTGTAAAATGAGAACTTGTTGAATTTAGCATATACTTCATTATCTCTAAGAGTGTGAAGGACCATCTACAAATTTTTGTCATGCTCTTCTTTACTCTTCGAGGATACCAGAATATAATCTATAAAGACAATTACAATTTTATCTAGGAATGTTCTAAGTGCATTTTTCATAAGGAAAATGAAGATAGATGATGCATTAGTACGTCGAAATGGAAGTACCACAAATTCATAATGCCCATAACATATACGAAATGTTGTTTTATGAATATCTTGATTATTAATTATAATATAGTGGTATTTTGATCTCAGATCAATTTTAGAAAAAATAGAATCTTCTCTAACTTGATCAAACAAGTCATCTATCTTGGGTAAGGAATATTTGCTTTTTATGGTCATTTTACTAAGTTGTCTTTAATATATGTACAACCTAAGAGTATCATCCTTCTTTTTGACAAACATAATTGATGCCCCCAAAGGAGACACACCTGGCCTTATATGCTTTTATCCAAAAGTTCCTATAACTGAATCTCCAACTACATTAGCTTAGGAATACTCATTCTATATAGGGTATTTGATAATGGAACAAATTGAGGTATAATATCAATGGTAAAATCAATATCCCTCCTTGGAGGAAGTAATTGCATTTCTTATAGAAAACATCCTTATATTATTCTAGTATAAATCATTCTTCTAATGATGGTTTTTTATTATCATTAGAAATATTTTTCACTTGGACTCTAAAAATTTGGCATCCTTTTCTAGCATATTTCTTCAATTGTACTATAGATATTTTCCTGAGACAAATATTTCTTGGCATTCCTTGGACCATGCAGGTTTCCCCCTTATCATCAACACAGGTAAAATACTTTTCTAAATAATTTAATATCGTTCTCTATGATTCTAACCAGTCCATACCTATGAGAAGAACATAATATCCCAAGTGTAATATATATCGTTCACTGATATTTATTGTGCAAATTTTGTTTATTTTGATAACTTTTATTTTAGTTCTTTTGGCCTATTGTACTAACCAAGTCTTGCTTTATTTTTCTTTTACAAGATTACATATTTAAACTACACCAGGGGAAATATAACTTAATGTAGATCCCAGATCTATAAGTATAGACAAATCTTTTCCATGAATTTTACCTTGAACTTCCACCATGGTGGATTGATGATTTTCTTTCCTTCCATCCAATGCAAAATTTATTCAGAGTATGTTACAAGTAACATCATTTACAATATATGCTTCTTGAACATTATTTAATGTTTATTTATTTTTTCATGGATTTTGTGTACAATCTCTCAATAAGTGATTTTCATTACAACCCCAAAATTTTATTGGTGGTTTTACTGATTCACTGAAATTTTTGTTTCTGGTTCTTCATCATCCTTTCTACCCCAAAGTATTTTATTGTATAGCATTTCTATTATAGTTTCTTACTTGCATACTCTTAGAAAAGGAAATTTTTTTAAACCCCTTTCTCATAGTATTGACTCTGTCATGTTTATTTGCCACACGTCCCTTAGAACTTTCTCCTTTTAGTTTACTCTGACTAAAACATATTTTTTCCTTTCTGATGGTCTCATCCATGATCTTTGGGTTATCAAATCCAATCCTTTATCTATATGAAAAAGGTGGCCAGGTGATAAATATATGTATTTTTACCTTCTCCTCTTTCAAATAAGGAACATATCTTAATAAACTCATGAATTTATTAACAAACTCATCCATGGTAGATTGTCCCAATTTTAGTTCATGAAACTCTCTATCATTTTCATCAAAGTACCTCTTAGTCAAATACTCATTTTTGAATTCTTTCTTGAATAGTTTCCATGTCAATTTGTTTCTTCTGGTCCCTTTTACAACTTTATTTTCTTCCCACAATAAAGCTGCATTTCTAGTTAACTCGTATGTGTCTATTTTTGCCTTCATATTTCTAGGATAGTTATAAAATTAAAAGTACTTTGACATATACAAAATCCATGCTTCTACTCTGTCTTTAATTTCTCCATCAAAATTAGGGGGCATAATCTTTTTAAACTCTCTCTGCAATTGGCAGGTATACCTCCTTTTCCAAGGCATAGAGGAATACTGCCTTATTTTTGTTCTCCTTAGTCACTATACTCATTTTTTTTTCTTTCACTAGAAGTTAAGGAGTTAGTTATATCAACATATTAACTTCTAGATATTTTCCTATGAGTATCTTCAGATATTTTGCTACTCCTTTTTCCTTCTATTTTTTTTAGTATATAACCATTAATATTTTCCTTCTCCTCCCTTGATTTGGACAATCTTTCTTAATTTTATTTAATGGTGTCTAAGTCTGCCTTAAAAATGTGAACAACTTGCAATATTTCATATTCATGTTTCTTTGTATTGTTATTTCCTCCACCGAGAATTCCATAATCAATATTGTGTTGCTCGCCTTCTCTGGGTGATCCTATAGAGTTTTTCCCATTAATATCTTCACTCATACGCCCAATTTTTGAACTTTGTATAACACACAAAAAATATTTTTCATTTTAGGACCCAAAAGAGGCCCAAAGTTGAAACCTATGGCTCTGATACCACTTGTAATGTCACCTCATTAACAACCCATTTTTTTTATATACATTCATCCATTTATTTATGCATTCATCCTATCCATTAGACTTAATTTCATTTTCTCTATAATTACATCTATATGATATGTATTGGTTTATCTTATTAAATAAATTTAAGGTCATTTCTAATAGTAATAGCAACATTATTATACTTAGTCATATTTGTATTCCTCATCATGTTACATGTCTTTCTTTATCTAATAGCCGAGAGGATAATTATTTTTCCATACCATTATATAACGTAATTGACTCTCATCTTATGAAAAGGTTTGTTGGTTATCATCCACATTTCCCAATTTTAGATGTATTTGTCCACCTTTCCAAGGTTCTCAATACTCAACTACATATACATATATAATAATACCATGGCTTGGAAAACTTTCCTTGCATCACCTTGCATTTGAATTATTCCACCGAACCTATATAATATCATGAAACTTGATTAAATTATTGAATATAATTTTATTATTTTTATAATACAATATGAGTTTCATTACCTTGCATTTGGATATTTTTCGAACCTTTATATTATTTAAATTCTTGGTTTGGCTAACAAATGTGGTTTAATATAACGCTATGGAATAGAATATTGTAGCGATAATGTTTTGTTATTTCTCACTTGGTTTTAAATTATTCACCCTTCCAGAGACTTCCAGTGGTGTATGCATGTAACCTATTAGGGTCTCCACGTTTAGTACTTCTGACTTGAACGTGTCAATCACCGAGAACTCCACGTTAGTACTTTCGACCTACCGCCTTGACGGTGCATATTTGATATGACTTAATCGACGGTCGAGATCAGTTTAGGTTTTTTATGATGAGATTAAATTCCATTCTTACACTATTAGGGTTCATTTGTTACCCTACGTTTTATGAAACCAGCTAAAAAAATAGAAGAAAATATAGATCAATGACTTAAAAATTATCCACTTCGAGGGGGAAACCTCATTTACGTTTCATAAATGAAAAATTCTTGGATGATATAAATGAAAAAAACTACTTTATATATATAGGATTCTAAGGGGTCACCATATAATAACAATATGGGGATCACATGGGCACAAAAATAACAATAAGGAGGCTACACTAACAATAAAAATAAGGGGATACACTAGTATTATAGGGACCTAAAATTTCCCTCTCCTTCAAAAAATTGGTTTCCGAAATGCTTGAGTAGTTCTAGATGCTTCTGTATAAAATTATCACCCTCCCATGTCGAATATTTAGCAGGTAAGTTCTTCCATTTGATGAGATACTCTGAAATTAATCAATTTCGTAGTTGTAGAGTTCTTGTTGCCGTGACTACTTCAGCTTCCAATGTGATTTTTCCTTCCTCATCAATTTTTGGAAATATTTTTTGAATTGGGATTTTTCCACCTATAACCTTCTTTAAGCATGAAACATGGAAAACTGGGTGCACTCGAAAAGATGCAGGAAGATACAATTTGTATGACATAATGCCAATCATTTTCAACACCTTGTAAGGACCATAGTACTTTGGAAATAATTTATTACCCTTCTTAGCTTTCTTAAGGCACATTTGTTTTTATGGTTGTAGCCATAAAAATACCCATTCACCTACATGAAAAAAAATGTTGATGCAATGTTGATCTTCTTGTTGTTTCATTTGATTATGCGCCAAAGTTAGGTTATCCTTTGAGAGTTTGAGAACTTATTGTTGATGCTCGATGTGATATTCCATCACTTGAACTATATAAGGTTCATTGGTAAGGCAAAAAGGCATGAACAAAAATTCATAATGACCCTCATGAGTTCTAAATGTTGTTTTTGGAATGTTTTCAGTCTTCATTTTAATTTGATGATAACATGAATGAACATCCAACTTGTTGAAGTAAATTTCTCCATGTAATTCATCAATGATGAGAATGGTAAATTTATATTTAATAGTGATCTTGTTGATCTCCGTATAATTTGAACACGTGCACCATGATCCATCCTTCTTGTGCACCAATACTACTGGAGCAGAGAAAGAATTTTGACCAGGTTAAGCTATACTAGCCTCTAGCATTTCTGCAATCATATGTTCAATTTCACTCTTTTAGTCATAGGGATATATGTAAGACTTGATGTTTGGAGGAACACTTCCCAGAATCAAATGAATATCATGATCATGATCACGAATAGGTGGGAAGAATTTGGGAGTATCAAATACCTTGAAATGATAGTCCAATACTTTTTGGAGATCTCAAGAAATAGATGATTTCGATGTTTGAAACTCTAGTGAGCATAATTGTGCAATTATTCCTAGTTGTTATTTCTTTAGAATATTTGTCATGCCATTAGTGATAATTATATTTCCTGGTTTCCCTATGACGCCCCTTAATTCAAATTCCTTTCCTTCCCAAAAAAATTCAAGAAATGTTCTTGAAAATTAAAAGTTATGTACCCAAAGATTGTAACCATTGAACTCCTAGTACAACATCAGTACAACCCATTGGGATGGAAATAATTTGGCTCTTCAATACGTATTCCTCAATGGTTAGCTCGATATTATGGAACTTTGTAGAGAACTTTATAGTTCCTCCATTTGCAACCATCACTTGACACTCTGGTGTTGGATATAGGAAGCGATTCAATTCCTTGGCTATCTTACAATGAATTAAATTATGGGTACTACCTAAATCAATAAACACTATTACCTTCTTCTTCTTGATATGTCCTTCTATCTTAAGAGTTTGAGGAGTAGTGATTCCTGCCAATGCATTATAATATATGGTCAAATTCATTTCTTCTTTATCTAAGGTTGGTTCCTATTGTATATCCTCTTCTTTTGAATTTTCTTGTTCCTTTTCTTTCTCCTCCTCACAACCTATGTAAAATAATTTCTTCTCAGCACACTTATGACCTTTAGTGTATTCTCTATCACAACTATAAAAAATCCCATTTTTTTTTTCTTCCAATTTTTGTGGTGTCAACCTTGTAGTTTGTGGAAGGCTAGGAGTAGCAAAACTTCCATATTTTTAGTTGTGAGTGGTAGGCTTCCTTTTTGCGATAATTTTTCTTTCAATTTTTCTTGCCAACCTAAATGCATTCTCCAATGATCAGGTTCTGAAAGTTGAACCTCATGTTGGATTTTATCATTTAAATTCCCTATGAATACATCAATCCTATGCTCCTCTGAAATATAATTTACCATTATATTCAATTTTTGGAAGTCCTCAATGTGCTCTGCCATTGAACCCTTTTGTTTGAGATTTGTTAATTGGCTAAAGAATGTGTTTCTCTTTGTATCTTCATAATGTGCTATCATTTCCTCCATAAACATTGACCAAGTGACAAGTCGTTTATGAGAATAAAGTTGTAACAGCCTCTTCCCACATCTACCCAAGTAACTGGCCAAACATGGTAAACATGCGACAAGAGGCTCCTAATATGAGATTAAACTTCCTAGATGACTTTGACGATGTGGAACCGACAGAGACATGACAAACATATATTACACTGCATCATTGACCTCCTTAGGAGGTAACCCAGACTTCTAGGGCCATGTTCCCTGAGGGAGAACTTATTTTTAACCCCTATGAGGCTTAACTGTAGGCATGTAATGGAAAGGGAGTGGTTATACAACCTTATACATGCACTTTCCTTTTTATGACAATGGTTATAGCCCCAGAAGTTAGTTATGGGTTTGTAGCTCTGAGATTTGTGCCACATTTTTAGCCCTTGAGGCTAGGTCACTTCCCAGAACTTATTGTAACGTCAGAAGAGGATAAATAACATTAAAACAAATACATGGAAGTAATCACATCATCGAAAACTCATCCAACCCCACCGATCCATGACAAGCCTTTCATCAAACATGTCACAAACATTTCATATACAGGTGTAAACAACATAATTACACATGGGGGTCTCATACAAATCTAATAATAGCTAAGAAGAATTTGTTTCAATCCAAGAATAACCATGCTATTCACTCAACCAGAAAATAGAAGGATACGATGCCCATATTAGCAACAAGGGGATCCAAAGGATCACACCTCCACCCTCAAAGTAGTACTAGGATTCACCTCTTTTCCAGGAAGTCCAGAGTCCACTATCAAATTTAAAGCTGCATCCAATTTCCATCGCTACAATCCCGCGCTGGTGTCCTCTTAGTGAACAATTACTGGCTCATTGTTCCAGGGAACACTCCCAATGTGTATATTATTCCATATGGAAATTCTAATGACCAAATAAAATCCATCCCCGACCTTCCCTTATCTGCTACATAGTCCCTCGGGAAATCTGGTCACCCCTTTCCATGCAGTCACATACCTTCTAAGTTCCCCTGGCACCCCCATCCCGAGAAGTCCATCCCTTGGCAAGGCTTCCTCGCATCGGAAGATACAAGAACCAAGGCATATCCCTACCTCAAAATCATCATACCAGTCATAGAATTCTCATGGAAATCAATGGAAATTATTGGGTACAAGTGTCCCACAATGGCCCTACTCCTGAAATGCTCTACCAATATTATGTTGTATGTTTCAATTCCTTTTTTTGTTGCTGCTAATTTTTTCACTTGGTTTCAATAATCACAATCGGTTGTTGCACGCATTCCTATTCCAAGCACATAATTCCCATTAGATTCAAAATAAATTGAAATAACTTCAAATCACACCTTATTGGTATCTCGTCAATAAGGTACACTTGCAATCATGTTTACTTCTTGTCACAACAAGAAAAACTCATTTTTTGATCAAATCATCATGTATAAACATATCACATCTAATTAGCTCAAAACAAAACCATCATAAATCAAAATTATAAATCACATGTAACCATCAAAAGTTAGAATCACAGATCACATGGATAACAAGACTGAAATAAAATACCGATAATTATCCTTCATCGGTCTGTACTTATATCGTTTCTCTTTCCATATATACACCAGATCAGTTTCCACACCAGACAAGCACCCAGTTCCCTTACTTCTCTTTACTCATGTACACATACACACAGTGTACATCGCAACACATAAATTCATACAAGGCATACAAACCACACAATGCATACACCCACAACAGCATACGACACATAAATCTACACCCGATGTACTATACGACACAGTACATATGCCAACACCTACATGCAACACATACACCTACACCCAGTGTACAACAAAACACAATACATATAAATATACATATACATAAACATAGTACAACACAATGAATACATATGTCTCAATACCATGACTACACTATGCACATATATAGTATCGCATGCCCTCAACACAACATGTACGACATGTACATGCTACCACATGTATACCAATACCATATGCACAACATGTACACAATACCACCTATACACAACACTACCTGCACAACATGTGCACAACATCATATGCACACGACACCACCTTCACGATGTGTTTAACACGCCAAATGTACACTGCGCCACCTATACAATGTGTACACAATACCACATGTACATAGCACCACATTCATGACATGTACACGACACCACATGTACACATAATCACATGCATGCCATGCACACGACACCACCTACATACAACACCACATGTACAACATGTACACAACACCACATGCACACAACACCACTTGTAAAATCATGTACACAACACCATTTGTACATAGCATCATATGTACATCACATACACAAAACCATATGTACATAGCATTGCATATTCAACATGTACATAGCACCATACGTACACAACACCACATATCCAAAATGCGCACAACACCATATGCACACAACAACGCATATCCAACATGCACATAAGATATGTACACAACACTGCATATCCAACATGTACATAGCACCATCTATACCTAGCACTACATATGAAATATACACACAACATCATATATACAACAAGAATAAAACATCATATGTACACAATACTATATATGCAACATTACACATCACCATAGGTACAATTAGTGAATATACAACATCCACAACATATACACAACAATAGCATTGTACATCCATAGTGTTACACCATTTTTTGGTCATCTAACCTACTATCATTAGATGGACCCAAGTACACCATGTAAGACCAATTTTACCCTAAGTAAAATTGCTTTCACTATGTAAAATAACTTAATAAAACACATTTATTAGGTTGTTTATGGTCTAAACAGGAAACCCCGAAAGGAAATATTAAACAAACCTGTATTTGTTTGATTTTCCTCAAGGAATAATTAATTAAACAATAATTTAATTATTATTCCCGGTCATGTTTAACCCAAAACAAAGAAATTAATTAGATAAATCTTTATTTATCTTATTATTTTCTAGGAATAATTATTTAAATCTTATTTAAATAATATTCCTTGTTAAATATGACTAAATCACCCATAAATAATTAAATAAATCATTATTTATTTGATTATCCTTCAACCACTTCCTTAAAATGATAAATAAATTATTTATTTATTTATTATTCACAAATAAAGGGATTTGACCCAAGTCAAATACTTTTTCCCTCCAACAAATATAATAAAATATTCCATAAAAGGTGGATCTAGATTTGGGTAACATTATTTTAATCATGCACCAAGATCTAGAATGACCCAATATTTTGTTATAAATAGGAGGGTTTTTCCTACCATTCTTCACCTTTTGTTGCCTATTAGATCACTCTAGATCTAAACTCTTGGTCTGACTTTGAGCCATTATCATTGTCACATTTTCCATTATTTGTTGTGTGAGCTCCCTTTGAGTTCTATCTTTGTCTGGGTTTTCTACACCAACAGGAGAGAGAAATGCTAGATCTGAAGTGCTGAGGACTTCCAAGAACCCATCCCATTGAGGAGAATTGAAAACATCTTCTTGTTTTCCTCCCAGGTGCCCTTAATACAAAAAATTCTTTCAAAAATTGTTCTTGTCTTGTCTATTGGATATATGGAGCAAACCCTTCTTTTTACTGCTTAATGTCTTTCTATGCATAGATATGGTTTTTGCAGCTCTTGTCTTGATCAACTAACTGCAGATCTGAAGATATTGGCAGCCATATTTGATGTTAGGGCTATTAGTTATGCGTAGCTAAAGTGGTCTTTTTTCGTACACTTCGACAAAGGATTCATACTAACAATTGGCGACTCCACATGGGTTTTCAATTACGACCGCTGTCGTTTTTCATATTCCTGCATATCCAGCTACTTCAGACCCTAGGGTTTCTTTTCAGCTTTTTGTTTTTCCTATTTTCATGTTGATTTTCACCTATAAAACCCTAAAACATTAAAATTTCTAACTTCCGCATGTTTCTGGCCCTATTGCGCAGGTGACAGACATCAGCCGCAACTGAGACGACAAATTTTCCGCAAGTCTGCCGCCGGGACAACCGGAGTTGGAGGTCGCACTTTTCAAAATTCTTCAAAACCTGAAAACCTAGACACCTGGTGTCACACTTTTCACCCCCTTTTTCTCGCGACCTCGAACAGAAAACAAAGTTATGAACTCGCGACTCCGTGCATTTTTTTTCATTGCTTTTTCCGCAATTTTTCTAGGTTTTTCTTAAGCTTCCGTCATGGTTTTCTGTTCTGTCTCACCTCTGCTTTGTTCGTTTCTCTAACTGTTTTGCTCATCTAAGTGGGAACATAGCCCCCTAGGGCTTTAGTACCCTCCACTTTTGGTGGAAGAGTTTTTATCTGTTTCAGGTGTCCGTTTTTTCAGAGTTTCAGCTCCCCCTTTTCCAGATCTGATACCTCCTTTACAGATCTCTTTTAATCAGGTCTTCTCCCTTTCAAATCACCTTCCTGAAGATTTGTTTGGACCTACCTTTAGGGCCCTCTCCTTGTCCCTTCTGCTTTTTGTTGATTTCCTCCTTTTTCCAGCCACCTTGCCTCTGCCTCTTGGCTGTGTTCTGCACCTCTTTTCAGTAGATTTCTCCTTTAGACCCCTGTCCCTTTCGACCCTAGATCTATTGGCCTCTTTGTAGTGCGTTTTGACTAGATTTTTTCCTCTGTTAGACTAGTTTTGAGAGACCCGCCTTTTTGGGTTAGATCGATGCATTGTTAGCTATTAATTTCTTCGTTATTTCGCATTATATACCGTTCGTAGATTTATTTTCAGTTACGCAGCACACTTTTTCTCTTTCTCTCAAAATGAAAAGGGTTTAAAAATTAAAATTAACGCACGCCACACACTCACCCTAAGCGAAGAAGAGCCCGGTTTACACCGCCAGGCAAAGACTTTAAAATCAATTGACACTGCACCTTTTTTGCCCTTGTTTCGACATTGTAATCACTTGATTCTGCACCTCCCTGCCTTTGTCAGTCATTCTTCTTCCCCTCGTGCCGTGTTTGTGTTGTCACCATTGCACCCCCAAGGCGTGCATCCCGGAGACTTCTTGGCCTTCACCCTCAGTTTTCGGTCGGTCGACCTACTCCTTCCCGCCGTCGTCGAGTTAGTCCTCCTCCGAGTCCGCACTCCGACTCCTCTTCTGGTTCATTGGGTTCTCCTTTTACTTCCGGTTCTCCCCCTGTCACCTTCACTATGTCTGGTCCAGGGCCTAACGCTAGCGGTACTCCCAGCCCTAATGCCGGGACTACTACTAGCGGAACCGCCATAGGAACTACCTCGGCTGCGCCCTTGCTCCCCTTCATGGCAGGCCTCAGCCTCCCCGATTTGGACCGGTTGACAAATGACCCTATACACCATGATGCTAGTTGGCCTGCTATGCCGACAAAGCTCCCTTCTGACATCCCAAAGTTTGAAGGCCTTGCTGGAGAAGATCCTTCAAATCATGTTCGATCTTTCCACATGTGGTGTTCATCTACCTCCATTACCGATGACTCTGTCCGTCTTCGGTTGTTCCAATGAACGCTTACAGGTGCGGCTTCTAAGTGGTATGTTGATCAGCCCCCTTCTTCTCATACCACCTTTGCGACTCTTGCCCGGGATTTTTTATCTTACTTCCAGCTTCCCCTTCGTTATGACACTGGTATCGAGCTTTTGACTTCTTTTTGTCAATCATCTGTGACCCGCCTATCCGATCATGTCCAGGAATGGCGGAAACGAAAGAGCCTATGTCAATCCCCTACTTTCGAAGACCATGTCTACATGGACTGGTTCCTTAGATCTCTATTGCCTCCTATCGGGAAAGATGTTGCGTCGCATTTTCCCCAAACCGAAGAAGCCGCCCTCCAACTGGCGTTAAAATATGACTTGATCTACGCTCAGACAGGTTATGTTTATACCGTTCTACCTGATCTCCCCAGACCCGGTGGTGTCAATGCATCGGGGGCACCTCATGCCGCCGACGGTATCGTTGGAGCTCTCTCTCATCCATATGCCCAACCTCCCATGGGTTATGGTTTTCCTGGGGGAGGGGGCAGCACCTCCCGCATTTGTTCCCCTCCTGGTAGCACGTATCTAGGATACAACATGCCTCCTCTTTTGGCCCAACCTCCTGGTCACCATACTGTTACCCAACCCCCTTATTATTCGTATCCGTAGTTTAGTGCTCTAGCTCCTCCAGCGTCAGCACCTCCGCCTCCCTAGCCTTCTCAACCCCTGTAACAGCAGTCACCGCCCCCTCAAGAGCAGATGCACAAAACAGGAATCAGCGGCTACCTTGTAACCACCCAATGCATAGGTGGCCACCAACCTTCCCCTTTTCCGGGATCTCCACTACCAGATCCCCGTGAATGAATCATCCGTTTCTAACCGTTGGGATTTTAACTCTTCATCCTTGGCCTCATTTCGCACTTCGCCTCCCGCTCCTCGTCCGTCCCCGAGTCACCGTTCGCAGGAACAACGCAGCCTCGAGTATCCATTCAAATTATATTATCCTCAACCAAAAATTGAGGTTCATACCAAGATCCCTAAAGGACCATTACGCCGAAATGCTACTCCTGGTCGAGCTGCTCATTCGTATAGCGTAATAGATGATTTGGCGCAGTCTCCTGCTGCCATTTCCACATTGGAACTCCTCCAATTGTGCCCTTCCCAAAAGAAGGCTCTACTATCTGCCATGGGTGATGTAGATCCTGCTGATGACCAAATGATTTTTTTCGACGCCCATCAATCGGAACATCCTCCCCTTCCTGCTTCCGTAGCCTTCCAAATCCCAGTCAAAATCCGGAATGCTAACGTTTCTCGGTGTATAATTGATGAGGGGGCATCCACCTGTGTGATGTCCGCTTCGGTTTGGAAGCAACTCGAATCTCCTGAGTTGGCCCCTTCCACGATCACCCTTCGAGCATGGGATGGCCACGCCTCCCAGCCCATTGGCCTCTTCCGTAATTGTCCTATCACTCTTGTGGGCAAGACTGTTTGTGTTGACATTGAAGTCATCGACGCCCCTCTAGATTACAACATTCTCTTGGGGCGGAGCTACACCTATGCCATGTCTGCTGTCCCATCCGCGGTTTTCCGCAAGATGTCTTTTCCTCACAATGGAAATATAGTCACCATCGACTAGTTGACATATCATGAGCCAAAGTCTCAGACCTCCCCTGAGACCACCATCTCTTCTGTAGCCAGCAAACAAACCGTCGATTCCTTGACCAATGTCTCTCCCAGCGTCTACAAAGACTCCTCTTTTTCTCGAAATTTCCATGGTCTCCCCTCCTCGTCTCTCGACTCTAGCCTTCGAATGTTTGCATGATGCAATCGTCTCTGCCGCTTCTTAAGAAACTCAAGCCAAGGTCGAAGAATCATGCTTTCGTAGCTCGTTTTTAGCCTCTTTTCACTCTAAATTTCGTATTCATGAGTTCATTTGATTCCCGGAACTGTTCCTCCAAGCCTTAGTCTCTTTAGAGCCGTCCCACTGCCATCTCCGGGCATCGATGACTGCCTTGCCCCCTCTAATTGTGAGGTGTACACCGTGACCTACTATGGCCACCCTCTCTCTTCCTAACCTGACCCTTGGGATTCCTGTCTGGTACCTTGATCCTCCAGCCCCAACCTTGCCTGGTCAACCCAAACCTTATCTTGCTTTGACCCCGGTTCAACAGGTCCCCAGGACTTCTCCCGCCGCAACAGTGCCTCAGTCACCTCAACAGGAACCACCTCCTATTGCGACCGCTTCGGGTAAGAAGGGCAAAGCTCGCAAGGGGGCATCAAAGGACAAGGCTTCCCCAACAAACCCTACCCCTCCTCAGCCTCCAAA
Organism: Pinus albicaulis; assembly: GCA_034641835.2. Taxonomy (NCBI): domain Eukaryota; kingdom Viridiplantae; phylum Streptophyta; class Pinopsida; order Pinales; family Pinaceae; genus Pinus; species Pinus albicaulis. Next base: position 86,248,693 of record CM076577.1, read on the forward strand.
GCATACCATTCAGTGTGCTTTGTGTGATATTGTCGGTCACACCACCCATACCTGTCCTAAATTGCTTCATCTCAAGCCCATGGTTAATGTCATGTTCCCTGAGTCCCGGGTCCCGGAAGCCTCTGTTCCTTTCGCGACCGCAGCCACGAACCCCCAGACTATTCACACCAACCACCCCTGTGCTTTGTGTGACCTCCATGGCCATTACACCCACCTTTTTCCCCGCCTCGCGGACTTCTGCACCTCTCTAGCCGTGGTCCGCCAATTCGAGGCCAAGTGCAATGAGTCCACCTCTCCCATATTTGCGCATTTTGCCTTGGAAAAACTACCAGACATGACTGCTCCCATTGACATCCCCCCTCCTAATGTCGAGATGACGGAGCCTTCGTCTAGCATTTTCTACCTATCATCATCCATGAGACCCTCAGGGAACATTCCCTCTGAACCCCCCCCTTTTGTTTCGCTTGACCTTACTTCAGCGATCACCTTGGGCTCAACATCGGTAGATCCTTTATCAACTTACTCTTTTGTCACCCCTTGTGATGATACGCATGTGAACCTCTCTTCTCATGATGATGATTCAGGTCGCTTCGCCACGTCAGGTGGTCTTTCTTCCACCAGTCACCCCATCTTCTATCACGATGATGACATTATGGAAAAAATCCCCACCCCTGACTTTATCTATTCCCCCTTACATCGAACCCATGTGTTCACACCACATACACCTTGTGGCCATTACATTGAAACCCAATGTTTGGGTAAGGGGGCACCCACATTTGAGAGACCAAGAGAAGCAATTCTCCACAAATCTCCTAGTGTATCTGGTCGTGTTGACTTTAGTACCATTATTCTTCCACATGTAGAAGAACCTCTAGAGTCCCATATCACTTCAGATCACTCTAGGGATGATACCCCTTATCGTTCCCTCATCTTCCATTAGCAACCCAATCTCTTAGACATTGTTGTTGACGAACCTATGGGTTTTCTAGGTGAGCATCAGTTCATTATCTCCAAATCCTCTCTTTGGGATAGTGACACCAGGTATGCCAACCCGAAAACTTAAAGTCCATTTGCTTCATATATGCAGTACTAAAAGAGATTGGTAATCCTCCATTTCCTTTCTCAAACCGCATAACCATAACGAAAACAAATGGCACACCACATCATTAAAATGTGTTTAGATTCCCATTTTTTTAAATACATTTTGGCATGACCACACCATGCTTGGGGGCACCTATGCCCCTCAACCATAACCCTCCTCAAAATCGAATTTCTTCACTTGCAACACTCATACTAGGGGCACCATTTGGCCTCCATACTTATCCATGCTCGTGTTGATGTTCGTCGTGAGTTCCCATCTTGTACTCATGTTTTCATGGTCCCCCATTGGACCTTTACTATGTGGCAGCACCATCGAGTCGCCCTTGTTTAGAGCATCCAAGTTGAGTCATCATCACATTCATGGAGTCTATCCCGAGTCCCTTTGTACCCCGCTATAGTCCTCCATCCTTCATTTCTTGGTCTCTCTCTTGTGTCGCACATTATGGCCTTCAGTCCCACTGTCCCCTATCCCTTATGATATTGTGTCAGTCACTGCCATGTCATTCATGCCCTTTATGCTCTAACAAGGGAAGTCGTCCATTCACTACTCAGTCCCTTCCATTTCACCATCATCATTGGTGTTAGTATGTCCGTTGCTCTACTATTTTCTCTCGTGCCTTAGTTGAGGATCTCTCATTGCCTCACCTATGGCGGACCTTCTTTTGGTTTGTTATCGCCTCCATTCCGTATATTAAATTAGAGGGTGGGTGTTCCTTGGTTCCAACTCTCCACTCTTTGTTCTGCGGCTCCTGACTGTGCAAGGATCTCTCATAACCCTTTAATTCTGATTGTTTCTCCACCTGATCTCCCTTTTAGGCATGATTGAGATCTCAGATGCTCGATATGTCTGATGTAGCAACAGCCTATTGGTGATTCCCTGGTGTGTGTGATATGTCTCAGGTCTCATGAGGGGTTGTCTCTGTAGCTCCCCACATGCTCGGATGACCTCTTCATTGCAGCCCTCGATGCAGCTCCATATATTTGATGATGTCGGCCTTAGCCGCTTGCAGCGCCTCTTTGATTTACATGTATCAGTCAGATTTTGTGAGCCCTTCCCCGCTTATAGGGGGCATTTGGGTTGTATTTGTATCTCATGTACTCAGATATTATTGTATAAGTCCTGGCTGTTATCCCAGGCACAACATGTATATGGGATCCCTCATTGTATTGTTATTTGGCTCATGTTTATGCCGGCTGTACTTTATAGTTCGGTCCCTTGTTTACTGGACACACTATTATTTTGTACTTTGTCTCGGCGGGCATAGGTATGCCTCCCCCGCCGCCTTTAGCACAGGTACCCTCTCATAAAAAGAGACTTGTTGCACCTGTAAGTCTCATCTCCTCAGGGTCTAGTTCTTCAACACATTAGTCTACCTCACATTTCTCTCTCTGACTTCCCTTTTGATGTCTGGTGATTGAGTTCTTACAACGTACTTCGGTCATACGATTTTCTCCTAACACTCGCACGCTGGGGGGCAATCTGTTACACCATTTTTTGGTCATCTAACCTACTATCATTAGATGGACCCAAGTACACCATGTAAGACCAATTTACCCTAAGTAAAATTGCTTTCACTATGTAAAATAACTTAATAAAACACATTTATTAGGTTGTTTATGGTCTAAACAGGAAACCCCAAAAGGAAATATTAAACAAACCTATATTTGTTTGATTTTCCTCAAGGAATAATTAACTAAACAATAATTTAATTATTATTCGTGGTCATGTTTAACCCAAAACAAAGAAATTAATTAGATAAATCCTTATTTATCTTATTATTTTCTAGGAATAATTGTTTAAATCTTATTTAAATAATATTCCTTGTTAAATATGACTAAATCACCCATAAATAATTAAATAAATCATTATTTATTTGATTCTCTTTCAACCACTTCCTTAAAATGATAAATAAATCATTTATTTATTTATTATTCACAAATAAAGGGATTTGACCCAAGTCAAATACTTTTTCCTCCAACAAATATAATAAAATATTCCATAAAAGGTGGATCTAGATTTGGTTAATGTTATTTTAATCATGCACCAAGATCTAGAATGACCCAATATTTTGTTATAAATAGGAGTGTTTTTCCTACCATTCTTCACCTTTTGTTGCCTATTAGATCACTCTGGATCTAAACTCTTGGTCTGACTTTGAGCCATTATCATTGTCACATTTTCCATTATTTGCTGTGTGAGCTCCCTTTGAGTTCTATCTTTGTCTGGGTTTTCTACACCAACAGGAGAGAGAAATGCTAGATCTGAAGTGCTGTGGACTTCCAAGAACCCTTCCCATTGAGGAGAATAGGAAACATCTTCTTTTTTTCCTCCCAGGTGCCCTTAATACAAAAAATTCTTTCAAAAATTGTTCTTGTCTTGTCTATTGGATATATGGAGCAAACCCTTCTTTTTACTGCTTAATGTCTTTTCTATGCATAGATCTAGTTTTTTGCAGCTCTTGTCTTGATCAACTAACTGCAGATCTGAAGATATTGGCAGCCACATTTGATGTTAGGGCTATTAGTTATGCGTAGCTAAAGTGGTCTTTTTTCGTACACTTCGACAAAGGATTCATACTAACACATAGACCACACGTTTACCCCACAATCAACCTTTCTTCTAGTGTCTTTCCACAATCCATGCTTATCCTAGCATGTCGTGGATCACAGTACTTTCACTTCGCTGATATACCCCTCAACATTACACATCTAGAACATAAACATAGGCATAATACAAGCATATAATATCAATTCATAATCCACATGATACTGACCTCATAGATATGTCAGAGATACTCTTCCAACTTGATTCCTCATAATACCAAGAACCTCTTCATGCCATTCACCTACATAATAAATCATTCCTCCACAAGAATGATCCTTGCCAACCCTGTTAGATAGTGACATAGATACATATATATAATCATCATAAAACAATCATGATGTTGTCATAAAATGACATACATACACACATATATACATATAAACATCATCATTAAGAAATCATGATCCAAGATGACCCTGTCAGACATGACATACATACATAAATACGTGTACACATATATAAACATCAAAATAATAATGATCACAACAAAATTACTAGATAGCATAAGGTATAGGTCAAGAGAAATTCCTTTATTCATGCACAACATGCACAACTTCAAGAATAACAATTCCCAATGTAGCCAAGGCATCTAACACCTCATATCTGTTTACTTTACCTTTTATGTTTCCTTTCTCATGTTTGTACTGCTACCATCCATTTACCTCAATGGACCCAAACAGTCCAATTGACTGTCACATTCTTACCTTCTGCTGCGCTTACTCATGCACTGAGCTTCATTCGAGCCTTACATTACCTATTGTGTGCCACACAACTCTCCTCTTTCCAAAATCAATTCCCAAAACTCTCAAACAAAAGGAAAAAAGAAGAAACCACGAGAAGAAAACCATGAAAACCAATAGAAATACGACACCGCAACCAAATTGGCATAGCTATGCACCAAACATAAACAAGATCGCAAATAAATCTCAACAAATTAGAAATACCAAAGCATAAGACTGAAAATAAACACTTTGAATCAACCCCCATGGTTCCTAATACTTCCAAAGGAAATCTTAGCTCGAGCCTTCTTCAAGATTTCATGGCATATATATTTTTCCATGCAATCCCCTACATCATATTGCCATAAATGCATAACTATCAATGCATAAATAATAATAAAAATAAGTTATTTACCTTTCCTTATTGTGCCAAGCACGCTGACCTGTAACTGAACACACACATCAGCCATATGTACCAAAAATCAATACAACATATCTATCAATTCGAAATCAACTTTTACCAATACTAACAACCATGTCATAATCAACAATCAACTCACATTCATCGGTCATAATACATAATACTACAACTATCACCTACTTCCACTCAAGTATATATTGGATATCTCAGCACATATGTGTTAGCACAACCATATTAAAACAATATCATTCCTTCATGCAATATTGCAGACACATATACTCATATCATGCAGTTAATCAAACATTCAAACAACTTGCAAACAAGGAAAATTTTAGGGGCTAATATTCGCAAGTGGGTTAATTTTCCATGATTTTTCCAAAAAAAAGATTCATTAATTTCCATTTTTTATAAAAATGATTCCCCAAATTTTACAATACAAAATTATTTTACCTTAAAATTCCCCAAAATTATATAGAGAGTATATATAAAATAATTATAAATTTGAATACTTTTAAAAATACATCAATAAACATTTTATAGTTTGCATATTAGGGACTAGTGAGATTATCCAATGTTTTTAGACTTCAAGATAATTTTACATCCTTAAAATTTTCCCTTATTGAAAACATACCATGTTAAATGAATTAACTAGATGACGTAATAGACACCAAATCACTCAAACACCAAATAGATGACATAACCAAACATTTCATCACCAACGGTATGTGACATAAGAAAACTCATACCTTAATGTATCTCAGGGGAGGTTACCTTGTCTTCACACTCAATATAGTTAGCACGATATCATATCAAATCAAACGTAAATAAGGTCATAATATCCATAACAATAACTGAATAGTGTGTTTTATTCATCAGTAATTTTTCTATCTATAGATGACTAAATACTGGTTCTAGATTTATAAAAATAACATTCTTTGAACATTGTGAGTTATAGAAATCTCACTGCCTTCATTATCCCTATAGAAAAAATTTCACTATTCTACCATTTTTCCATTTCAGGGTCACCCTGCCACTCCTAAAGACTCCTTATGGGCTTGTGCCACTCATCTCCATCCTTTTCTTGCCTATGACTTCTTTACTATGTTTTCCCTTGCCCATAACCACACTTGTCGTCTAGGGTTTCCTACAAGCCTACCCTTTCCCATGTTTCCCAAATTCATTGAGCATTGATGGTCTCAAAACTATCTCTGTAGGCTCTTCAAATAACTCAAGTACATTGGATTTTGGATCTTCATTACACCACTTTTTCATTACTCTGTTTTTGCACTTGAAGCCTCCAAACCCATTTTTAGTCAAGGACTAGGTCAAAGAACCCCCCACTAGGTCATTAGGGTTTCATAGGTTGTAGGGTCATCATTGGTGTTCTAAGAACTTATTTTCTTGTGCTAGAAGCCGACTCAAATGTAAAATAAGATAAAACACATGGTTTTCCAAGAAAGATCAAAAAATATTCAAGGAGGACTACCCTATTGGCTCAAATTCTACGAGAGGTCAAGGTTAATATTTTAACACTTTTTGTAGAACTGATGAAGTTCCCATCAACAGAAGAAAGTTTGTAAGATAGGAGATTTTCTCCTCAACGAAGATATCTTGCAGCCCTGCATACAAATAGTGTAGGCGACGAATCAAAGTGGGAAAGGATGTTGAATCTCTAATTATTTGAGAGGGGGGGTGAATCGATTTAATACATTCTGATCTTTTAAACTTTTCAATAAACTTATTTACACCTTCATTCCAAACTCTATTTGATGTGAGAGTAATCTTAGAATGTAATCTGAAAGTATTAGTTTAATAGAGCAGTAGACTTAATTTGAGAGCAGCAGGTATTAAGCAAATGATACATATCAGATCAATACATAAATATCATGCACAGAGACACCAGATATAAGTGGAAACCCATAAAGGGAGAAAACCACATCTTATTATTGTTGTGATGCAAAGGCAAACTCCAACTCCCTCTCACCACTATTTTTCTGCAGGCACCAACCTACAGGAGGCTCCTACCTCAATTCTGCAAGCTACAACTTGCAAGGAAGCACCAACTCCCTTCAGTTTTCTGCAAGCACCAACCTACAGAAGGCTCCAACCTCAGTCAGCTACAACTGACGACTATCAAGCTACAACTTGATAGGGAAGCTCCAACTTCCTCAATTTATCAAACTGAAAGTTTGCTGATTTACCTCAGATATCAGCTATGTTCTGTAGCTTCTCCTTCTGTTCTGCTTTTCTTAATCTTCTCTGTCTTACTCTTCTATATTCTGCCTTCTCTCGATTTACTCTCTCTTTATTTAAAAAAAAACTCACTCTGCATATCAAGATGATATTATTTATAGATTTCCTCACATGATTGTTTGTATTCTTCTTGGAATTCGAAATGGAAAGTCATGTCTCTTTGCCTTCTGCCTTCTCACTCCTTTTATCAGCTTACTCATAAATTATAACTGTAGGTGTCAATTTTAACATTACAGTGGGAGTTTGTTTTCTCTCGGAGACTTTCCAATGCATCACAAACAATAAAAATTTAAATAAAACATTTACATTCAAATTTAAATGAGAACTCCAGCTCAACTCATTTAGTCTTTTGAATTGGTACGCATTTGTCTTTTCTTTGGCTGCCTTTGTCTTTTCTGTGACTGTGTTTTATCTTCTTTTGGATCTGTTTGCTCTTCTATCCTCTGCTGTGGTGTAACTGCTGCATATGTGTAAATGTGCCTTTTATATCCGCTGACTGTAAATCTGGAGGAATTCCAATCCCTTTTATGCCATTAGTGTCTTGTTGATGTGGCAGGTTCCGCAGGCCGGAACATACATATATCACAAGCATTAATAATCGCCCTCTCGTAAAGCTAAGGTCCATGGGTCTAGAGACCACGCGGCTTATCGCAACCGTGTTATATATATAACTCAATAACCATTATATATCATATGTGTTATGCCCCCGGATCATATTCAAACGTTATTCAACATATATAATATATACAATTTATTTGCAAATAACCCAACGTCCATAAGGATTGGCTGCCAATACGATTAGACCTGGAACTCAAGTTGTATATGAGTCGTAGTTTATATACCAATCGGGTCCGGATTTCCAATCGCAATCGCAACTCTTATATTCTCCGATGCGATTGACCATTGCCGATGCGATTAGAACCTGGAGCTGAAATCTTTGTTAATCATAATTTATAAGTCCATCGGGTCCGAACTCTTAATCGCAATCGCAAGTTCTCTAATATGTGTTGCGATGGTTTGTTTCTTTCCGATGCGGAGGGTATTGTTTTAAGGTTGTTTCTGATGGCAACATTTTCGGAGTTCACTAACCAATGAATCCCCTCCGAAGAAAATCCTTGTCCTTTTCCTACTTTTGGGAATCTTGGTGCTCCTTATATGGAAAAATTGTACCTTCCTGGGTTAACTGTTGGGTTTCCTGTGTGGTTATTTTCAACCTCAATGGTCCCAAGCGCTCTGGCCTCTGTTCGACCATCTCCTCCACCTGAACAACATCATGTTGATTATAAGGTGGACATCTCCCCTTATTCACCTATTTCTTCATCCTCCTCTTCTACTTCACCTGGTAAAATTCTGAATTCCAGTAACCAGGTGGCTAAGAAGAAGAAGAAGAAGAGGACAAAGAAGAAGAAGTCGGACAAGTGAGAGGCTAATGCTCCAGCTATTGTCCCTAAGAAACCTTCCCTTGAGAAACCATCCAACCTTCCTCGGAAAGTCAAATTCCCTTGTATGTTGTGCAAAAGAGACCATCTTCTTCGAGACTGCCCTAGCATTCCCAAGGTACTTGAAGCATGGTTCGACGATCCGCCATTGCCTTTGGCTTTTGGAAGTCATATTGGTGACACATCTTTGACTAGTACTGATAAGATTCATAAGAAACAGGGTAAGATTACCAATCCCTGTAAGTTGTGTGAAAGGCATCATCCCATTCACCATTTACTGTACATGGATGAGGCCAAGAGAGTGTTGGACAACTCTACTGTTTTTGCACCCTACCTTCCGGCTGGTTACCAGAAGCTTTCTTCGAGTCCTCCGTTGGTTGATTCAACAATCAGTCAAGAGTCATCCTTGGTTGATCCCATTCCTTCGGAAATTCAAATTCACGAACCCATTCCCCACCAACCATTGGTCACGAAATCGGTCGATCTGACCCCATCTATGGTTCATCAGGTCTTTTCCGTTGAGAGTGGATCTCATTCCCCTCATGTTCTTATTGTTTCTTTAGATTCTTCAGACTTGGGGAAATATTCTTTCGTACCTATAGTTCAAGAAGTTGCTCCTCCTACTCCCATAATGGAAGTCTCGGAGGATTCTCCTCTTGCTTCGATAACTCCAGGAGAATACCATCTAAGTTCAATGGTACCTCCTCTAAGTAGTTTGGTCGCTTCCTTCGATTGGAGTCAATTTGCAGAATACTGCCTTCCTTATTATGTGCCTTTTGAGGTCACGGTGCAGATATTTGATATGGTCATACCTAGCATGATTATAGATGAAGGTGCATTTGTTAGTGTTTTGTCTTCCACTACTTGGAAAGCTTTTGGTTCTTCACCGCTTATTCCTGTTACCCAGAATTTGTTGGCTTTTAACAGAGGAACCAGTCAACCATTAGGGATTTTTCCGAGGTTGCCTGTTACTTTGGGGAGGAAAATTGTCTATATAGATGTCATGGTTGTTCCAGGCCCCTTAGATTTCAATTTACTCTTGGGGTGCGACTATACTTATGTCATGGGCACGGTGGTCTCTTCCCTCTTTCATGTGATCTATTTTCCACACAAAGGTTGGATCGTGACCATTGATCAACTTTCATTATTTGGTCCTAACGTGACATCTAGTCCACCATTGTCCCTTTCGGGTCTTTATTCGCCAGTTTTATCATTTGCACGGGTTATTTATGTGGATACCTGTCTTGTGCCTGCATTCAGTGATGGTGCCATTGTGCATCATGTGCTGGGGGCATTGGGTCCTGATTTTCAAGATGTTGTTCGCCCATTAGAAGTGAACCTCTTAGAATATATGACCTCTTATTCGTCGTAATGAAAGGTCTTTGAAGAAGAATTAGTTTCCTTGTGTCAAGCTCCTTAAAAAATTAAACAAGATGTCATGGAGCACAGTTCGTTTCTTTGTGTCAAGCTCCTTAAACAATGAAACAAGGTTGTTGGAGCACAGTTTGTTTTCTTGTGTCAAGCTCCTTAAAAAATGAAACAAGCTCTTCTGAGGATAGTTCATCTTCTATGTCAACCTCATTAAAAAATGAATTAGGTCATAAGGATAGTTCTTTTAATATGTCAACCTTGTTAAAACAATGAAACACGTTCCCATTCAATTCGAGTCTTTGCCAAATCTTGTAAAATCCCAGTCGAGTCTTTCTATTGATTTCATAATTTGAACCTTGAATCCATCTTCCGTTCATATGGAATGAAGCTTGGGGGGCATGTAACTCAAATTGAATCACCATGATGGGGGCATGTTTACTTTTTCAAGCATAGTTTGTTTCCGTTTCAAGCTTTTGTAAAAATGAAACCGGTTTCAAGCATAGTTTGTCTTTGTTTAAAGCTTGTGTAAAAATGAAACCAAATTCAAGAAGAGTTTCCTAATTTCACACTTGTGTAAAAATGAAACCATTCCCATTTTACCTCTCGTGATTTCCATTTTATCATTCTATTTTTTCCAGATGAGCCTTGGTTTTCTCACTCCATCGTCACTATCTGCTTGCCCGATCAAATGCCTTCACTTGGTTGTTTCACCCATTTGTGAGGAACCATTGCAATGAGTGGTCTTGTTAACCCACCTCTTGACCTTTACTTTTTCTTAGTAGTTCCTCAATTACTGGAACTAGTATCTACCCTTAATACCACTCATTCCTCCAGGAGGAGTCATCTTTCAGCTCTATTCTGACTCTCGAAAATTGAAAATATTTTCGAGACTCTTGTCGTTTTGAACTCGTTAAATGGCTGCGAAATGATATCTACCCAGTATATGTTTACCCCTTTTTCGGGCTGGGATAGATTATTTACGAAAAAGGAATACCTTAGCCTATCGTGACTAAAAGGTTATCTTGGATGATTTTTTCTTCCTTTTCAAATATGAGAGACTATTTATGAAAAGGGCCTTGCTGGAGTTTTCTTTTCCGCTTTCTTTTCAAACTCTCTAAACATGAAAAGATGCCGAGTTCTCCCTTTGTCAAACTCGTTAAAAACTGATGACATTGGACTCCGTCATTATGACATTACTTGAGTTCCTCCTTCCTAGGGCTCGTAAAATGTACTAGGTTGGGTTTGTCTGAAGGAAAAAATTACATCTCAAGCATATGCTATCCCCTCAAGCTTGTTTACAAAAATAATCGGGGTTCTTGCCAGAAATGGTGGGAGAAAATGGAACCAGACTTTAGTCGGCAGTATGTCACTCTTGAACATGGCACTTGTCTGCATTCGTGTCGGTTTGGGGACATCTCACTTCATCATTTGTTTGCCTCCATGGGTTTTGGTAATCTCTTTTGACCACTCATCTTCTCTTTTCTACGTCACTATGACCTCAGATCCTTTGATGTCAAATACTGCCAAATCTAGTGTCGTGCCACCGATATGTTCAAGAGAAGTTTTGCCTCTGAAATTTTCAACCTCACTCTGATTCTCTAGTGGTCCTAATTCACAAATCATCATATTCCTTTGTCTTGTGTCGATGATGTGGGAAACATCATGGCCCTCCTTTGATCGGGTCGCTTCCTGTCGACTTCAGCTCATTTTCCAGGAAGCTAATCTAGAGACTCCCTTCAGGTACCTTGGAACCTGCATGCCTTAATGGCAGGTTCTTTGCATCCAATGCAAGGTTCACATCATCGGCCTTCAATCAGATGATTCTGTAGGTGTTCGATGCCAAATCATTGTTCAAATTCCGTGGATTGTACCTTTTATACCTTGAGAGCCATTGTCATTATTGGTGATTTATCTCGCATCTGTTAAAAACTCTCATTATTGGCTAGTAATCAGACAATGTTCCTGCATGTTCGAATTCAACTCGTCTATTCGCATGCTTGAATTTGTAGTTCGTTCGAGTCGAGATGGAGCGCAAGACCCGGGGTTTTGTCTGATGAAATCTAGGCTACGGGTTCTTTTTGGATTACTATGACTTATTACATGAATCTTCTGATTGGATGGCTACGACCATGCCTGAGTCTATCTGTTGATCCTTATTGCTAGATGGCTGCGTCCATACCTCAGATCTCACTTTTTATATACTCTATTATGGATGGTTGTGCCCATGCCACATATCATGTATCAGAGATATCAATTGTATTTGTACTTGCAAGTTTTCTAACAACAGTGTTTGGGTTGAATGTGTTCTCATAAAGCATTTCACCCCTCGTTCTCTCTCGGACCTCATGCTTTAGGGGTCATCTGTTACACAACATTTTGCCACCAAGAGTCATTCCCGTGACTTGTGAGCAGTGTCATACTTATCAAACACCTTCTTTGCATCCTTCTGCATAAGGACATCATTTCTCCTGTTGGACATTTCCTAAAAAAAACACACAAAACCTATGTTTTGGCCTTGGTGCGGGTAGCCAGTTCACCCCTCGCACCAATGTGGAATATTTGCACTAGAGCCCATGCCATCTGGTGCTCTGTCTCAGTGCAGTGCCCATGCCGAGCTGTTTTAGGAATGTTTTTAAAAAAAATAGAGGTGGAAGTTTCCTTCTAACCACCTCAGGGACAAGTCACTGGAAGTGGTTAAGTTGATCAGCCACAGATCTCCCTCTTTAGGCAGTGGTTTCCACCTCCCATGGAAAAATCCTTGAAGACAGGCGTCCCTTCCATAATTATAGGGATCCTAACCTCTCCCTCTCCCTCTATAAAAAAAGGCCTTCTCCCTTTATGAAAGCTAGTTGAACTTGGAGAGGAATACTATAGCTAAGTAATTGCTATGGAGAAGGTAGAACCAAGGAGAACTCCTTAGAGAGAGAGGAGTCCACTGTCCAGGGGATAATTTTAGGGGCAAATTTTAGCCCAAGGGAGAAATTTAAGGGGTTTTAGATTTTAGAGGGGCGAATTTTTTATATAGAACCTATTTTGTATAGTTTTGTATAAATAGCCCCAAAATTATTTTAAAAATAAATAATTATTATGGTTTAGCCAAAAAAAAATAAGTGCGGATAAACATGAAATGTTGGATTCGCCTTCGATTCACTGGTCTATGATTTTATCGGGTTGTATTCGCCCCGATTTACTAAGTTGGGGGGTTTTGGGTCTGCATTCGCCTTAATTTATGTTGATGATGCTGGTTCTGGGTTGCGTACAAATTTACGATTTATGCTAATGATGCTAGATGATGCTGGTTTTGGGTTGCATATGCCCTAGATTTACAGGGCAATGGAGATTTACTGTGATGATGCTGGTTTTGGGTTGCCCCCCTCTAGCTGAAATTTTGACCTCTTATTTCTGCTCCTTAAACGCTGGAAATGGCCTCTGAACAGTCTACTGTTTATGCTCTGAGACTTGAGTTTGCACCATAGGAAATGTTCACAATTGTAGCAACTTCTCCTTCCTTGACCATACATTGAATAACGCATAGTACTAACCAGATTTACATGGCAGAGAATGTACACATCAACAACAAGTTTCTCCTTCCAGAACAGACCGGAAATACACTGATTATGCCCAGAAATACTCTCAGGACAGACCCAAAAATCTTGCTGTACAGGCCTAAAAAACCTGGGTTTCATGCAGACATACCGAGGAAGATTGATTGGTTGCCTCTATGCTGGTACTGACACGGTTCAGATCAGAGGTATGTAAATAACTTGTAGCAAAATAATTACTCTGTCGACTAGTGTGACTGGGTGCAATCCCCGGGTGATACACTTATCGTTTCAATATTAGCTGAGTTGCCCAGCTTGGCTTATTTATCTTACTGTCCCCTCAATTCTATCTTTTATACATTAAACCTTTATGGGAATGTTGGGCAATGTTACAATGATTTACAGCTTCCTTTTATGCAGGACATGTTATGTTGTTTTCACTGTACTGTATGCATGATGTATTGGGTTAAGGCTTCATTTGAAATTGAATTGAATGCTTTTTCTGTGGGGTCATTATAATTTTGAGCTGAAATGTTTTCTGTGTGCTCATCATGATTTTGAGCTGGAATGTTTTCTGTGCAGTCATTATGATTTTGAACTGGCAAAAAAGGTTTAGACGTACATTCGACCCATATCAAACTGGTTATAAATTTTTGCATTAGGATAGTTCGGGCATTTATAAGTCTTCATTTCCAAAACAAGTAAAAAGTCATTAGTCTACAATATCATGTCTAAGTAGAAGAAAAGCAAATAAGGATCTCAAGGTAGAATCAACATGGGACATGAAATAATGTTTTTAACATCATGGAGCTAGAATAGAGCTTGAAAGATGTCCATGTCGGAACTCAATTGAAGGAAGAGCTGCCCATTTCGGCTAATTTGATCTACTGCCCCTCAATTATCTTTTTTATCCATTAAACTCTTATGGGTCTGTTGGGCCATGTTACAATGCTTTCACAATTACCTTCTATGACCTTGGAATAGAACTTGAAAGATGTCAATATCAGAACTCGATGGAAGGTTCAGCTGCCCATTTTGGCTAATTTGACCTACAGGCCCCTCAATTATCTTTTTTATCCATTAAACTCTTATGTGTCTGCTGGGCTATGTTAAAATGGTTTCACAATTACCTTCTATGAGCTTAGTTATTAGTTTATGCTATTTGGATAGTACAATGTCTCAGTGGTTGAGAAGCGAAGGATCTGGGACATCGGATTTTGAGAGCACCTATTGTCTAGATTACTTGCTTCTTCCAACGTGGGGGGGCGGTGGGAATCGACTTGGGACATGCATTTGACACTTTCAACATCCAAGGGCAAGAATGGAAAATGGGAGATGTCCTCTGAATTGAGTTGAAGGTTTATTTGGAGATTTTGATAAATTTCATCTGATGATCTCTCAATTCTGTCTCTTAGCCGCTAGACCCTTATGGGTCTATTAGAACATTTTGTATTTCTTTTACAGTTTTGTTCTATGATCTTGTCCTTAAAGAATGTTGTCCGACATGATATCTCTGCAGAGAGTTAAGTGGCCTACACAAATTCAATATTCTAGCTCCAATATACAATCATATGAATGGTGAGGTGGCTTTACACACCTTTTGAGGCCTCAGCCTCAATTCCATGTAATATGGAAATGTTGAAGTGCATGATAGATAGTATCAATTCAATATAATAAGGAAATGTGAAGTGCATATTACATGTTATAAATTCTATTACAGAAATGTTAAATGTAAATTATATGTGGGTACTACCTGCAATATGTTAAGAGAAACCTAATCATGAGACCTGTTTCTGTTCTATTCTTGTCTGGGAACATTTTGTATTTCTTTTACAGTTTTGTTCTATGATCTTGTGCTTAAAGAATGTTGTCCGACATGATATCTCTGCAGAGAGTTAAGTGGCCTACACAAATTCAATATTCTAGCTCCAATATACAATCATATGAATGGTGAGGTGGCTTTACACACCTTTTGAGGCCTCGGCCTCAATTCCATGTAATATGGAAATGTTGAAGTGCATGCTAGATAGTATCAATTCAATATAATAAGGAAATGTGAAGTGCATATTACATGTTATAAATTCTATTACAGAAATGGTAAATGTAAATTATATGTGGGTACTACCTGCAATATGTTAAGAGAAACCTAACCATGAGACCTGTTTCTGTTCTATTCTTGTCTGGGAATTACATCAGGATTCAGTACATTACTAATGATACCAATTGTTGTCGTTGCAGGATATTCTAATAAATAGGCAATTTCCCAGCCCCCAGATTGACAGTGTCACCAGTGATAACATTATCGTGAATGTATTTAACAGCCTGGATCAGCCTTTCTTATTATCTTGATTAGTCATTTGGGTTCTCTCTTGTGTATTGGCTTATTAAGATTCATGGGTTCTTTCTTGATTTCTAATGCGTTGAGATCTTTAACACATTCTAGTACTGGCATGGTATCCAGGATTTCGTGGCAAGATGGAGTTTTGGGAACAAACTGACCTATAACACCAAAACAGAACTTAAATATACAATTTCTAGGTGAATGACCAAATAGACAGCTAGTACTACTTTCCATCAATGTGTATACACAAAGCAGCTGGGGTATTTGGAGGGCTAACTATTGCCAGTAGGCTCCTCATCCCTGTTCCGTTCCCTGCTCCTATTGGTGATATCACTCTGCTCATACGTGACTGGTACAAGACCAATCACACAGTAAGTTATTAATCTGTCCCGGAAACAAATTCATCTTTTGAATTTAAAGAGATTGAATACGTTCAACTTCACAGTGTCCACCAGAATGTTCTCTCATTGCATCAATCTCTGACAATTTTCTAGCTTTGGCCAAATCCTTAAGAGAACACTTGACATGGGCAGATTGCTGGGTAAACCTTATGTTGTTCTTATTAATGGTCATCGGCCAGCAAGTGATGCAATAATCACAATGGATGAAGGTAGATTGCGATTCTCTACAGCAAGGCACACTGCTAGACTTTTTGTGGATGCGTCTAGGTACCCAATGATCCACAAAATACATTTTGTTTTGAAATTATCTGATGGCATATCTTGCCCATTCAATTTGCTTACTTATATATCTAAAATGAGCCATCTATTTATCTGTAAGAAAACTACCACCTCCGGATTTCAAATGTGGGATTGTCATCCTCTTTGAACTTCAGGATCTAGGGTCATAAATTGAAGCTTGTGGAGGTGGAAGGATGTCACACTGTTCAAAATGTCTATGATTCTCTTGACATCCATATCAGCCAGACCTATTCTGTTCTGATCATTGCAAATCAGTAACCTCAGGACTATTACATGGTTGCATCTACTCGTTTTACTAGCTCTGTTCTCACTTGCATTGCCACTTTCCACTATAGCAATTCCCAGAAGAAGGTTTCTGGACCAATTCGAGGAGCCCCAACAGAGATTGTTGGTCTCTGAACCAGGCAAGATACGTCAGGGTTGGTGCTTGCTTTAGTTTGGGTCTAGCATCATGTGTCCGGAGAGGGATATTTGTATATATATTACAGATAGATAGATTCATGAATATGCTCATTTCTTAATGCTTTTAGCATTGTTGAGAAATATAGATAAAGGAACAATCATGGAAAGTGCGGATGGCTATGAAAATTTAATTTCCTAGAAGATTCACAGACAAACCAGGGGTGAATTCTAAAATATCCATCAAGTGCAGGATTGGTGGGAGTTACATCCATATATGTACTCTTGTTCTCAAATTTGAATAGAAATTGTTGTGCAGATGGAACTGGACAGCTGGTGCAGCTCGTCCCAATCCACAAGGATCTTACCACTATGGAAATATCACTGCTGCCACAGATGAGAAGAGTAATCACTGCAATGGCATGGGTGGAGCTCTAGTGGTGGCATTGTTGGCTCATTAATATTATGTATATATGTGCATCTATATGTACATATATGTTTGTGTATGTTTCTAAGTACCATGGGTATGCATACCCAGCTCTTGGATCTTTTGTACCTATTCCCATGTACCAGAAATGTATATGTACCCATATCCACTATACCCAGTAGAATGTTGTAGTCTGGAACACATCCACGTACCCTGCCATAACTTGGGAAAATTTGGAGATGTAACCTAAAAGTTGTCTTAGTTAAAACTTAAAAAGTTCCAGTAAGGTTGCATGTAGGGTATGTCCAACAAGGAACCCTAAGAAACCAATTGTTATTCCATTTTATACTTTTAAACCCTAATTTCTGTGTGGAACCCTACCTGGATTTGGCAATAAAAAACAGTTATTTCAGACATTTGGCAGACAAGGGGACTGTAATTGAGACTAGACCACTCATCCAGTGGGAATACCGTGATATGTACTTTAGAGCTCATTGTTTGGCATAGATCCATTGTCATTTTAGTCACCCGTTTGTGCTTTTACTTCCACATGCTCTGAGGATTTTGGTTGTAGGGCCTCGCGTGGGTGTTTTGAACAGAGGGATTGAGATTAGAATAGTAGCATGGCGTTGTAATGGGCATTTTGGCCTACCAGACATTAAGGAATCAATAGTATGCCTGTGTTTTTTAATGGATATTGCAATTGAATGATGTAATGAAAACCCATTGAAAGAGATAAGGGGGATGCTGTTTTGGACAATGGAGAAGCTGCTGCTGCTCTTCTAGGTGTTATTGCTGATGCTTGCTCAGTTTTCGGGTGAGTTCAAACTTGACTTTAATGATATTTCTGTGAGTAAATGTCTTTGATTTGGCTTCCTTGCTCTCTGTTTTAGCTAAACACAAAGAAAAGAACTATGACAATGATCCCTGTCCACTGAACATTGCAATGATCACTGTCCACTGAGACTCACTATGTTTTCTGAGAACTTAACATAGAGAGTGTGTGAATGAGTTATTAGCAATGTATTCTCTGTAAATGTATATTTTTGTCTACTTCTGAAGCAAATCTGGAAATCATGTTTATGTTCCTCATTTTTTGATTTTCACTCTTTAATGCAGGCAAATTGCATTGACTCTACTGTGCCAGCGGAGGCAGTGTTTGCTCAGGAAGTTAAGAAGTTGCAAAAGGAGCAATTTAAGCCATTTGAGTAGGTGACATTAGAACCTTTTGAAAGAGATCATGCTTGTGTTGTAGGTGGCTACAGAATGCCCAAGAAACAGAAAGCAGCAGATGCAGCTGCGTGAAGGAGTTTCTGTGATCAATTAAAGAAACGAGCTCCTTGTCTCAGGAATGAAAAATGCAATCTTAGATCAAGTGATGCCTTCCCCTCTCTCTTCCTGAAATGAGCCCTGATGGACATTGGGAGGGGGGTAGTGACTGGGTTATATTATAAAAGTTTTGGACTGCTTTGCTTTGTATTTTTTTTGACATTTACATGAGCAAATTTTAATCTAAACTGAAAGTTGGTCTGAGAGTTATATGTTTGTGCAAAAAATTGATTCAACTACTTGGAGGTGTTAAGGTGGAAATACTTTTAATGCTCTAGTGTTTTTTGTGTTTTTATTAGCTAGCTCAGTTGTCTTACTCTTTGCCTATAACTTATTTGGTTATGCTTTGAAATCTTTTTATATCTGCATATAATCTCAGTTGGCTGTACTAAGATGGGTTTCCTTGCTTTGAAATCTTTTTATATCTGCATATAATCTCAGTTGGCTGTACCGAGATGGGTTTCCTTAAGGCCTATAGTTTTTTACCTAGTAGGGATATGATTTGCATTTGTGTTTAGCTTGAGAAATTTTGATGTCAAAAGACTTGTGTTCTATGAAGCATGTGAACTTGTAGGCCAGTTTTGTGCTGAACATAGTTTGAAAGTACATTCCATGTTTGAAATATCCCACGTTCTTCAACAATTAAGAAAAGTGAACATAGATAATAAATTACTTGAAGTGAAGTTCAGTCATATGAGGATATCTTTATAATATGGTTATTATAGAATTATTGAGAGGAGCATTCAAATGAAGACATGCTCTTAAGATGGGCACTAGTCTTGTTGTTGTTGTCAAACATCATTAAAAACATATTTTCTGGGTTGTCAGACATCATAAAAATGATTAAACTATATGGAGGTATTAAGTAGGAAATGCTTTGAAAACCACCAGTTTTGGTGGCTTGGTTAATATTGATCTCCTGCCAACTTTAGTTGTGTCACTCCTTGTCTATTAGCTGTATCGGAGATTTTTTTTATTTTTTTTATTTTTTATTTTTTAATTTTTTAATTTTTAATTTTTTTTCTTTGTTTTTAATTTATTGAAATCTTTACTCAGTAAGGCATTCTTTGTGAGATCTCCCCTCCTGTTCCACTGTGTGCTGTTTTGCACCATTGATTGGTGTTAGATGATAGAAATATTGTGTGATGTTGTACTGATCCCTCGCAAAAACCTACAGACTGTAGGGTGCCTACACCACGGCACATGTTCATTAAATTTAGAGACTGGGAGGGTGTCTCCATCAAGCGGGATACCAACTCTCATTTCCTTTAATGCCCTCCATGCTGCATGTTCAGTTAGCAGTGCCATTAAATCTAGAGACAGGCAAGTTCCTCCATTAGCTGGGATACCAGTTCTCATTGCCATTAATGCCCTCCATCATGCCGCTTGTTCTGAGCATGCAAGTGCCTCCATCAGGTGGCATATCAGGTCTCATTGTGCCATTAATGCCCCTCGATTCAAAGCACGATAATTCATTATGTTTTACAGGTCTCCATGACTTAGAGACAGTTGTACCATTAATGCCTGATTCTGAGCGCATGATAACCCCCCCTCAATGGTGGTGAGCTTAAGTTTGTGCTAGTCTGGTATTAGTCAGTTACAGATAAAGCTCTGTCTGCACCGAGAAACAACTAAATTTGTTGTTTAGTTGTTTGCGTGTCGATACATTGCAGGGGATTTAGGGATCCAGGGCTGTGAATCTGCCATTCTTTCAAAGGAAACCTTGCTCTCTATAAATATACTCATCGAGTTTTTCTTAGTTTTTGGTAAATTTGGGTGCTCTAGTGTTTTCTACATTGTGAAATCTATTGATTGGTGCAATTAATGTGTAATGTTACTAATGTATGGTTGTTCCTTTATACTACATCCGGTCGTTGAGCATACCTTACAACACAAACATTTGTACTTCACTCATTTCACTAGTAGATCTGAGAATGTTGGTGCAAATTTAGGACCCAGTTTTTAGTTTAGTAGGCCAAAAGGGTTGCACTTTACCATAGAACACGATTAGGTTTAAATAGTTTAGACAATAAAACTTGATTCAATAAATGATTATTTATTTTAACATAGTTTGTTACTTCCAAGTTTAAACCGAAATATAGGAAACATCTCTTTGGCATGTCCCAAAATATAAATATGTAGCTACAACATGAATTCCTATGTTGATAGGAAAAGCTTAATGGTGGTATTGTTTGGAATGGATGTAAGGAAGAGCTCAACTAACTATATTCATTCTGCATATGTTGTGATGTCTCTTGCTATAGACTTGGTACAACATGAAATAGTTAAAAGGATCTGTATGTCTTTACCTTGTTGACTATCGTTAACATAAAATCTGTCACATCATTTTTTAAGGTATTACGTCCAGTAAAATGATAAATCTGATGGCGATTTGTAGACCCCAATGACTCCAACAAAGAGTTTTTTGATCATTTCTAATACAAATGCAACCTCTACCATAGTTTGTCGTTCTTCAGGTGATTCTCTTGTGCATCCCAATCCCAATGCCACGAGTTTATTCACACAGTTTTGAGTATCTCATATTGCTCTAGTGCGTCAATATTTTCATCCCTCAACAGGTTTCTATCCGTCACTTCCCCCATTTTTATCGGGAAAAAGCCATGGTCACCCTCTTAGGTAGGTTCCGTCCCCTCTACAAACATCACCCTTTGTTGACACAATTTTTCCAAATCCATATTCTGTATTCAGGCCAACTAGTCATCAAATTTTGATTGAGGCAACTTAGCAATACTTATATAATCTGTTTTGCTCAATTTTGTGAAGTTCCAAACCTGGGGCAACATAGCCAATGGATCCTTTTAGACAAAGTGTGGAAGTGATTGAGTCCATCGAGTCTTGACAGACAAGTTAATTGTGCAATGCCAAAATCAGATAAATGTGTTTTCATATTGCTATCGAAAATGATATTGCTGGGCTTTATATCAGAATGCACCACTTGAACAAAACTTTTTCGATATTGCTGGGCTTTATATCATAATGCACCACTTGAACAAAACAATAGTGATGAAGATATTTTGTGATATGTGCTGTCTATGCATATTTGTACTCTGGCTTAAGTTCAATGCATACACATCTATCTTAGCACTCTACTCTCCAGCGGGATACAATTGATTTTCCAAGCTTCCATTTGACATTAGTTGGAGGACCAAAGCTTTGAAGTGAGGGGTTGAGCAACTTGTAACTCTAATAAGATTTTGGTGCCTAATTCTCCTAACCACATTGCATTCTGTTTTGAAACTCTTGTAAGTTTCTTCCTTTTGCAACTTGAGAACTTTGACCGCGACATCTGTGCCATTGTGTAAATTCCTTTATAGACTGATCCAAAACTCCCAACTCTTTATCAAGTTTGCCTCATTGAATCCTTGAGTTGCTTTTACAAGATATTCATATAAAATCACTGGTGGTCCAAATTGTAGTGAGAAAGCTCTTGGGAAACTTAAAATTTAGTCAGGTAACCAGAATCCAGAAGAATCCAGAGAGTAAACAACATATAAAAAGGTGCTGCCACCTTCAATTGGTACAATCACATTTTAGAACTGATTGATTTATTTCTTTCAAAGTAGTAGTAGGGGGACACAGAGGCAAAGCATATTTGCTGTCCACAAAGGCTAGGATTCCCCATAAATGAATTGAAAGTAACATTCACAAAAATCCTTAGATTGGGCATTTTCCCCTAAAATTCTTGAAAGAAAGGCTCAGAGAGTGAAGCATTTAAAATCACAAAAATCCCTTCTCTGGGGATCCTTAAATTGTTGAAAGAAAGGCTCAAAGGGTGAAGCATGTCTAAGTTTTTGAGATCTATCCTACAATTTTTGAATTCACCCAACGAATATGAAAATTGGACCTTGAAATGTATTATGAGAGAGATTGAGTTTAACTAGTCCCGTGTGGCTTCCGAGTGCATATGGCATGATACCAATCAACTGGTGGAAAGTAAGTACTATCAATAGTTTGAATGACATGTCTCTTATCTAGAGTGACATGTCTCTTGCTCAAGAGACGTTCTCCATTAAAAAACTCTCATTCACAAAATGTGATCTTTCAACATGAAAAATGAATGATCTCTCACAAAAATGGCATAAATGGATTTTCACACATATGTGGCATAATTGGTCTTCTTGAATACGCTGATCAGATTCAATTCATACTCATCATCAGTGAGATCGTCTCGAAATATGATTTTAATGGATGTAAACACAACCACTTTCTATGAAATTCTGATACTAATGGCTGTGAACACAACCATTGTCTCGAAATTCTGATGCTAATGGCTGTAAACACAACCACTTTCTATGAAATTCTGATACTAGTGGCTGTAAACACAACCACTTTCTATGAAATTATGATACTAATGGTTGTAAACACAACCACTTTCTATCAAAGTGTCAACATGGCCCATTTTCATCACTGCATCATCTCGACTTTTGTGCAAGACTGAATTCACCCAACGACTATGAAATTGGACCTTGAAATGTATTATGAGAGAGATTGAGTTTAACTAGTCCCGTGCGACTTCCGAGTGCATATGGCATGATACCAATCAACTGGTTGAAAGTAATATCAATAGTTTGAATGACATGTCTCTCTAAAGAGTGATATGATGTCTCTCTCTAAACCCTTATCTAGAGTGACATGTCTCTTGCTCTCTTTTGCTCAAGAGACGTTCTCCAATAAAAAAACTTTCATTCACAAAATGTTCTCTTTCAACTTGAAAAATGAATGATCTCTCACAAAAGTGGCATAAATGGATTTTCACACATAAGTGGCATAAATGGTGTTCTTGAATCTGCTGATGAGATTCAAGTCATACACATCATCATCACGATCGTCTCGAAATTCAGATTCAAGTCATATTCATCATCATCATCACGATCGTCTCGAAATTTTGATACTAATGGCTGTAAACACAATCAATTTTTGTCAAAGTGTCAACATGGCCCACTTTCATCACTGCATCATCTCGACTTTTGTGCAACGACTAAAATGATGAATTTCTTGCAAAGGTTCAAATCTCAATGTCCTATTGCAACATACAAGAATTTCCTACAAAGGTTCAAATCTCATTGTCCTATTGCAACATACAAATATCACAAACACTTGGAACATACATCCATCCTTTTGTCAAAAAAAAAATAATCAAAGTGGCCAAAAGCATCAATATGCCTCCAAATATGGCGATAGCTTGAAAATTGGTTGGTCAAATGACAAAACTGGCTACGCGTTCCTTGCGAAAAATCATGAAATTTGAATATAAAGTTGACTATGTTTTGAAATTGTTAAATATGGGCCTCTAGGGAATCTAGAGGATTCTTTGTGGATTTTTGCCTCAAGGTTCCATTGCTCAACGTTTTGCCTATGGAATATTCATTACTCAAATCAAATAACTGTCTACGCTATCAAATTCTTGGCAAAAATTCGGTTCACATGAGTATAAACTTACATATTTTTTACCATGAAACCCTGGGCATAGGCTCATGGGAATATGTTATGCAACCAGCTCACAAAACAATAGAAATAACATATCAACAACTTAGAAAATATCCTCTTAACAATATAGTAAAATCATTTTCTTATTATAGATTTTTCTTGGAAAAGAATTATTGAGAGTTGGGTGCAAATGCACAATGTTGTGTAGCATTAGTGTGATAAATATGGGATAGTGCAAAGCATAGTTTTGAAGATTAGTCTAAGTTGACTCTTACCTAATCAAATCAGTCAAGTTGATTGTTGGTTGAACGGTTAATTGTTGGTTCAATGGACAGAAGATCTTGCAGGCACAGATACCAAAGGGAAAAATGGAGCCCATCATGGGGTACTCTTTGTAATTCTCCACCACTGCTACCTTCCATACTTCCTCAAACTCCTCTCCAACCTCAATATTAGTGCTAGTAGTAGCATGAGCAACAACACTACGCTTAGCAGAACTAGAAGAACGCGTTTTCCAATCTACATGAGAACTACTTCCCTCACAAGTCACCATGTGCCATGCTTGGTCTCGGTGTTTCTCTTCCTTCTACTCCTGGTTCAACTACCATATCTTCATTGGAACCAACACCCCGAACTCCACTAGACAACGATTCACCATTTTGTAGTAGTGATTCGCTATTTGTACTAGTGATTCGCCATGATTTTACAAGATAATATAATCTCGTGAGAGATTAGCCAAAAAATTATATATACATATTATATTATTAATAAAATCGCCTTCCATTTTTCCTATGTATCATGGGGATTCACCTATTTATTATATATATAAATTTAGGGGGCTTCTTAAAATTATCCACAGTCTGTCATAAATTACGATGAGCCTTTGTGAGACGCGCTCCGCTTGGACCCTGTTGGAGGAGACCGTGACATCAAAGCTTGGTTGTACTCTTCCTTTCATTTATTAATATACTCGACTATGGTGTTGATTCCATCATTGTGTTATGTCATTTATTTAATGCAATTGATTTAGTCCTCTTCGACTGACTAATAGTTACGAGTGTGAATTAGTATGTTGTATATTGTCATTGTTTCTTGTGTGTGTGCAGGGGTCCGAGAGTGAAAGCAAGCGGATCGTGATCTATCAAACCAGTAGCGAGAGGTAGCCGCTCTTTTTTATGACAACAACAGCATAGGACCTCCGGTAAGTCATCTATCTAATATCCGTCCATTTGTTAACTATGAATCAATATTATAGCTTGTTTTCTTTGTTGCTAGACCCACCCTAGGGTTAGTGGGATCGCCTCTGTCCATAGAGGGGATTTTCCTCACCAACAATGTGGATCTGATTTCCAGTTGTTGATTTAATTCTCAAGTCAAATCTGATGAGGTGGCTCTCCAATTGAAAGTAGATCAGGCATTTTTCTAAATATAGAAAAATTTAATTCTAGTGAATTCCTGAAAAATATGCTCCAAATATTCCTTCGTATCCCTCCAACTGTGATATTTGTAAGACATATGAGATATTTTTTTGTTAATGGGATCATTCCAACAAAAAACCTCTTTGGGTTTTCAAAAATTGATCCTCAATTGTTTGGAAACACATTTTTAAAATAGTGGTTAAAATAGGAAAAAAATTAATTGCAAAATCTTTAAAAATAGGCTTTAAAGGTCCCTTCAAATCTCTCTAAAAATTACACCTATGTAAAAAATTACAGAATTTTTTTTAAATGAGATTGTTACCAACAAAACCCTCTTTTGGTTTTTTAAATTTTGTTTCCAACTATTTGTAATCTGCACCCAAATTTACGATGTTTTATAGGAAAAAAAAAATTAAAACAAAGTTTTGTCGCTGATTGATTAATTTTTAGTGCTTGCTTGATCAAGTGCCTGATCCTTCGTTGGTATGTGCTCCATCAATTCCTTTTAATATTGACCAATCAAACTTAAAATTTCCTTTTAATTTTCCAATTTTACATATTTAAGTATCTATTTTGGTTGTAAACGAATTTTTATTTTACAAATCCACAATAGAACTGATATTTTATCTGTCAGCACTTTTATATTATTTTTTACAAATTGGCGTTGACATCGAAATTTTCAGGGCCTTAAAACTATCAACTAAAATTGTGATAACGACTAGCTCCACGAGTACCATTATCGATCATAGATGGTAGCAAGAACCCCTATAGACCAGAGGTCTGATCCATTGGGCTATTTCCAGCTTCTTACTAAGAAACCAACAACCTTATTTGCAACTAATTAACTTTGTAACTGAAAAACATACACTACTTATCCAAACTAAAAACTGAAACTGAAAATTCATGCTTGCCCCAACAAGCTTATTACACACTCATTCTACACTAAATTGTTTAAATAACTACTTAATCAAACAATACAAAAATTCCAATGCAACCAATCCAGTAGTTTCTCAAAAACCATGGATTTTTTTACTATTTTTCATCAAAATCAAAACTGGACAGTATAGTGGCAAAGGAAATCCGTGATCTTATTTGTCTCCAAAGGGAAAGAATGGCTGAAAACTCAAATTGAAAACCCTCCATGTAGTCAACTACGGGATCATAAAAATGATGCTCTATCTGATGAACATCAAGGTTCGAATGTATGGATAATCATGGTTGAATTTATCATATCTATTCACTATGTCAAACCATGACTTCAACTGTGAATTGTCAAACTCATTCCAAAAAATAAAACACTCTTCAATCTTAACAACCGAGGGTAACACTACCTCCTCTTGACTTGGATGAAAAGGGATTTCAAAATAATGATTCTGATATTGGGAATTATGGGATTGTATTTGAATCTCTAAGGCTTCAATATCCTTTTCAAGTTTCTTAACAAATGCTTCTAATAAATTAATTTTATCCTCAAAACTAAATTTTAATGACTTTAAATAAATAGGTATGAAACTTGAGAGGGCTTCATCAATTTTATCATCATTAAAATTGTCCCAATATTCCTTAAAACCTTCAATAGAAAAAAATCTCCAACATACTCAGTCATCTTGATTGATTAGGAAAGTAGAACTGTAATTCAAGCTCTGAATTCTTCGGACAATGGAGCTACCATGAAAGTCCTAACTTATGGAATCTGAGAATGTAGTCACCAGGTGAACGATGTACAACTCAATGGTTTCTAACTATTTTTCACCATCAGAAATCATATATGGATATTGTCGTTCTCCCAGGGAATATTTCACCTTCGCTCCCTCACAACGATGCCAAAATGTTATCATTAAGAGAAAAACCTAGTTGTTGGGGGGGGGGGAACTCTAAGGTAACCTCTAACTTCTTTGTGATGGAAGTTGGCCCTTCAATCTGGACGGGGATCTCTCCTAAAACTCAACTACCCTAGGTCACAATGGTAGCAGGTTTGTTAAATTCTCTATGGCCATATTAAAGTAAAATTTGCTGGTGTTTATTGGAATATGGAGAAAAAGAAATACCATTGGGCGATGGAGTATAATTTGGATTAATGTAAGATCACACTAGAACATTTAACAAAGGAAAGGTATATGAACAACTTTGAATCATTAATTTGCTATAATGAAAGGCATAATATTAGAGGAACAATCCAGTGAGAAGGACCATGAAATAGATGAATTCGAAAACCAGCTTTAAAAAGAAGAATGCAAACAATTGAATATATAAACAAAGCATTGCAATGAATGAACTTTATTTATGTTATTCTTTCAATCATTAGAAGATCCTACATCATGGAAATATAAGGGATACATCAAACTGGAGAAAACAAATTCAGAACACCCAACACAAGAATATTTGTTGTAGCTTCAGGTTTTCTTCATTAAAATCTTCCAAAATATACAAAGTGAAATAGATTTTTCAATAAAAAACTAACCCATGTCACATTAGATATCCTTTCTTAAATAATAAAAATAATATCCCAAATTTTTTCTATCTTTCTGGAAACAAAATCAAATCATAAATTAAAATTAATTTAAATCTAGAATTAACTGCAAAAAAGTCTCGAATGTTGGAGTTGATACTTCACCAAAATTGTGCATTTGAATGCTAAGGTGCTGCCCGGGGATGTGGATCTGATTGCTAGCTATTGATTTAATTCTCAAGTCAATCTGATGAGGTAGATCTCTAATTGAAATTAGATTAAGTGTTTTTTCGAAATATAGAAAAAATTAATTCTGGTGAATTCTTGAAAAATAAGCTCAAAATATTCCTTTATATCTATCAAACCATGATATTTGTACAAAATATGAGATACTTTTTTGTTAATGGGCCCATTCTCAACAAAAACCTCTTTGGATTTTCAAAAATTTATCCCCATTTGTTCAAAACCATATTTTTAAAATAGTGACTAAAACAAGAAAAAATCAAATTGTAAAATTTTGAAAAAAAAAAAAAAAAGACTTCAAATATCCCTTTGAATATCTTAAACAATTACATTTGTGTAAAAATCAAAAGAGACCTTTTTAAATGAGCTTGTTACCAACATAAAACTTTTTTTTTTAATTTCATTTCCAACTGTTTAGAATTTGCACCAAAAGTTATTGTGTTTTAGAGGAAAAAAAAAGTATAACAGAGTTTTGTCGCTGACAGATTAATTGTCAATGCTGACTTGCTCAAGTGCTCGCTCCTTCACTGACGTGCACTCCATCAACACCTTTTAATATTGACCATCCATCCAAACTTAAAATTTCCTTTTCATTTACCAATTTTACAAATTTACACTGCTACTTTGGTTGTCAACACATTTTTATTTTACAAAACCACTGTTGGAGCTGGGATCCCCCGCGAAGTAAAGAATCTGCAAATCGGGGCGCAGATCATGCAATGCGAAGTATATTTTTAGTATTAAGGGCTTTGAGGTGGGTCAAATATCCTTAATTATGTAAGGAGATGGTACTTTTTGTGAACGTTGGACTCCACCCATGGTTTGGGACCATGGTATTGTAAAATCCAAATTTATATAAGGAGTCTAGATAGAAGTCATACACATGTTATGAATGAAATATATTTTGTGATCCATTTGGATGTCAGACTGAGTTAGATTTTGTGTTTTGGGGTTAGAGAAAAAGGATCCTATAGCTGTATGTGTGAAGACCTTGAGAAATACTACAGTTGTGTGCGTAGGACCTTGTAGTTGGATGTATGCGATAGGTTTAGGTGTTAATAAATGAAATTTTGAGAAAATATGAGTTATAATAATATGTTTGATTTTTTCTTACTATTTATGAACGTCTATGATGAATAAGGGTTTTCTTCTGTAACTGAATAACACAATATGTTTTATGCCTATTGACTATGTTTAATCCATGAATAAGTAAGATCGTGTAGTCCGTGAGTAAGTTCAACAGTTGTGTTAAAACACCCTGGTAATATTGATAGATATAACCTACGGAGCTCTAATAAGAAGGAAAAGCCCTAAATCCATAGTCTAGTGTCCCCGTGGATGCAGAAAATTGGTTCTAGCATCCCCCTATATTGCCTCGAGATGAGACTTCAGTTTGCACAAGCAGATCATTGCCGAAAGGGTCGGTAATAGTGAGTTTTGTTGGAATGCACAGACACTTTGAACCTGAGTCCTACCCCATCAAGCCGACAAATAGTTCTGTTGGCGAGACTGGGATCTGACTGAGGGATAGATGGATGTGGCATATATCTAAGAAAGAGATTGACGTTTGGATAAATATGAAAGAACATGAGTTTTCTGCTCAAAAAATCAGAAGTTTGTGTATCTCTATTGAACACTAGTTACAGAAGTATATCTATACAGATCACTACAAGCTCTTCTTTGCATCATTTTCTAGCGAGATGCATAAGTGGATCTCAAGTCTATCTATGAAAACAAGGTATTTTAATAATAAACCTATTGTGTGGACCCCAAGTCTGATTGAGAAACTAAAAAATACTGATAAGGAGATCGCGAGAGTTTTTTATTACTGGATTGATAGCATCCTTGGAAGATTCATTACTAAGTTCGCGATCAAGACTGTTGTGTAGTATAGTGAAGCAGAGCACAAATTTTTCAAAGGCCTGCAAGGTAAGTACTCAAAGTCACTGAAGTTCTAGATTAAAATGTTGTTGTATGAAAAGGGTGTACTGTGATTGCACTCATATTGATGGTTTAAGAAAGAGAACTTGGTGCTACGTGAAGTGGTAAGTGATTCAGAACAACTTGGGGTACGTACATTGAAACTGAATATAGACCACTATTTGAATCTGAGAAAGGAGAAAGAAACCCCGCTACTGCGAAAAAAATGTCATTGATATATGAAAGTTAGCAAAGTGCTAAGGAAATTCACCAACCTTCCACCCCAATCATCACTCCATCTCATTTTCTTCCTCCACCTCCACCTCCCCCCATGGCCCAGCCACCAAAGATGCATGTGCTCAATGGAACAGATGACCTTAAACAATTATGGTCTGTAGTAGAAGTGATATGGAGTTTGCAGAATGTTATAGATAAAGATATGAAGAAAGCATAGTTTGTGACTGCGCTGCAATATCGATAATTGTCCTAGTACATGAAGTTTGTTACAATGAATGAAAATTCTTCATTTACTAAAAAAAATACTGCACTAAATGCTAAATTTGAGAAACTGAAGTTGCAATCCCAGTGTATCACTGAGATCAAAGAGATTAAGCAGCTGACTATTGAGACTGTGTGGGAGGTAGATCAGAGGTTTAATACATGATTGAGCCATATTATCTTTAAGGTCCCGGACGAACAAAATAAAGAGTGGTTTATTGCTATGATGTTTCCGCATCTTAGATTTCCATTTTCAAAACAGAAGATCACAACTTAGGTTGAAGCATTGGAAATCACAATGAAGCCAGAGGCTTCGCCAGTAGCTGATACAAGCATAGGGGTGCAACAAATTCAGAATCAGTTGGCAAGTATGACCATGGAGCTCCAAGATCTAAAGAAAGGAAAGGAGGTTCGTCCAGAGATGAGAACAGAGGTATGATGTATTAAGTTTAAGGCTGAGGGTCACTACAAGGAGCAGTGCCCTGTTTTTAGAGACTATGTGGGCACTGGGATGTTGAATTCGTTAAAAACTGGATCAAGCGGAGGGCCAAGTGAAGGAACTAATGTATGGTGTAGTATCTACGAAGTTGTTGGCCAACATTTCACCAATTTTTTTCACTTATTACAAAAGTTGGTCAGATCAACAAGGAAAATATTCTTCAACTTCTGTAGTTCAGTTGAGAATGATGAAAAAAATTTTAGGAGCTACGATCTAATGCTACAGAACAGTCCAGGCACATATCGAATGCAAGTAGAAGTTGACAAAGCTATGGGTTCACCAACTACGCGAGGAGGTTTACAAGGATGAGGGCGTGGCTGAGGAGGAAGCATTGTTCGAGGGAGAGGATAGATCGTTTGTTACAACTGTGGATAGCCTGGACACTTTGCTCGAGATTTCCAGAATGCTACTGCTATTTCATGTAAGTATTGTCAGGAATTTGGTCATGAAATATAAGATTGTCCCATTTTTTTAGCTAAAATGTAGGAGAAGTGCAACCAAACTCCAGCACAAAACATGCAAATGATGAAGGTTAGATCGCGCCAAGGAGATCCAAGTGTTAACATAGTCACACGCATTGGTAGGAATACTAGAGGAAACTACACAAATGGGCAAAGGTTTGTGCCAGAGACATGGGTAAGGAAGGTTGAAGATAAGATTTTTGGGTTTAATGTACAACACAAAAATGAGACATTCATGGTAGCAAAGAAATCGTTTATGACCCCTAACACTGCAACATCGACTATGCAGAGACAATTTTTCCTGGTAGAGAAGAAGCCTGAAGAGAATGTTGAACTAAAGGGAGATGAGTTGTCGATCCTAGCATCTTTCTTACAGACGTGCATGAAGCTATTAAGGGACCAAAGGGCTATAGACAGATTGCAGCAGTTGATTGAAAAATACGTTGGTAAAGAAGAGTTGCGGATGGAACAAACCACAGTAAAAAATGTATACATGAAAAAGAAGAGAATTGACCAGGAGATGTGATTAATTGTGCAGATTGGAGACTATGAGATGGAACAAGTCATTCTGGATCTTGGATCAGATGCTAATGTTCTGCCAAAATAGATGGGAGCGGATCGGAAAGCCAAAGTTTCAATGGTCTCCTATTCAATTGAGGATGGAAAATCAACAAAGGTAATCCCTATGGGGCGCTTGTAGTGATTCAGTGTAGTTATTGA
Source organism: Pinus albicaulis (assembly GCA_034641835.2). NCBI lineage: Eukaryota > Viridiplantae > Streptophyta > Pinopsida > Pinales > Pinaceae > Pinus > Pinus albicaulis. Next base: position 86,280,997 of record CM076577.1, read on the forward strand.
TGGTGAAAGTTTGTTGGTTGACTTTGAGGTCATCGAGATCATTGATGATAGTAATATGTACACCGCACTATTAGTATTTGACTGGGCTTATGACATGGATGCTATAATAAACCTGAAAAATAGGTAGGTGATCTTTGAACATAATGGTACCCAGGTGGTTGTGCCATTAGATCCTTCCGAAGGTGTGCGCTATGCAGAACATGTCCAACATAGGTATGATGATGCTACGATTGATCAAATTTATCAACTTACTGCGCAGGAAAAAGACTGGATTAATCCCAACACATGTGAAAGAATATGTTGGGCATGTGATAGTTCATTTGTGTCTGATTCCGATGAAGAGTTGGAGCACTAGCAGAATATATTGCACGAATTAACCACAAAATGAGGGAACAAGGTTACAAAATCTATACTCTGTGTCAAGTCAGAAGTGCGTAACTTGCCCTTTTATGATGGAATGGGGAATTTTGTCTTATTCTTGGAGGAATTTGAGTAGAAAGTGCCGGAGGAACAAAGGTATGAGGCTCTAGAATTCAACATTAAGTTCCACTCCAATTCGATGGTGGGGTGCACACAGGGAAAGTTTAGGAGGATGGACATAATTTTTCATATTAATAAGGTTGAGGTTTGGTTAGTTGACACCAAAATCATGGAGAAGTATGATGGCCAGAAGGATCCGCGTGAGCATTTATATCATTGGACCGCATCTTCGGGCACAAAACCCCATCTAGAATGGGTGCACACATTTTTTCATTCTTTGCAGACGATACCTCAACAATGGTATCTCGAAACCGAACTATGCGATGGAACCCTAGATTGGGATGAGATGATATTTGGGTTCTTATTAACCTATAGCTTCACTGATGGTTGGGAGTTCATTAATGAGGCTCTTCAAGGAGTGAAAGTAGGAGTAATTCACATTTCTAAGGAGCCAAGGAATCTGGTACAACTTGACTATATTGTGCAGTTGGCACAGGCCCGAGATTGTTACACTTTTATCATGGAGGAAGGCTAGGAGGATCCACGCGACGTTCACATCCATGAGTCTGAAGGACGAAGTGCAGTTGTAGGGCCTGAGATAACAATGCAGGATGTGGCAAAACTGGTCAAGACACGATAGGTCAACATAGGCTCTGAGGTAGAGCCGAAGTTTGCTAAGATAGGGGACTATTAGGACAATGACACCATCAGCAGGGTCACTGAGCTGCTGCATGAATACCAAGACACGTTCCCTACAAAATTCTCAGAATTAAAAGGCATTGTGGGTGATCTAGGAGTAATGCACATCACTTTGAAGCCTGATGCCAAAACAGTTAAGCAATGCCCATATCTAATTAACCCAAAGTACAAGGAAAAAGTAAGATAAGAGCTTGACAAAATGCTTGACATTGGCATCATTGAACTAGTTAAAGAGTCTGAGTGGGCTAGCCCTATGATGGTCCAAGAGAAGAAAAATAAAGGAGAGATAAGGATCTTTATAGATATTCTCAAGCTAAATGATGCATGTATTCATGATATGTTTCCCACTCCATTCACCGATGAAGTTTTAGAGAATGTTGGTGGGCAAAAAGCTTACTCATTTACGGGTGAATTCTCCAGGTATCATCATATCACGATTGTGTCGAAATATAGGAGCAAGACCACCTTTGCTACTGAGTGGGGGTCCTTTTAGTGCGCTGTCATGCCATTTGGGTTGAAGAACGGGCCAACTATTATTTTTAGTGTTGTCATCACAGCTTTCAAAGAATATATCCACAAATTATTGGAATTATATTTCGATGACTAGACAGTCTTTTCCCTATTAAAGAAGCATGTCTCTAGTCTACGCTTGATGCTGGATACTTGCAGAAAGTATCATATCTCCTTAAACCTGAAGAAGTGCATTTTTTGCATGCCATATGGTATTTTTTTGGGACACATTGTGTGCAAAAAGGGACTGATGGTAGACACTGCGAAGATAGCCGTGATTATCAATTTATAACCCCCAACAAGTTTCAAGCAGTTACGCACGACGCTCAACCATACATGATCCTACAGGAATTTCAATAAGGCATATGCGTGGATTACTACACCGATGGAGAATTTTTTTTTCCAGTTCTGCTGGGATGACAATTGTTAGTAGAGACTCGATATCCTAAAGGAAAAAATTTTGATTGCACCTTTTCTCATCTTCCCCGATTGGAAGAAGATATTCCATGTTCATGTCGATGCATCCTGCATGTCCTAGGATTCGTATTAGCAAAACTCGGAGAAGGAGATATTGATCACCCGATATCCTTTTCTAGTAGAAAGTTGTCTAAAGAAGAAAGGGACTACACAACCATAGAGCATGAAGGGCTAGAAATGATATATGTACTTCCAAAATAGAGGAACTATCTATTGGGGGCTCACTTCAAAATGTTCACGGATCATTCTGCTTTAAATTATCTGGTGAATAGGCCTATGTTGGGGGGGAATATTTGTATATGGTTACTGATCTTCCAAGAATATGATTTCGAGGTAATCGTCAAGCTAGGTCGTTTGAATGTTAGACCAGACCATTTGTTTAGGATTGAGATATAGGAGGAACCAACGAATATTGAGGAAGGATTAAGTGATGTGCAATTGTTTTCTATCAAGGTTTCATATGATCATTTCCTGGATATCATTAAGTTTCTCTCATCATGAATCACACCTCAGGAATACACTACGCACCAGAAAAAGGAGATGGTCGTAAGGGCGGAAGAATTTACTTTGATTTTAGGGCAGCTGTATAAAATGGAGGTTTCTGAAATTTTGTGAAGATATGTTCCTGAACATGAATGGCACAACATATTGGTTGAAGCACATGGCGGAGTCACTAGAGGTCACTACATAGGAAAAAGAAACTGCGCAGAAGATTCTGTGTGTCGGGTTATGGTGGCCTACAATACATAAAGATTCAAAGGCATATTGTAGCACATGTGATGTTTGTTAGAGGACTTAAAGACCGTCGTGAAGAGGTGAAATGGCGTTGCAACCCAAAGTAATGTTGCAATATTTTGATAAATGGTCGATTGAATTTGTAGGTCGAATCCAGGAAAGAAGACAGGTTCACAGTACATTACTACTGCAACTGATTACCTCACTCGGTGGGCTGAGGCACAACCAGTAAGAATTAAACTACGAACATGGTGACCAAATTCATTTTTGAGCATATTTTTTCATGGTTTGGTTGTCTGAAAATTTTGATGAGTGACTGGGGAATTTATTTCTTGAATAACACTATCGAAGCCTTGAATGAAGAATTCAAAATAAGTCACCACAAGAGTATGGCATACCATTGACAGGTGAATGGCACAGTAGAATATTTCAATAAAATCTTGGAGAACACGCTCACTAAAGTATGAAATGTAAACAGAAACGACTGGGACCTACACATTTCTACTTTTTTATGGGCCTACAGAACTACCTGCAAGAAGCTGACTAGACAAACCCCATTTTGATTAGTATATGGAAAAGAGGCAGTAATTCCCATGGAATATATTGTACCTTGTCTCCGCATTGTCGCAGTAATGAATATGTTGACAGAGACATCATGGAGCAAATATTGGCATAGTTGCTCGAGCAGGAAGAGGATCGCTTCATCGCTGGATTTCATCAGAAATTTTACAAGGAAAGCGAGAAGGCATGGCATGACCAACATATTAATAAAAATACATTCAAATAAGAGGACCTAGTTCTACTGTACGACAACAAGTTTGCGAATTTCCATGGGAAGCTACAAATGCAATATTTAGGCCCGTATATTTTCTGGGAAGCGACAGATGGAGGCGTGGTCCAGCTCACTAAGTTGAATGGGGAATTTTTCCCTTGTCGTATCAACGGTAGTAGATTGAAAATTGTATAGGGATGACTCCATCTCTGGTAGTTCACAATGACTATATGGCTGAAATAGAGTCTTGATGCTCCACGCAGTTGGTCAGGGCATAAGACTATAAATGGGTTGCAGATACAAGTGAGTGTGAATCAAGCGAGCGTGCATCAAGTGAGAATGCATCAAGGGAGCATGTTTCATAAGAGCGTGGCTGAAATTAGCAAATATATAAATTTTACAAAGCAGTGCTCCGATACTATTCCTCCACTGAAGGATTCCTGCGCGGAATTAGAGCAATGATTGATGCCTCACCACTGTTGTGACTCAGGACAAGTCACAGTTTTGTGTTGGGGGCCAGTTGGAGCTGGGATGTCGCGCAAAGTAAAGACTCTGAAAATATAGGCATGGAGCATGAAGTATATTTTTTGTCTTAGGGGATTTACTGTGGGTCAAAGCTCCTTAATTATGTAACGATATGGGAATTTTTCTGAACGCTGGACTCCACCCATGGTATTGTAAAATTCAAATCTATATAAGGAGTCTAGATAGAAGTCATAGATAGGTTATGAATGAAATATCTTTTGCGATGCATTTGGATGTCATACTGAATTAGATTTTGTGTTTTGGGGTGAGAGGAAAAGGCTCCTGCATTTTTGTGCGTGGAGACCTTAGAAAAGACTGCAGTTGTGTGCGCATGCCGTTCCAGTTGTGTGCACAGGGTGGAAAGTGGATGTATGAGATAGATCTGGATGTTAATGAATGAACTGTTGAGAAAAGCTGAGTTATAATGATATGTTTTTTTTTCCTTACTGTTTATGAATTTTTATGCTAAATAAGGGTTTTGTTGTGTAACTGAATAGCACAGTTTGTTTTATGGTTATTTTTTATGGTTAACCCATGAATAAGTAAGATCGTGTAGTCCGTGAGTAATTTCAATAGTTTTGTTGAACAACGCTGGTAATATTGATAGATATGATCAGCTACTCTAATAAGAAGGAAAATCCCTAAATCCACATTCCAATGTCCCTCTAGATGTAGAAACCTGGTTGTAGCATCCCCCTATATTTCCTTGAGTAAGGCTTTTGTCTGCGCAAGAATATCGTTGCCGAAAGGGCCTGTAATAGTGGGTTTCGTTGGAATGCACAGTCACTTTGAACCTGGGTCTGGGCCCCATCAAGACAACATCCACTGTAGCACTAATATTTTATCTGTAAGAGATTTTATATTATTTTTACAAGTTGGCGCTGACACTGAAACTATCAATGACTTAAAAATATTAACTAAAATTGTGATATCAGCTCGCTCCACGAGGATGTTTTCGATCATAGATGGTAATAAGAACCCCTATAAACCAGAGGTTTAATCCATTGGCATATTTATAGCTTCTTACTTGAAACCAACAACCTTACTTACTACTAATTAACTTTGTAACTAAAAACCACACATTGATTATGCAAACTGAAAACTGAAATTAAAAATTCATGCTTTCCCCAACAAGCTTATTACACACTCATCCTACACTAAACTTTTCAAATAACGACTCAATCAAATAATACAAAAATTCCAATGCAACAATCCAATAGTTTCTTAAATATTGTGGCTTTTTTACTGTGCTTCAGCAAAATCAAAATTGAACAATATAGTGGCAAAGGAAACTCGTGATGTAATTTGTCTCCACAACGAAAAAATGGTTGAAAACTCAAACTGAAAAAACCCTCCATGTACTCAACTACAGGATCATAAAAATGATGATCTATCTGATGACCCTCAAGGTATTGAATGACTGGATAATCATGATTGAATTTCTTAGCTCTATTTACTATGTCAAACCATGACTTCAATTGTGAATTTTCAAACTCATTCCAAAAAATAAAACACTCTTCAATCTTGACAACCGACAACAAGACTACCTCCTCTTGACTGGGATTAAAAAGTCTTTCAAAAGACTGATCTTGATATTGGGAATTATGGGATTATATTTTAATCTCTATGGATTCGAGATCATTTTCAAGTTTCTAAGCAAATGCTTCTAAGAAATGAATTTTATCGTCAAAACTACATTTGCATGACCTTAAATAACTAGGTAAGAAACTTGAGAAGGCTTCATCAATCTAATGATCATTAAAATTGTCCCAATATTCCTTAGATCCTTCAATAACAAAAAAAAATCTCCAACATACCCAGTCATCTTGATTGTTTAGGCAACTAGATCTACATTTCAAGCTCTGAATTCTTCGGACAGTGGAGATGCCATGAAAGTTTTGAATTTTGGAATTTGACAATGGATTCGCCATGTGAATGATGTACAAATCAATGTTGTTTGAATATTGTTCACCATAAACAATATAATATGGATCTTTTCATTCTCCCAAGGAATATTTTACCTTTGCTCCCCAACAATGATGCCAAAATGTTATCACTCAGAGAAAACCCTAATTGTAGGGGAAAATTTCTATGGTAACCTCTAACTGATTTGGGATTGAATTTTTCCCTTCAATTTTGAGGGGGGGTCTCTCCTCAAACTCAACATCCCTAGGTCACGACGGTAACATGTCTGTTAAACAATCTATGGCCAGATTAAAGTAAAAATTTTTGGTGTTGGTTGGAATATGTAGAAAAAGGAACACCATTAGGAGATGGAATCTATTTTGGCTTAATGTAATATCACACTAAAATAGTGAACAAAGGAAAGGTAGTTGAGAAACTATGAACCATTAATTTTATGTAATGAAAGGAAGGATATGAGAGGAACATTCCACTAAGAAGGAACATCAAATAGATGAATTCCAAAATCATATTTAGAAAGAAGAATGAAAACAATTGAATCTATAAACAGAGAATTCCAATGAAAAAATTATGTTTATTTTCTTCATTCAATCATTATAATATCCTACATCATGGAAATATAGGATAAATATATCAAATTGGAGAAAAAAAATTCATAACGCCAAACACAAGAATCTTTGTTTTAGCTTCAGGATTTCTTCATTAAAATCTTCCAAAATATACAAAGTGCAATAGCTTTTTCAACCAAAACCTAAACCCATGTTACACTACATATCCTTTCTTAAATAATAAAAATAATATACCAAAATAATTCTATCTTTCTGGCAACACAATAAAATCATCAATTAAAATTAAACTAAATCTAGAATTAGTTGCATAAAAGTCTCGAATGCTGGAGTTGACCCTTCACCAAATTGTTTCATTTGAATACTAAGGTATTTACTTAGGATTTGGATCTTACATCTAGTTTGTAGTTTAATTCTCAAGTAAAATATGATGAGGTGGCTCTCCAACTGAAATTAGATTAGCCGTTTTTCTAAGTATAGAAAAAGTTAATTCTCGCGAATTCCTTAAAAATAAGCTCCAAATATTCCGTCGTATCTCTCAAACCTTGATAGAGATGAAAATTTTAGAGAGTTTTTTTATTAATGTTCATGTTCCTAATAAAAATCACTTTGGGTTTTCAAAAATTCACCCTCGGTCGTTCGAAAACCGAATTTTTAAATAGTGACTAAAATTGGAAAAAACTGAATTGCAAAATCCTAAAAATAGGCTTCAAATATCCCTTGGAATCTCTCAAACGCTACACGTGTAAAAAGTTAAAGATAATTTTTTAAATTATATTGTTACCAAGAAAAACCTCTTTTTCGTTTTAAAATTTGATTCCAACTGTTCAGAATCTATGCCCAAAGTTAATGTTTTTTATAAGAAAAAATAGAGTAAAACAAAGTTTTTTCACTGACATATAAATTGTCAGCACTCACTTGATAAAGTGTTTGCTCCTTTGCTAACATGTGCTCCATCAGTTCCTTTTAATCTTGACCATCTAAACTTCAAATTTCTTTTTAATTTTCCAATTTTCCAGATTTACGCTGCTACTTTATTTGTCATCACTTTTATATCATTTTTTACAAATTGGCACTGACACTGAAACTATCACCGCCTTAAAACTATTAATTAAACTTTTGATAACAATAGCAACACATTTATTCAATAATTCAACCACTATACAACCCAATTCAATTTTCGTGTTTTTACTAATTTAGAGTGAAAGAGAATAATATCTCATCATTTTTTATATTTGCACCCGAAATCCAACTTTTGAATTGACAAACAATGATAAATCCCTTATGACTCATCCCTATATCATAATTATTATATATCTAAAATTATACATAACACACTCACACAAACAACGAAGTTCACAAAAATGAGGTGATCTCTATTGTCTTGTTTCCCTCAAAATAAATCATGTTAACATGGAAGGGAAATTTTTCCACTTTGAGTAAGTTTGGATAGTCATAAAACTCAAAGTTTCAAGTGATTAATAAATGCTCTAGATCGAAAATTTTAGAAACTCTTTTCTATATTTATAAAGTGGCTTCAAAACCAAGAGTTGAAATGCTCTCTATAACACAAATTGTGAAGCCTTCCTTTTGCAATACAATCCCAATTATTAATTAGTTATGCAATTCATTACTCTTACTTTTTTCCATTATCTCTACATGCATAATCTCCTCTTGTACTATTCCTCATAGTTTTCTCTATGGACCTAGAGTTATGAACTTCTCTAAGGCACCTAAGTAGTTTTCATGTCTAATGGATGCATTTATATACCATCAGGAGAAGTTTTCTATGTAAAATAGGATGTTTAGAGTTATTTTCAATGGTTGGTAGGTGAAAACATGATATACCATTGTAATAAGATAGATTTTGTTCCACACTAATACTCTCTTCCTTTTGTATTTAAGAGTTTGGGAAGTGACTCATTTTAACCTTTCAATAATAAGCACATAGGTTCCTAATAAATGTGAGTTGAAGCGTAAGCATTTAAATGCCAATATTATAATGAGAGAGGATAATATCACATAACTAACATACCTACATGAAAAAGAAAACATGCAGTCTATAATGAACTTCAATTGAGAATTTTTTTTGATGTATGCTTTGTTAGGCCAAAAAAAACCACGATATGTGATGCTTTATGGATTGATACCATCAAATAGTTAGGAAAGGGGAAATTATTAATTTGTGGTGTAGGGATTATTAACGTGGAAAGAATCCCAACACCTCAAGGTAAATTTCAAATTAACAAACCCTTTTTGTTTGCTTCACTATCTAAAACATTCCTCAATATGTAAATCATGAATATTTAATATCACCAAATGGTTAGGCACACGTTGTTGTGATAAGATAATTTGCAACATCACATAAACATTGACCACAGCTCAAAAACAACTTATAATGTTGTGTTAAGATAGTTTGCAACATCACATAAACACTAACCATAACCCAAAAACATCTCACAACATTTACAAAAAAAACTATTAACAATATTAATATTAAAACTAAAATTATCATTAAATTATATTTAAAAATATATCAATCTAATAAAACCATCGACAATGCTTATATTGTTAAATTTAATTTAAATATAACTTTAAAATACATAGATATAATTGTGTAACTGTCGATGCCTAGAATAGAAGAATTAATAGCATCATATGGAACGATTCATAAACCTAATATAGGAGTCAACTATCCTATATAAAGATGTTGCTTCAAGTCAATAGTAAGGATAATTTATGGATCCTCCTTTGTGATGTGATGGAGTGATTTCTTATTAAAATGTGCGACTTTAGTCAAACTCCAGCTTGGAAAACTCATTTGTAGAAGATAATTATTGGAATCACTTCCTCTTTTCGAGAGGACCAATTTTTACCTATGGAGTGATTGATTATAACAAGGGAAATTTTGTTTTTCAGGTAGGTTTCACCTACATTGAGCACATGCCTGAGGTGGCTGTTTGACCACATGGTTGACCTTCTATTTGACAAAGTTTGACCACTCAAAATCTCACTGTGTTGTTGTTTTTTGACTGTCAAGAGAGGTTGAGTTCCTCTCTCATTTGACCAAGCTATTTTGGAATATTTTATTGGCCTTTGAATTTCTGAGTAGGGAAGAGTTTGACTATTGTTAACTGAGGGAAGTGTTAGGGTCCTATAATTTATAGGATCTCAAGGTGATTGAGTATTTTGTATTTGTGATTTTACATTGTAAATAATTTTTAATATGCAAATGATTTCCAAAAAAAAAGTATATATAAAAGAAAATGAAAAGAAGGTATATCAAAATATGAAAATAGAGAAAAGACAAAGAAAAAGAAAATTGAAAAGAATAAAAAGAGAATAAGAACCCCACAAAACAAAAATATAGAAATAATACTGAAAGTGTTGCAAATTCAAATGCCACTACTAATAGATTAGTTTTCTTTATATCAAAATCCAATAAGATTGTGTGCAGCTTGTCTTAAAATGCCACAATGACTAGATTTTTGTTCAAATCATACAACTTAATCATGATTGAAAAATTGTGAACTTATTTTAATTAGGTTAGTGAATAAATATTTTCCAAAAAATTGAATCTTGGCAAATCAGTAGTTAGGTAGAAAATAAAATTGATTCAGCTGTTTAATCTGAATCAATAGGAAAAATAAGTGATAGAGTAGGATAGATTTTTTATAAAAAAATGAGGTGGGTTTTCTAGCTTAAATTCACCCTAAGAAAAGAAGAAAAAATGTTAGCTTAGAAAAAGAAATGAAATTCATGGGAAGGTAGAAGTGTCTTTGGAGCTTTGAAAAGAATTAAAATTGGTTATCCTAAGTTTTTATTTTCAAAGGTACTCATGCCTATGAAGAAAAAAAGGGGTAAAATGATTTTATCCTAAGTCTAACTATTTAGGTGCATATATATAAAGACTTATCATATTATTCTATATCCTAAGTCTTATTCTCATTTAACCTTCCCACTACCCGAAAAATCCATCACATCACATCAATTTAAACTTCGATCATATGTCCACCCATCATCTTTTCCACTGTTGATCCAACGGTCCTCATCTGTTTTCAGCCCCCCTTCTCCATCCGATCTTTACCGCCAGGGGGGTCCGAAAAAAGAAGTTTCAATTTTTGGGCCCACAGCAACGTGGCACCTCCTCCGCATTTCACCACCCCCCTCCATTCAAACCTCTTATGGCCTGATATCGAACACCACCCCCCTCCCCCCCTCCCACCGCCACTGAAAATTGCTTTCTTCCTGCAAAACCAAAACTTCTCACCTATGCATTGCGCACCAATATTGTCATTCTAGGTTGCATACGCCTGTTGCCAATTAAGTCCCTTCCCACGGAAAATAGTCTGTTATGCATTTAATTAATAATTTACCGTTAATACAACGGATGCACACCAGAATCAATGAAAACAACCCAATTATGTATAAAGCCATGCATGTTGAACCTGTAAACTTTTACCTTGCTCATTTCTTTGTGCTTTTTATTCTTGTTACAGGTTTACAGAGTTCTGGAAGTAATTCACAAAGTCATTACCAATCCGAGCATTGTATCTACTGTGCCTTATTCAGCTGTCAGAACTTTACATAGTCTCAATAAACTTATTCCTCTCTGACCCCTTTTTAATTCTCTGAAACAAACTTCATCATGCCTCCTCCTGTCAATATAAACCACGTCCCTTTAGTTTACACAGACTACAAAATTCATGAAACCATCTGTGAATTCGAAATTTTTGAGATGTATTGTTGGCTAGAATAAAAATACATAGACAAGTCTGATGAAATTGGACTATGGGAATCAAAATTTCCTCATTATATCTTTGCCCATACCCACAATGCCCCTGAATTCATCCGCAAATTCCAAGCCTGGTACATACCCAGCCGTAGATCCATAATCACCCCCACAGGTAAAATTCTGTTCGATATTACTACATAGTCCATTTACCAAATGATGCAGACCCCTTTTATAGAAAATGGAGCCCCTTTCTCCCAAGAATCCCTCAATGAATTGTATCAAAATCTAGATTTTTCCAAAAGGGCTAAAACCCTTGAGATTTTTCTAGCAGAAGATACTCAATTGCCTAAAAATAATCCTCCTTTCTCTTCCTCCATTTCCCCTCACAGAGCCAAGCAGATAGTCACTTTCATTTCTTACCCCCTTGGATACTATTCTGACCAGTAGGTAGATGAGCCAATTATAGGTTTCCTTTCCATATTCTTTGCAGATTCAAAACCCTCTATCCTTTTCAATTTTATCCAATTCCTAGCAGATGCTATTGATGACCAATTTTTCAGATTTAAAACAGAATAGGTTTTTAAATAAGCCTCTCTTCTAGTTTATATGTTTTTATATTTCCAGGGAGACAAATTTAAATTTTCAATGTAGAAATTGGATGATGATGGCAATCAACAGTCAGTCAACTTCTGGACTACCATGGTGATGAAAAAGTAGAAGGAGTATTCATACAAATAGTTCATAGAACTGTTTGTACATCCAACAATGAGCCTCCTTAGCAGCGCAGCTGAAATAAGAGTTAGTGAGGACATTATAAGGATTCTACATATATCAGATCAAGAAAATATAGGTGACTATTATTTATACAAGAACTACACAGAGTTGAGGATTTATGGATGTGAGCTTGCTCCTTACAAGCTTCCAAAATTCCTCCCAATTAGGATTTTTTCTTTGGAATACATCAGGCAGATGTTGAATGCTGATGAAGTCCACTTTGTATCAGCATAGAAGAAGTCACAGTTCAAAATCAAAACGCAGATTGGGCCATTTATTTGTAACAATAGGTCAATAGGGGAGGAGGCAAACAAAATTTTGAAGGAAATGAAGTTCAACCTCAGTTTCACCTGGTCCTATGATCCATTATAAACCATTTCAAAATTAAGGGTAGAAAACAAAACTACTCCTTACATACATACTCATAGGCTAGAAATAGATAATTGTATGAACCAAATAGAGTGGGATGAAAAAAATCTGCAAGAGGCTGAGGAGTAGCTAGTCTCTACTTCTACATCACAGACTCCTATCCCATAGAAGAAAGAAGGAAAAATACTAAGAGAAGAAGAGTCACCTTCAATGTCTGAAACTACAATCAAGGAATTAAAGATAATTTAGAGGAAGAGAACCAAACTCAATCCTAAAGTTAATCCAAGAAAATATTCAGAACAATAGGTTATCATAATCACTAAGGAGACACCTACATCTTCTCAAGTTGGTCACCAAAATGCTCTCTCTTCTACTACATCAATAGCTTCACAGAATCAACAACAGGCCATTCAGACAACCAAGGTTATCTCAGGAGAGAAAGAGAAGATAATTTTTTATACATTCAGGGAAATCAAGCTAAAGAATGAAATCCTGAAGAATAGCACATACAATCAATTCTTGAAGTAGACTTCTAGTTCTCAGAGTAGGTTGTTTTCCGCATTTGACTCTGTCTAATATTCCCAATCAGCCATGAGATAATTGGAATATTAATTTTTTTTTGTTGCTTTGCTTAAAGAATAAGAGGGCAAAGGAGGTCCATAATTCTCCTTAATAATGAATAAATCATTGCCAAATGTGAAAGAGACAAATCTTGGTAGCTTAATTAAATCACCCTTGGTGTGAAAGGAGCTGGATCACTTTAAATGTGTCAACCTTGACCAAATCAACATCGTTGTCATGGAGGCGTGGTCATCAATGAGGGACAACACATTTTTAGATGGAGATGCTTTGTGTGAATGTAGTGATATTTTTGGATGGTGCTTAGGGTTTACAAGCTCATATTCTATTTAAGGAAGAGGATGGCATCCATATTGATTATGTATGAGTGTATTATATTTTTGAATATATGGCCTATTTAGACATATATCTTTCACTTTTTGTTTAGCTAAGATAGAGTGCTCTTTAGCACAGGGTGTTCCTGATCGGGAATCCCACCTCTTCCATTAAGGAGCTCTTGGAGGAGTCTTATACTACATTGTCCACTATCGAGCTTAAGGCTAAGATTCATCTTTCTTTTACATCATAGATCTTGTTGAGGGTTTGGTTGTTTTTGCAGGTTGCAACAAGTGGTGATTAGATCTTTAGATCTAGGCCATTTCATTGCTTATTTTCAGTGGAGGAGGCTTCCTTTCCATTGGGAGGATAGTATTGAAGACCATTATTCTTATTTTCAGATCTTGGCATAAGGTGAATTGGTTATTCATCCCTATAGCACATTTTACTTCTAGATCTGCGTTATTTATGTAGGAGGAGTTGCGGAGTGGTTTAGCACACCATTTGGAGAGCTGATTTTCTAGTGAAGGGGATATGCCTTTCACTTAGAGGATCTATTGTAGGAGGCTACTATATTGATCAAATAAGATCAACCACACTTTCCATATCTGTATTTTGCAGTAGATCTATAGTCTTAGATCTCAGATCAAGAACTTGTACTTGGTGTTTTGCTGAAAATCCTCAAGGGATTCTTTAAAGGAGCTTGTATAGTGCTCGGATCTGATATAGATCTACCTTTTGAGGCACATATCAGCCCTAGATCTGATGTATAATAATTTTCTGTAGGAGAGCTAATAAAATAATGTTGTAAGGATCTTCCAACTTTTATATATAGTTGTAGCACCTCATCTTGAGGATTTTGTTCATTCGAGTCTTGTAATTTCTTGTTATGCATCTTATGGCTAATTTATTATGTATATTTTGCTGCTATTATAATATATGAAAGGTCTCCATATTGGCCTCTTGCTTTTATATGATGATCTGCATTATTGTTCTAGCATATTGCACTATATTCCTACTTTTCCCATTTGGGAATATTACAGTGGTATCAGAGCATAATATTGGCACAACTTGTGCATCTTGAAAAGCCAATATGTCATTTGAAGAAGGAGAGCCTCTTACTGATAGAGAGAGGAGGTATCAAAGAAGAATACATCATAAATTTTATTATACAAATGACAAAGAAGACAAGGGTAAAACCCCTTTATCTAGAGGTGAATATGAAGAGGAGTTCCCTAAGATCCTTCTTAGAGGCATGCAATATATTGCTAGAGAGATCAAAGAAATGAGGATGGATAGATACAAGGAATCCCCTAAAGGATTTCATCATGGTGAAGGCTCTGGTATATCTCACCACTATAATGATCAACCAATACATCAACCACAAGTTTCCCAATGCTCTACTATGCTTACATTTTTTGTTGTGAGAAATGAAGGGTTTCAAGAGCAAGAATCCCTTGAAGACTATTTTATGGAGTATGAATCTCAAACTCATAGATTCAAGGATCACTTGAGTTTTCAGGATTTTTTTCAAATCAATAACAATAGAAGACCAAGGCATCATCATAGAAATGGTGGATTCATTCAGAATCATGATCGACACCAAACTATGGGAAAATTATTTTTACCCAACTTTGATGGGTCATCCAAGTGCACTGCCAAATCCTGAGTAGAGAAAATTGACATATACTTTTAGTTTAACAAGATTCTAGAAATGGAGGCCATTAATATTGTAGCACTACACCTTGAGGGTGAAGCACATGACTGGTGGTTACATGGCTTGTCTACATTGGGTCATGCCAATGTAACTACATATTCATATTTCACTAGAAGGCTGGTGGAAATATTTGATAGAAGAGATCCTAAAGCACCATTCTTGGGGCTTGCAAAGCTAAAACAATCAGGTAATGCAAAAACTTACATCTATGAATTTTTAAAACTTTTTGTTATGGTTCTTGATTTGTCTGCAGTAAGAAGGGTGTACATGTTCATTGATGTGTTAGATGAACCTCTTCATGGGTTGGTTAAGTCTACCAAGACCACTACCCTACAATATGCCATTGAAAGGGCTAGAGACCTTCAATATTCCTTGCCATAAGCAAAGGCAACATTTCAGCATAAGCCCTCTTTTCCGTCAAGGGAAAAGAAGAGAAGGCTCTTCCTACAAAGGAGAGTCAATATAAAAAACCTCTTGATGATGATGTCTGAAAAGATTTGAGGAGGAGGAAGCTTTGCTTCACATGCCAAGAAGCTTTGGCACCCGAACATAGATATGCAACTAGAAAAGAACATTACATAGATGTCTTCTCAGATGATGAGGAGGAAGAAGAAGAACAAGGGAGGAATCACAGTGCTGGAATAGCAGGAGATGATCCACCACCACTTGGAGGTGAGGATGGAGCAATTTCTCTAATTAGAGGCACTCTTGCATCATTAAGAGTGGTACCCCATTATCATAAAACTTCCACACAAGAAACAAAGTTGGATTTGCGTAGTGGAAGTAGGGATATCATGATCCCATCTATTATGCACATGAGGATGATCCATGAGACATTAATATCTTGTGGTAAAACACTTGGGATACCACTTGATTCAGATTTGGTGAAAGATGTCTCACATGTTGATGCTTAATTCATAGATCCAAGAAGGATGGGAGCACTAGATGACTAAAATACAGCGCTAAGAGTCTTGGGTAGGCTCAAGGAGGAGGGAGATATTCTTCCACCATCACCATTAACCACTCTCTCATCTCATACTACGTTGAGAGGAGATGTTGCAATTTTTGAGAATGACACCATAATGGGGAAAGGAGACCATTCCTTGGCTATGAATACTTAGAAGATGTTCTCACTTGGAGATAAATATTCCATACATGATAGAAGACGGTGGCCACACATGCATGCTTTGACTAAAACCATGAAGTGTTGGATAGATGATAGCCTCCCATGGGGGACTAACTTTCAAAAGCTTCAAACTTTACTTGAGCATGTGCATATGCAAGAAGAGAAGCACGGACTGAGTGACCTTCCAACATGTACCTTTGACATGGGAGATGTCAAGAAGGAGAGTAGCCATATGGCATATGTTCTTTGTGATAGATCATTAGCATTGTCACTATGGGAGATTGATCCATACTGGAAATCCCAACTATTGGTGGATTATTCCAAGGATATTTTCACATGCATACTTGATGACTAGCTACATGAATAGGGCTATTCCTTCCAAGCAGGAGTCATCTATTTTCATGGTATGATATTCTTATCTAGAGCCTCCAAGCTCAAGGAGAAGTTGCTACAAAGAGCTTATGAAGAGTTCCTTTTCAGCCATACTTATTCCATGAAGACATACAATACTATCATGGAAAGTTACACTTGGAAGGGCTTTTAAGAGGAACTATATCATCATTTTCAAAGATGCATGAACCCTGTGGAGTTTGGAGAGCAACATAAATCTATTAAGGAGTTAATTGAGCCACCTCTTTCCTCTTTTGGAATGAGAGGAGATAGATCTATGCACCACTCCATTTGTATGAGGAGAATTCATGGTGAAGAACATACTTGTGTATCTAATGTTTCATTTGATTATTATTTTCATTCTTTCACCATGTATATGCAGGAAATAGCTCCAAGAAGGATTATTATTCCATATAAACTTCATGGCCAACTTTGGGCCACAAACATTTCTGAACATGGCCACTCCCTTGGAGATCAAAGGGAGATTCTGTATCATTGTGGGTGCATTCCAAAAGCACCAAACATATCTCACACTGTCTCACACTTTTAGCCATGGTTAGATGACTTGGAAAACAAGTAAGTGGTGGGGAAACCACTTAACACATCATTATCTAATGAATTCAGGAGATTTACTGTCCTGGTTCCATATGTGGGACTATGATCCACCTCCATTTATGCAAATTTATGTTTGTATGTACTTATTTTTGATCCCATACATTGATGATGTACTTATACTTTTTATGGGAATATTTGGAGGGAGGATGGGAGGAATGTGTGTGCCCTATGGGAGGGATATTCTCCATGTTCATTATGCTGCATGTTTTAAGGGGAACAATGGGAAAACCATGTTTGTTTCATTTGAACTATTTTCTCCTTATGGGATGGATTATTTGCATCTCATGAGAACTTTGGAGGAGCAATTCATGGAGGGATGGATTGGTGAACACTTAGCTTATGAAGGAAGATTATCACATTTTTGTGTCACAAATGGAGGTGGAGAAGAGTTGCAGCACTCACCTTGTCATTTTCTTGAGGACAAGCAACATTTGGGAAGGGAGGACTATAATATTCCCAATCAGCCATGAGCTAATTGGAATATTAAATTTTGTTTTGTTGCTTTGTTTAAAGAATAAGAGGGCGAAGGAGGTCCATAATTCTCCTTAATAATGAATAAATCAATCCCAAATGTGAAAGAGAAAAATCTTGGCAGCTTAATTAAAGCACCCTTGGTGTGAAAGGGGCTGGATCACTTTCACTGGGCCAACCTTGACCAAATCAACAACGCTTTCATGGAGGAGTGGTCATCAATGAGGGACAACATAGTTTTAGATGGAGATGCTTTGTGTGAATGTAGTGATAATTTGGGATGGGGCTTAGGGTTTGCAAGCTCGTATTCTATTTAAGGAAAAGGATGGCAGCCATATTGATTATGTATGAGTTTATTATATTTCTGAATATATGGTCTGTTTAGACATATACCTTCCTCTTGTTGTTTAGCTTAGATAAAGTGTTGTTTAGCACAGGGTGTTCCTGATTAGGAATCCCACCTCTTCCACTAAGGAGCTCTTGGAGGAGTCTTGTACTACATTTTCCACCATCAGGCTTAAGGCCAAGCTTCATCTTTCTTTTACAGCGCAGATCATGTTGAGGGTTTGGTTTCTTTTGCAAGTTGCAGCAAGTGGTGATTAGATATCTAGATCTAGGATATTTCATTGCTTATTTTCAGTGGAGTAGGATTCCTTTGCATTGGGAGGACAGTATTGAAGGCCATTGTGCTTATTTTCAGATCTTAGCATTAGGCGAATTGGTTATTCATCCATACAACGCAATTTAATTCCAGATCTGCATTATTTCTATAGGAGTAATTGCAGGGTGGTTTAGCACACCATTTGGAGAGCTGATTTTCTAGTGAATGGGATCTGCCTTTCACTTAGAGGATCTATTGGAGGAGGCTATTGTATTGATAAAATTAGATCAGCCACACTTTCCAGACTTGTATTTTTCAATAGATCTACAGTCTTAGATCTTAGACCTACAACTTGTACTTGGTGTTTTGCTGAAAACCCTTAAGGGGTTCTTTAAAGGAGCTTGTATAGTGCTCAGATCTGATAGAGATCTATCTTTTGAAGCACATATCAGCCTTAGATCTGATGTATAATAATTTTTCATAGCATAGATAACAAAATAATGCTGTAAGGGTCTTCCATCTTTTATAAATAGTTGTAGCACCTCATCTTGAGGATTTTGTTCATTGGAGGCTTGTACTTTCTTGTTATGCATCTTATGGCCCATTTCTTAGGTATATTTTGCTACTATTATAACATATGAAAGGTCTCCATATTGGCCTCTTGCTTTTATATGATGATTTGCATTATTTTTCCAGCATATTGTACTATATTCCTGCTTTTCCCATTTGGGAATATTACACTCTAAGAAAGGTAAAATGCAAATGGCCTTTCTCGAGGCACATATTTCACAGCCTAAGACAACAGGAGATTACAAGAAAACTCAATTTGAGTTTAACATCAAAGACATCCATCCCATTAATCAAATGGAGATGCGAAAGCAAATAGGTGAAATGATTTCCTCTACATTGACTAATACATCTATGAGCTTGTCTAAATTGTAGGTTTCCTTAGAAAACATTCAGTCACAACTGAAGATGGAAAAAATCTCCTCTCTAGCAAAGGATACAAGAATTGAGTCTTTGGAATACTTAGTGGTCAAAGTAGGATATGATCCTTCCAACATAAAAGTTGCAGAGGAGATAATAAAGAAGAAAAATGATGACATAGAAGCACTGAGGAAACAATTAAAGTTGCCAGCCACAGAAGACCCTCTCACCAAATATATTGAAGAAAAAAGTCTCAGAATTGGAATGTGATGAAGCTCATCATGGAAAAAAATGCCAATTGAGACAGATGGAATAAAAAATGGATAAAATGATCAAGGAGAAGGAGCAGGCTGCAAAGCTTTCTATGGTTCCTTTGGAGGTTGTACCTCTTACAACAATCCCCACAACTACAGCTTCTACAACAAACACAACAGATGGTTCAAAACAATTGACAAAGGTAGTAGAGAATCTGTCTATCCAGACATAAGAGATTAAAAAGCTTCAATATCAAGTCAAACTATTACATGATCAGAAATCAAGAATTGAAGTTTCTCACGAAGCTGAAGCACAGAGAGCTCAAAAACTGATAGAGAGGTTGCAAAAGTCAAAGAGAGTCATCCACTGGATATACATTGGGCCAAGTCAAATAAATAATTTGGTTAGATATCATTGAATCCATTAATGAAATATGCCCTTGCATTCATATTATATTTGAACAGAAGGAATTGATTGAGAAACCAAATGATGCAATCACAACTATTAAGGAAGAGCTTAGAGATATGCATGTTACAGACAACAAAATCATAAAGTTCTTAAACTCCAAGAACATATATGAGCTGGATGACTTGGGAGTGGATGATAGAACAAAGACCATTTTAGAAGTGAAGAAGATTCTTACGAAGAAGAATCTTATTGTTCAGTTGGAAGAGAAATGCCATAGTTTAGAAATAGCAGTGAATAGATTCTTCAGTAGGATTTAACCTTTAACACAGAAGGGTTTTCCTTCTCTATTTGTAATTAATGATAAGTTGAAAACCCGTCAATACCAAGAAACTAAGTTAAATTTCTAGGGACACTGCCAAATTATCCAACATCAAAGGCACCATGATAGGTAAAGCATTCTTAGAAGCACTGAGCAATGATCTTTTCATCCAACATGAGGTGAACCACATATTTTTGGTAAAACCTACTTTTTCTAGATATAATGAAGTGGATGAAATTTACTGAAAGGTAATCAAGTTAACTATCCCAAATGAATATAGATGGGATAAGTTGTGTGAAATTCAGTAGTAAAGAGTAAATGTGAAAGGTCAGCTACAACCAGCACATCAGCCATCACGACAACCAACACAACCCACAACTAGATCTACTCAGCAACAGTTTCCTCTAAAACAATGCCAACATTCCAAATCACCTCCACCAAGCCTTTTTTTTGTCACAGTTAGAGTTTATTGTTCAAGTTTTTGGTAATAATACAATTTTTATTGAGACAACATTGATTGTAATCAATTTTGTGATATTCAGTATAAATACTTCATTCTTTGAAGTATTCTAAGTTGATTTATGAATATATTTTTCCTATTGAGCATAGTAACTTTCCATGTTTTGCTGGAGAATCAATAATACAGGGATTTATTATAATATTCATGTGGTGTATTCACTGGTGAAGTGCTTCTACTGTAACTGTGTTTTCCATTGTTTTTTCCTTTTCTCTGTGTATTATAAAATCTTAATTGTAAAATAGAAAGTGTGATGAATAGGACATGTTAATTGGAACACCCTATTCTGGTTTCTTTTACAATTTGTATGATTTCCACTGAAGTCAAATTGAAGAATACTTAATTTCTTTTCAATCTCTACTGAAATTCACTTTTCTTCCATTTCCATAATTCATTTAAAAATCTAAAAGATCCAGTTAATGAAACCTAGCTTGCCCTGTTTTAATTCTTTTAAGTATTGATGCAGTATCCAGTATTATAGTTTTGAATCCATTTCCCAATGGGAATATAGAAATTTAATCAACCAAATCAATCAAAAAAAAAAAAAAAAAGTACAGTCATAACTAGCCTAATATCCAATAAAAACAAAGTTAAATTATACAGAGAGATCCCTCTCTGAAGCTGGCAGGGCTAGATCCCAGCTTCCAAAGTGGTTTTGATGTTTTCTTCTATGTTTATTCTCCCAATATTTTAAATTACAGAAAAATAACATAGTGGTGACCATACTGGGGAAAAATTGAAAAAAATGTAATTTCTTTCGAATTCATAACCTTGGTTAAAGCATTTTATGATAGGAATACTTGAAGAATATTGGTTTCCTTCTCATTTCTTGTAAATAATAAATGTGTGTGTGCCTTAGATCATAAATTTGGCTCCTAAAAGAGCCTACACTAGATCTCATCTTGATCCAAAGCCTGCAGTAATTGTAAATGACCCTGAAAAGATATTGAGAAGAAAGAGTATAGCCGAAAACCAAGGAAGTAGAAATCCTCCCCATAGGGGAGAATCACTCCAAAAATAATTTGCAACTCTGCAATACATTGAGTTTGACTTACCTTTTGAATAAATCTTATTTAGAACTAAGTCAACCAATTAGGTAGATCAAATAGTAGTAGACCAAGCTACACTAAGAAGGCATTCATCTGAAGCACAGTCTACTCCCTCTGATATAGATATTCAAATTATCCTAGATTTTGATAAATTATAGGGCTTAGTCTTAGGTATTGACCTTTTTGTTCATGAGGCTTATGTTGAACAGTCTATAGGACTCTCTTCTCTGACTTCTTATGTAGAATCATTCACCTCATCACAATCTGTGCATCCTAGCCCAACAAGCCCTAACCCTTCTGTAGTCTCTACCACTACTCCGGTACTTTCTCATCAAGCAACTAAAACTCCTTTATTTCCTTAATCCTCAACCACAATGCAACCTTCATCTCCACCAAAACCCTAGGTTTCAGTTGAGCCTTTATCCCCGATTCAACCTCCACCTTTGATTCAGCCTCTGCCTTTCATCCAACAACCACCCTTGACCAATCCTCATATTTTTCATCCCCATATCCCTATAATGGCAGCTAGATATACTCCCCTTGTCCTTCAAGCTCCTTTGGCATGCATGACACATGATTATCAAACGGAAATTCCTTAATTTGATGGAACTAGACCTATCATTGCCCAATAGCATGTAGATAGGATGAATGATAGTTTTGACCTTCAGGAGGTAGACGAGGAAAGAGTAAAACTTAGGTTGTTTGCACAAATTCTCGTAAGAGAGGTGAGGAAATGGTTTAAAGCATTACTTGCTTCTAGCATTAACGATCTCCCTGTATTCCATCAAACATTCCTTAATAGGTGGGAAATTATAAGGAACCATATTTAGATTTTATATGAGTATGAAAGCATTCAGAGGGCACCAGGGGAAAGTGTTTAGGACTATTTCACTATATTTAAGGGTGTATACAACGCAATTAATTCCAACATTAAACCACCACAACGTTTGGCCTTAATCAAGTTCCCATATGGATTTGAGGTAGACATGTCTTACAAGCTTAGAGAAATAAATTCATCAACATTAGAAGAAATAAAAAGGGATGCAGTGAGTGTAGAAGCAAATATGTTAGAAAATAGAGCTACAATTAGGAATGAAAGGAGAGTAACCATAAAAGAAAAACCCTCTACTTCTTCTGCTGATGCTAAAATTGATTCATTAGTTAGAACAATAGAACTAATGATGGAAGTGATTAATCTTAATGAGAAGGGTGTTCCTAGATAAAATGAGCCTGCACCTCAAAATCATAATCAAAATCCTAGGAGAAATCCTCCCCAAATCAAACAAAGAGAACATAGAGGCCCTAATCAGCAAATTAGGCCTCCATTTCATGAGAATTATGTTGATGATGATGGAGGAGTATTATAAGAGGTAGAATACAACTAGATCAATTTAATGGGTATCAATGATGATGAAACTATGTTTCTTACTCAGGAAGAGTAATAACTATTTCTATTATCCCAAACTGAACTTGATTATGAAGAATCAGATGACTACAAGCAGGGATTTTAAAATTCTATTATGGAAGTCCATATATAGTATAATCTTAGGAGTAAGAAAACATCAGATTCCCCAAATAAAGAGAGTAATAGAAAATCCTGTCAAGAAAACCTCTAACACCACTGCAAAGAAAACTCCAGAAAATGTTGCTACGAAAATTGCTGATAGTTGTAGAAAAAAGACAATTGAAATTCTTTCCAAAAAGATTGTTGAGAGTACCTCCAAACTACTCAAACATATATTCCAACCACCACTCACAAAAATGAACCTATGTCAATAGAAGTTGTTGATAAATCTAACTTTCTGAACTTAAATAAATTTCAAACATCATTCAATATTGAAAATGAAATAGCAAAGCTGAAAATTGCTATCCCCTTGACAGAGTTAGTGAAAAAAATATTGTACAAAACTTAGGTTATAAAAGCTATAAACATAGGGGAAAACACTGATGCTGTGAATTTGAATGATGATCAACCTGAATAATTATTTGGTCCAGAGGTAGATGGTAAACCACAGGAAGGAGGTGTTCCTCCATTCTATGTCAATATTAACGTTCATGATAAGATTATCCATAATGTTTTGTTAGATTCTAGTGCTTCGCACAATTTGAGGCCAAAATTTGTTATGGAGAAGCTTGGCCTTGACATTACTAGGCCTTACAAAGACACATATTCATTTTATTCCACCAAAGTAAGATGTTTAGGTCTCATTAAGGATATATGTGTTACTTTAGCCCAAATCCCAGCTAAGACTCTAGTAATGGATACACTGGTTCCTGATATTCCCCCTAAGTATAGCATATCGTTGTCATGCTTATGGGGAGAAAAATTATAAGGGACCCTACAAATGGACATGAATTATGCTACCATACCAATGTTTGGTCAACAGAGAAGGCTATATAGGGAAACGTTAATGAATTACATGTTGAGTAGTTAGGGGAAACCACATAACTATCCCCTTTACTCTGTTCACTCTAATTTAAAATCCTTCATTCTTTATAATGATCGAGATATTGATGCTAAGGTAACCAATGCGAAAAATGAAATTTGTGAAGTACATGAAAATCAAACACAAATTGTTCAACAAAACACTGAAACTAAATTTTTTTGGAACATGAGTTTTGATGACTCTTGTAGCAGAGCAGGATCAGGAGCAGGTGTGTGGGTCTCAAATTTAGGAAATAATCATGCAGAAGGTCATTCATATAAACTAAATTTTCAATGTAACAATAACATAGAAGAATATGAAGCACTTCTTTTAGGATTGAAATTATTGAAGAAATTAGGTGCTAAAAAATTTCTGTTCATGGAGTTTCTGAATTGATTATAAAACAAATTAAAGGATAATATTCTAGAAAGAATCCAAGACTAATAACATACATAAATGTTGTGCTAGATTTTCTACAAACTTTTGTAGTATATGATCTTCCCGTTATTCCTAGGAATCAGATATCCTTGCTAATGGTCTGGCTTTTTCAGCCAGCACATCCAAAATTCCTCATCCCAACAGACAATATACAATGGAAGTAAAACATCATCCAACTGTACCAGATAACATGAGGTATTGGTAGGTTTTTGGAAATGACAAACATATTGAAAATGTTTTACAGTCCAAGGATGAGTATGAAGAAAATAGCTTATATTTAGAGGGTGAAGAAGAAAATCAGATAGTTTTACATACTAATTTAGGAAAACAATTTGAGGAATTAGATGTAAATATTTCTGTAGATGTTGTACATAAATTAGAATTTCATGAAATTGATTTAGAAAAAGAAGAATTCGAAATACTTTAGCTTAAAGAAAAATTTTTACCTAGAGGTCTAGTTCCATTAGAAGAGCTTTTTTATTTTAATGATGTAGCAAAAAAGCCAAAAATAGAGCCCACAAGGGTAGATGTAGAAGAATGTAACATAGGTAGTGAACAGAATCCTAAAATGATAAAAATTTTAAAATCATTGCCTACTGCTAAAAAACAAGAATACATAGCTTTATTCAAAGAATTCAATGATGTATTTTCCTGGAGCTATGAGGATCTCAAAGCATATGACACTAGTAACATACAACATAAAATCCCAATCAAGGAAGATCAGAAACGATTCAAATAGAAACTCCATAGAATAAATCCAATTCTGATGCCTCTGATCGAGAAAGAGTTTAAAAATATGTATGATGCTAAAATCATAGTTCACTGAGACATTCAATACGGTTTCTTTTTTTTCGTTCTACTGGAAACTAGAAATCCGTTATATGATGATTTAGAAACCATAAAGTTCTAAAAGATCTTATTCTCCCTTTACCAAAAATGGATCATATATTACAGAAGGTAGTAGGGTCTATTAGGATTTCCTTATTAGATGGTTTCTCGAGTTATATCCAGGTCCTAGTACATCTTTATGATCATGATAAAAAAAAATTTAACTACTCCATGGGGAACCTTCATGTATGTGAAGATGCCATTTGGGTTAATGAATGTTGGGGCCACATTTGAAAGAGTAATGGATATTTATTTTTCTGATGAAATTGGCAATTTTATTGTGATTTATCTAGATGACATCACTGTTTATTCTAAAACTGATCAGGAACATTTGTTACATCTAAGAAGAGTGTTTGAAAAGTGTAGAAGGTTTGACATCTTATTAAATCCTAAGAAAACACTTTTTGGCCTTGAAGAAGGAAAGCTTCTTGGTCATATTATTTCAAAGGATAGTATTAGGATTGATCCCAGTGGAATTGAAGCCATATTAAAAATTAGTCACCCTAGAAACATTAAGGAGTTTCAATGTTTCATTGGCAAGATTAATTTCCTAAGGAGATTCATTCCTAACCTTGCAGAATTTCTTAGAAATATAAAAAATATGCTGAAAAATGATTCAAAAATTAGATGAAGTATTGAGGCTAGACAGCCCTTTGATTTGGTTAAACAGACATTGACAAAAGCACCAGTGTTGATTAGTCCAAATTTTATTAAAGATTTCATTATCTTCTCTTTTTCTTCTGAACATACTGTTGCAGTTGGCTTGTTGCAGAAAAATGATGAAGGATTTGAATAGCCCATTTCATTTTTTAGGAAGGCTTTAAGAGATGCATCTTTGAAATACAATATTATGTAAAAACATGCCTTTGCATTGATTAAAGAAATTAAATACTTTAGAGTATATAACTTGCATTCCCATATTATTTCTTATTTACCTAATTCAGTAGTCAAGGATATTTTAACACAGAAAGAACCTGATGGCAAACGAGGAAAATGGATTGTTGGCATTCTTGAGTATGACTTGGAAATCAAACCCACCAAGTTAATAAAAGGACAAGGACTAGTCAAATTGATGGCAGAGTCAAATTTCCATGCATTGGACATCAACTTTGTTACTGAACTAGATGATCAAGAGGAACAGGCAACTCCACAGATTGATGAAGCATTTCTGAACTCGCCCTGGTATGCAGACCTGTTATATGTTTTATTCAATTTAAATGCTCCTCCTAGTCTAACAAAAACAAAGGAAATATTTCTAAAGCTAAAAGCAGTTAAGTTTTGCATCATAGAAAATGTCTTATATTGGAAAGATGTTCGTGGTATTTTACTTATGTGCTTGTTAAAGGATGATGTTGAAAGAACCATGCAGGAGTTCCATGAAGGTGATTGCAGTGGACATATATATTGGAAAAAAACTGCCAACAAAATCCTCAGAGCTGGTTTTTACTGGCCTACCCTTTCCACTGATATTCATAAGAAAGTAACTTCATGTCATAAATGCCAGATATTTGAAGGAAAAAGAAATATTTTACCTCTGCCATGAAAGCCTATATCGATTGAAATCCCTTTCCAACAATAGGGATTGGATTTCATTGGTGAAATCCATCCACCTTCCTCTGCCCAACATAAGTAGATTCTCACAGCCACTGATTACTCTACTAAACTGTCATCATTAAATTTCTTGAAACCAATATCCTCTCTAGATTTGGTTGTCCTAGAAAACTTATTACTGATAATGCAACAACCTTTGAATCTAAGAAAATGATTGAATTCTGTAATAAACACCACATTACTTTGGGACATTCAATATCTTATTACCCTCAGGGTAATGGGATGGTTGAATCTTCAAATAAGAGCATGGTAAATATCATTAAAAAAAATTTAGAGGACAACAAGAAGTATTGGAACATAAGTTAGTTGATGCACTTTGGGTTGATAGAATTACTACAAAGAAGTCAATTGGCATGTCACCATACCAATTGGTCTATGGAATGGATGTTGTTTTTTAATCCTCTTTAGGAGTTCCAGTCATAAAGGTAATTCAAGAATTATAGTTTGAGCCAAATGACACACAAAGAAGAATCATTCAAACCATTCAGTTGCAGTAGTCAAGGGAGGAAGTCTACAACAAAACCCAAGTAATTCGAGAAAATGTCAAAAACATTTTTGACAGAAGGACTAAAGCTTATGACTTCAACATTGGGTACAAAGTTTTGAGGTGGGATTCCAGTAGAGAAGAAAAAGGTAAACATGGAAAATTTGATAACCTTTGGAAAGGTCCATACATCATTTATGCTTTCAGAGGACACAATGCATTCTTCCTCAAGGAACTAGATGGAGCAGAGCTACCTCGTGGGCCTGTCAATGCAAGATTCTGAAGCATTACTTTTTTTAGCATAAATATTTTTCTTACATAATTGTAAATATCATATTCTATATTGTTTTGATTGGGTAACTTATTGACTGAATTTGAAGCCTGTAGAGAAGGCCCTAAGCTTTAATTGATAAGTTACCTAAAGTACCTCAACAGTAAAATAAATCATATGAAGGCATTACAGACATGGGATACTCAAGGCTACTGATCATATGTTCTTGACACTTCACGTGGATAAGTGCCATCCCTAGCTGGAGCCACTGCTAGGGTCCTATAATTTATAGGATCTCAAGGTGATTGAGTATTTTGTATTTGTGATTTTACATTGTAAATAATTTTCAATATGCAAATGATTTCCCAAAAAAATTAAATTTAAAAGAAATTGAAAAAACGGTATATCAAAATATGAATACAGAGAAAATACAAAAAGAAAGAAAATTGAAAAGAATAAAAAGATAATAGGAAGCCCACAAAACAAAAAATATAAATAATATTGAAAGTGCTGCAAATTCAAATGGCACTACTGATAGATTATTTTTCTTTATGTCAAAATCCAATAAGATTGTGTGCAACTTGTCTTAAAATACCACAATGACTAGATTTGTGTTCAAATCATACAACTTAATCATGATTGAACAATTGTGAATTTATGTTAATTAGGTAGTGAATAAATATTTGAAAAACAATTTAATCTTGGAAAATCAATAATTAGGTAGAAAATAAAATTGATTCAATTGTTTAATCTGAATCAATAGGAGAAATAAGTGATAGAGTAGGTTAGATTTTTATAAAAAAGTGAGGTGGGTTTGCTAGCTTAAATGCACCCTAAGAAAATAAGAAAAAATGTTATCTTGGAAAAAGAAATGAAATTCATGGGTAGGTAGAAGTTGCTTTGGAGCTTTGAAAAGAATTTAAATCGGCTATCTTAAGTTTTTTCTTTCAAAGGTATTCAGGCATATGAAGAGAAAAAGGGGTGAAATGATTTTATCCTAAGTATAAATATTTAGGCGCATATATATAAAGACTTGGCATATTATCTTATAGCCTAAGTCTTATTCTCATTTAAAATCCCCGCTACCTGACAAATCCATCACATCACATCAATTTAAACTTCGATCATTTGTCTACCCATCATCTTTTCCGTCCTCAATCCGACAGTCCTGATTTGTTTTGAGCCCCCCTATCCATCCGAGATTTACCATCGAGGGAGGGGGGGGTCTGAAAAAAGAAGTTTCACTTTTTGGACCCAGAGAAACATGTCGCCTCCTCCGCATTTCGCACCCCTCTCCGCTCAAACTGCTTACCGCCTCATACCCCCCCAAAAAATGCTTTCTCCCTAAAAAACCAAAACTGATCACCTATCAGTTGTGCACCAATATTTTCATGCCAAGTTTCATACCCTTGTTGCCAATTAAGTCCCTTTCCACAGAAAAGAGTCTGTTATGCATTTAATTAATAATTGACCATTAATACAATGGATCTGCACCACAATCAACGGAAACAACCCAATTATATATAAAGCCATGCTTCTTGAACCTGTAAACTTTTACCTTGCTCATTTCTCTATTCTTTGTATTCTTTTTAGAGGATTATAGAAAACTGGAAGAAATTCATCAAGTCATTACCAATCCCAACATTGTATATGTTGTGCCTTCTTCACCTATCAAAACTTTACACAGTCTCGGTAAACATGTTCCTCTCTGAACCCTTTTTAATTCTCTGAAACAAACTGCATCATGCCTCCTAATAAGAAGAGCTAGGAGGATCCAGTAAACTCTATTGATCAATCCTCCTATCGATCTACACCACGTCCCTTTAGTCAACAGAGACTACAAAATTCATGAAACCCTCTGTGAATTAGAACGTTTTGAGATGTATTGTTGGTTAGAAATCAAATACATAGAAAATTTCAATGAAATTAGACTGTGGGAATAAAAAATAAATCATTATATCTTTCCCCATACCCACAGTTCCCCTGAATTCATCCGGAAATGCCAGGCCTGCAACATACCCAGCCAGAGAGCCATAATTTCCCCCACATGTAAAATTTTTGTTCACTATTACTACATAGTCCATTGAAAATGATGTAGGCCCCTTTTATAGAAAATGGAACCCCTTTCTCCCAAGAAGCCCTCAATGAATTGTATCAAAATCTAGATTTTTCCAAAAGGGCTAAAACCCTTGAGCTTTTTCTAGCAGAAGATACTCAATTTCCTAAAATGAATCATCCTTACTCTTCCTCCATTTTCCCTGACTGAGCCAAGAAGATAATCATTATCATTTCTTACCTCCTTGGATAGTATTATGACCAGTGGGTAGATCAGCTAATCACAGGTTCCCTTTCCATATTATCTGCATGTTCAAAACCCTATATCCTTTTCAATTTTAGCCAATTCTTAGCAGATGCTATTCATGACCAATTTGTCAGATTTCAAATAGAAGAGGTGTTTAAATATGCCTCTGTTCTAGTTTATATGTTTTTATATTTCCAAGGATACAGATTTAAATTTTCAATGCATAAATTGGATGATGATGGCAATCAATAGTCAATCATCCTCTGGACTACCATGGTGATGAAACAGTAGAAGGAGTATTCATACAAATATTTCATAGAACTATTTTTACATCCAACAATGAGCCTCCTTAGCAGTGAAATTGAACCAAGAGTTAGTGAGGACATTAGGAGGATTCTACATCTATCAGATCAAGAAAAGACAGGTGACTACTATTTATACCAGAACTACACAGAGTTAAGGATTTATGGCTATGAGCTTGCTCCTTATAAGCTTCCAAAATTCCTCCCAATGAGGATTTTTTCTTGGAATACATCAGGCAGATGTTGAATGTTGATAAAGTCCACTTTGTATCAGCAAAGAAAAAGTCACAGTTCAAAATCAAAACGCAGATTGGGCCATTTATTTCCAACAACAGGTCAACAGGGGATGAAGCAAACAAAATTTTGAAGGAAATTAAGTTCAAATTCAGTTTCAATTGGTCCTATGATCCATTAGGACCCATTTCAAAATTAAGGGTAGGAAACAAAAGTAATCCTTACATACACACTCATAGGCCAGAAATAGAGAAGTATATGAAACAAATAGAGTGGGTTGAAAACACTCTGCAAGAGGGTGAGGAGAGGCTAGTCTCTACTTCTACATCACAAACTATTGTCCCACAAGAGAAAGTAGGAAAAATACTGAGAGAATAAGAGTCACCTTCAGTGACTGAAACTATAAGAAAATAATTCAAGATAACGTACAGGAAGAGAGCCAAAATCAATCCTAAAGGTAATCCAAGTAAAGAATCAGAATAGGAGGTTATCATAATCACTAAGGAGACACCTACATCCTCTCAAGTTTGTGTCCAAAATACTCTCTCTCCTACTACTTCAACAACTTCACATGATCAACAACAGGCGATTCAGACAACCAAGGTTGTCTCAAGAGAGAAAGAGAAGACAATTCTTGATACATTCACGGAAATCAAGGTGAAGAATAAAATCATGAAGAATAACACATACAATCAATTCAGGAAGCATACTTCTAGTTCTTAGAGTAGGGTGCTTTCAACATTTGACTTTGAGAAAGGTAAAATGAAAATGGCCTTTCGAGAGGCAAAAATTTCATAGCCTAAGACAACATCAGATTAATAGAAAACTTCATTTGGGTTTGACATCAAATACATCCATCCCATTGATCAAATGGAGACGCACAAGAAAATAGGTGCAATGATTTCCTTTACATTTTCTAATACAAATATGAGTTTGTTTAAATTGTAGGTTTCCTTAGCAAACATTCATTCATAGTTTAAGATGGAGAAAATCTCCTCTTTGGCCAAGGATACAAGAATTAATTCTTTGGAAGAATTAGTGGTAAGAGTAGGATATGATCCTTCCAACATAAAAGCTACAGAGGAGATAATAAAGAAGAAAATTGTTGACATAGCATGATTGAGGAAACAATTAAATTTGTCAACCACTAGAAAACCCTCTCACCAAATATATTGAAGAAACAGAGTCTCAGAAGTCGTACATGATGAAGCTCATCATGGAAAAAAATGCCTGATTGAGACAGATGGAGTCAGAAATGGAGAAAATTATGAAGGAGAAGGAGCAGGTAGCAAAGATTTCTATGGCACCTTTGGAGGATGTACCTCCTACAGCCATCCCCACAGCTACAACCTCTACATAAAACACAACAGATTGTGCAAAAAAATTGACAAAGGTAGTGGATAATCTATCTATCTAAACATAAGAGATTGAAAAGCTTCAAGATCTAGGCATACTGTTACAGGATTAGTAATCAAGAAGTGAAGTTTCTCATGCAGCTGAATCATAGAGAGCTTAGAAACTGATAGAGACACTAGCACATTTGCCCCAAATTATGACGCCAAAATGTTGCTCTTTCAACACATAGGCGGCCCAAGAGCGACGCTTTTCAGTGCACTAAAACATGTTTTCTCCTCACGTCGGACTTCCGACACTTTACTTAAACATCGGTCTTGCGATGATTTTTCCGACGTTTTTATGGAGTCGTCGCAATTCCAACATTTCAAATTTTCCATCGCTCTTTCAACCGCTCATGAATCGTTGCAATTCTGAAATTTATAAACGTCACTCTTCCAATGAAACACCGACGTCACTCTTCCGATGAAACATCAATGTCGCTCTTCTGATGAAAAGAAATTAAAAAAAAAAAATCTAGTGTCTCTATAGCGACAGGTCGAAATGTTGCATTACTGATGGCAAGAAATTAAAAAAAAAAAAGCTAAGTGTCGCTATAGCGACGAAAAAAAAAAATCGAAACGTTGCATTATCAATGGCAAGAAAAAAAAAAAAAAAAACTAAGCGTCGTTATAGTGACGACAAAAAAATATTTTTTAAAAAACCTAGCTGTCGAAATACCAACGACAACAAAAAAATATTTAAAATAAATTATTTCCACCAAATCCATCTTGACAATATTCTAGCTTTATGTGATTGCTATCACCTTATGACGAAAGTAGGGTTCAATTGGATTCTCCATGACAATCTTTCGAACTAAGCATTCCAACTTTTGTACCCTTTTTTGATGCCTTTTAGCAGCTACTCAAAACGTTTACTCTGTTTTTGGTTCCAATATATCAGTATTATAACATACCACCTCCTCTTTTTCTATATTAATTTAGATAAGAAAGAACTATGGGGGTAAATTAAGAGTGTTTCTTGCAGATCTTCTAAAACATTGTTCTTATGTTTTGAGATTAAATCTTTGTTCTAAATATTGTGACCAATTGATCCTTATTTGGGGAACAACATTGTTAAAACAAGACTAAATACTTGTAGTTCAAATGTAGTAGGTATTATGAGTCCAAATCCATCATTTCCATATTGTGTACTTACAAGGTGTTAATATCTCCTATGCAATAATTTAGAGATAGAGATGGTGGAGAGATAATATCAATAATTGATTATATTATTAATACCACAACACCTATACATCTCCTGCACTCCCTTACTTTGTGTCTAATTACCTATATATAGCATCCATGAATGGTTAAGTGTTAGCCTCTCTCACAAAAACAATAATAAATCCAAACATAAATTAATTAATTGAATATTCCAAGTTAGGAATATGTGCCTAACTTCGGGTTTTCCCTCAAATATTGGAGTTTGTTTAGTAACTCCTATCTTGGTGGGTTTTTGGTGAGAAATTATCTCAACCAAAGGAGTCTAAGATAGCACGAACTATATTAGAAATTGTATCTCATCTATTTAAATTGTAAACTAAATTCTTTTAATAAGAGAGAATGATGAGAATGCCATGAGGCTGAAGTCTCTTATCTGCCATTTTTTTGTCTGTTTCTATATCTGTGTTTTCTACAATCTGTTTCTGAGTTATTCATTTTCTAATATGTGGTATCAGAGCTTCTTTGGTTCTTAGGGCCTGAGTTATTCCTTGGTAGTTTTCAATGCTTCACGGCGTGTTGTTGAGTGTGGAGTTGTCCACAGCTTGATCTGCATGTGCGTGGAGTGCGTGGAGCCAGTAAAGAGAGCCAACATTGATATATGTGAACGCCACGATGTGTGGGATATATGTGAACTCCAACTATGATGTATTTCATGGCTGCTGATGAATTTTCCATTCTTCACAGCTAATTATTTCATGAAAAACTCCAGTGTTTTGGTTGGCTACCATCGCTCGTGCATAAATACCTTTCCATCACAATGTTCAATTATTATCTCCTTGCAAACCAGGTCAAATCTTCCACCTAAAAGGCTAGAGATACACATCTAATGCCTAGCATGTCCAAATATTGTCCTCATAATATCGCAACGTGCATTGTCTATCGAATTTCTTATATGCAGGTTCATTGTATTTATTCTTGGGTGACCAAGTATTGCAATATCGCCACTTCGGTGTACATAGATTGTTTAGATCATCGACAACACTAGGAACAGTGAGAAGTACACAAAAATGATTTGACTCTAAAATGGAGGGTTCTGTCGATATTCGTAAACATGGTGATAGGTATGGTTGACTGAGAGAAGAAGAAGTGGCCGCCATTAAATCCAGTTGTATTTGCCACTTTGAATGTCCTTACTTTTCAAAGTATGGTAGAGATTGTCAATATTGTCGAAGTATGCAGGGCTGTTAAATTGAGAGTAGTCTATGTGGAAGCGTTGTTGTTGTTGCAACGTTGAATGCCCAATGCCACAGCGGCCATTCCGTGGGATTTAAACATGGCTACCACTTAGATTATTCCCCTCTGCCGGGCCCACCTCCTCATAAGTCTTACTACTCATACCCAATAGGTATGATCCAAACCCTCCGCTGAAAGCGATACCAGTGGACGCAACCACGCAGGTTTTATGCACTGTGCATTTGATGTTGTTTGAGAAGACATGTAGGTTTGATGCATTATGAATGTGATGCATTACCTGCCATGATACAATTGACTGTGTTACATGCCACCGATTGGAAACTACGTAGGTCGATTTCGTTGTGAGTGATAGATGCATGTTGTGTTTGCAATAAACATTCAAATGATATGATGAAGGTCGAGTTACATCCATTCGCATTACATCTTGTATGGTCTGATATACATCTGCTTTCCATCCAATTAATTATATCACTTGCAATCTCTTCCCTTTCTGACTCAAATAGAAAATCATACAGAAAGTCTTCATAAAGCTTGATTTCTTTATATTTTGAAGCTGCTTCATTGAACAGTGACTGATGTGCACATGAGACTGTAATTTTTTTTTTTCACTACTTCTTGGGTAGTCGATTCCATTTGCTACAGAGGTCGAAGAAGAGAATTGACGTGCGAAGAGGCCGTCACACAGACTTGTCGAATGTAGTGTATTAAGGGGAATGCAGTATCTTAAAAAAAATAGGTGAGTTATGCTGGAGGTTTTGGAGAAGACAGTGAAAAAACCAGAAGCAATTACTTGTTTTATTGGCCGAGCAAAGTCTACGTGGAATGGAATGGCACTGCATGAAACCAAAAATTGAGAAAAACTGTGAATAATTAAAAGCAAGTGTGGAGCGTGGTATTATTTAAGCTTTAAGTACTTGAGCTTGAGCATTAATCCATCCATTATCAAAGGTATTATCTTTATGCATACCCTCCTTCCATTATTCATGCTCTTACATTTGAGCTACATTTGAGTTAAGCATAAAGAAGTATTTGAAGATTACATTAAAAAGTGCTTTGAAGAGTTTTTAATGTAAATTCACTTTTTGAAAAGTGACATTATAAATTATTTTTTTGAGAAATATCAAAGGAATTGAAAAGTCAAATTAAAAGAGAGAGGGAGTTAGTAGGATCACTTTTTATTTCTAAGGATAGATAAGTGACTTGACTTTTCTAGCCTTTACAAGTTTTGTAAAATGGATGTAAAGGTTTAAGCTATGCATTGTAAATAAAATAAAGTGAGTGAAGGGAGGAGAGATAGTGACTGGAGTAAGTGCTTTGTTTTGTCATGACATTATTTTCATTGGAGTAATAAGGGTGATGTTTTGAAATTTTTGGAGAGATAAGTGTGCTTTTTTTAAGTGGAGTAATAAGTTGTAATTTGGAGAAATAAGGTGTGCACGATCACTGCACACAATTTTTGAAGACATTTGTTTCCAAAATTTGCGAGCGTCCGATTCTCATTGTTTGAGAAAGCTTCAGTGGTAATGTTGTAAAAGATGAAAGATGATGTACTCCAGTACTTAATAAAGATATCATTTTTTTGGTGATTGTGTCCTAGATCCGCCCAAAATTGAATAAGGGGATCTTAGGTACACCATGTGTGTTTGTGATGGCGCATGTTTTTTATGGCTTCATGTTGTTGCTTTTTTATTTGTGTCTAGTTGTGACACATAAATGATTTCATTTAATATCACATACATAAAGTTCAATATCAACAAGCACAACACATGTAACGAAATAGCTGCAAGGCAGGAAAATTAAACTCAACACATGCATTTGCGGCACTCCAACAAACAATCAAAGTTGTCAACATCAGCATTTTACATCAACAAGCAAATTGACTCAATACAATCAAGTTCATGAATATGGAAACTCCAGCGTTTTCAAAGCAAAGTCTACATTAGTGTTCTTGAAAATCCATTTAAGAACTTGTAATCAAATTAGTTGTTTTAAGTGAATCATTAAAAATTCATTTTTAATGAATTTTTAAGAGGACAAGTGAATTAATTGTTTTAAAGTGAACCATTAAAATCATTGTAAGCTTTCTTGGGTGCATTTTCGACAGTGTTCCACACCATTTATTTAAAGCAAAATCAAGCGAGTGCACGAGTTTTAACTCTAAAGAAAGCAAGAAAAAAGTTTACATATGCAAGTGAGCATGAGTATTCATTCAAGAAATTTGCGTCAAGACAGTACAAAGTTCAAACCTTCAAGCGAGCCAGAGTGAAGTTCATTGCAGCAGCCAAACAAGTTAAAACAAACAAGCAAGTTGATATCGACATCAAGAGAGCGTGGCTATTCATTCAAGTGAGTGTGAAGTCATCAAGTAAGTCAAGTGAGCACTTAAAAAAACTCGATCATCATCAAGCGAGCATGAATTCCAGAGTTTAAGCAAGAAATTTCTGCAACTCTAGCAAGTGCAATAAGCAACAAATCAAGCGTGCGTGCCATTTTGGCCACATTCAAGCGAGCCTGTCATTCAAGTGAAACAATTGAAAGTACGACATCTATGACAAGAGAGCCTGATTTCAAGTGAGCAAGTTTAGATGGCGCAACATATTCAGTTGTTAAAAATTCTTCACAGTTTGATCATCTCCAGTGATGATGACATGGTGCACATCAACAAAGAAACTCTTGCTGATATTTCACAACATCTACAACAAACAGATGAAACCATTGAGTTTCTTCAACTAGAGTCGCAACTTCAAAGGATTGAATTGCAAGAAAAGAGTGATAATTTCAATTCTTTGAACCATCCAGATGATAAATCATTCATCCCAACAACTTCAACTGTCGAAGTTGTTCCAGTTCCAATTTCTTCCAAGCCCATCATCAAGCCATGGGAAGAAATTCACAATAACAAGAATTGACGAGGCTTAGGATATGTCAACAGTGATACCAACCTGCATATCCCAGATTATTCCAAGCCAATTATGTTCATCAGTGCAGGATTTATTGTACAACTCACCTCAGAAAGTTCTGAGAAATTTGCAGACCACCAGCAATGCACACAACCCAAAGTTGCAGACAAACAGAATTGCACGCAACCTGAAATTGAAGTCCACCAGAAATGTTCTCATTGTCAAAGAACCGATCATATGGAAGATCAGTGTTTTGATATCCATCCTTGTCACCATTGTGACAAGCCCAATCATTCCTCAGAGAAATTTCACAAACAACGACAAACAGCCAGATTGAAGATACATTAGGAATGGATCGACCCTTGGAAATGGTCATCCACAGTCAAAAGATTGTCTCAGTTCTACAATCACATACAATCACACATAGTGCAGCCAATAGTGAAAATATTATGGTTCTCTCATGCAGTTGAACGAGGGAGTACACCAGTGTAAAACTCCTACACCTAAAGGGGGGGAGTTTAGGAATACTTTCCAAGAGAATTTTCTCTCCTTTCAGCTGACAAAAGAGGGAAAATGTCAATGAGGTTGACAGTGGTTGTCAAACTAAAAGTCTCGAAAAAAACAGCGAAAGAAGCCAGTGGGCATAAAAAAAATTTCTAGTGGGCATCAACAAATTTTCCAGTGGGTAGTCGATAGCAAAGAAGCAGTGAACAGTTTTCAACACAACAAAAGCAACAGTGAGTTGTTTTTTACATCATCAGCTAATGGGCTTTGAACAAATTTTGTCAGTGGACAAAGGATGCTGATTTCATGCAAAGGACAGATGGATCCTTTTGCAACTTGGCACTTTATGGAGTTTCAAGTGAAATTCAAAGATGAATCAGACATACAGCTGACTCATGGTCTCTTCAGATTGCAGTTTTTCAGCATCCAGCTTTGGCGGTTTTTCAGGCAATTTTTTTTTAGGATCAACATGAGAACTTGGAAGATGGTTCCTCATTATTATTTTGGATTTATCATTGAAGGGGGGAATTTTAGCCTCTCTCACAAAAGCAATAATAAATCCAAACATAAATTAATTAATTAAATATTCCAAGTTAGGAATATGTGCCTAACTCTTGGGTTGTTCCTCAAATATTGGAGTTTGTTTAGTAACTCCTATCTTGGTGGGTTTTTGGTGAGAAATTATCTCAACCAAAGGAGTCTAAGATAGCATGAACTATCTTAGACATTGTCTCTCATCTATTTAAATTGTAAACTAAATTCTTTTAATAAGAGAGAATGATGAGAATGCCATGAGGCTAAAGTCTCTTTTCCGCCATTTTTTTGTCTGGTTATGTATCTGTGTTTTCTGCAATTTGTTTCTAAGTTATTCATTTTCTAATATTAAGGTGTTAAA
Source organism: Pinus albicaulis (assembly GCA_034641835.2). Lineage (NCBI taxonomy): Eukaryota > Viridiplantae > Streptophyta > Pinopsida > Pinales > Pinaceae > Pinus > Pinus albicaulis. Next base: position 86,319,918 of record CM076577.1, read on the forward strand.
ACCACCTAACATCTATGGCCTAACGATATCTAAAGGTTATGTTGGTCACATGGAACTAATATAGTAACTAGGATACTAATTTTTATCACTTATGTTATTCATCCATAATTTTGATCCTGTCCAAAGATGACTAAATTACCAATCCTATATTTCTAGAAACAATATTGCAGAGTCATTATGAGTTCTAGAAATCTCATAGCCTTCATTATCCTAATCTTATTAATTCACTAAATATTTTCACTTAAAAATCCTTCAAGTTATCCTACCATCTCAAAAGAGGTTGTTTTCAGGCTATATTTGCCTATTTTCACTCATTTTCACTTATCCAAACAGTCATTTTTTCCTTCTGAAAAGTCATTTTTTCCTCTTCATCAACCCTTCATTTCCCTTGAAAAAACACATTTTTTCCTTCTCATTTATCCATCATTCTCCTTAAAACCTTCTTAGAATCCTTTAAAAAACCGATAGAACCCTTTTATTTGGTTTTAAAATGCTTATCTTTATCTATCGAAACTTCTAAATTCGCCTAAAAAACCCATTTTTGGCCTAAAGACAATATTTTTTACAACTAAGGGCTTAAGCCCCCGAGGGCTTAAAATATTCTGCCCTTTTCCTCCATATGCCCTAACCTTGAAACCAAGCACTTAAAGCTTTGGCCCCTCTTCTCATTCACCCCTGGTCCTCCTTTTACCCTCGGGACTGCACCTCTCCCTTTCCTTCTAGCCCCCTTTTCCTTTTCTTTTCATTGCTCCATTGTTTTTATCGGGCCACATCCACCATTAATCAAAGGCCCTCAGCCTAGATGCAACGTCCCTCATTCACCCCACCTTTCATTTCCGCTCCCCAAACATCCGCTGTCCCTAAGCTCCCTCACCCCAGCCCTCGGTTCTATCCACTTTGCATAGGACCTTTTTATCGCGCCTTATCCTAACCCCCTTCCTTCGTTATTCCATCCCCCACACTAATTATTCCTTTGGACGATCCCCACCATAGATCTCGTTGATATAATGGCTCCGCACTCCCCTCTCATCATCAAACCTCCCACCCATCGATCACCACAAATCGATCTACACTGTCGATCTGCGTGATCTAATGGTCGTCGTCTAACCCGACATCCAATCCATCGCATAAACACTGCCGCTCCACGAAAAATAGCCCACGTCACCATATGGCTTACCTCCCACTACCTTGTAGCTCATCCAATCCCCTCTTGACACCTGGTTGGTTTCATAAGGGATGCGTGTTGCGCAACCTATGTAATCACGTTCGATCGAACGAAAACCGTTTACCGCCCGGGTGCCACGCGAAAATCGTCGGCAGTTTTTGCAAAACCACCAAGCCATATTTCATTCCAAATGTAGTTTTAAACTTTGTTTTCGTAGGTTTTGTCCATAAAACCTCCCCCTACATACGTTTCCTCTGCCTCACTACTCCTTCCACCTCCACCTGACCTCTATGAGCAATCAAACCCTCCCGTGCAGGTTTTATTAACGTCTTTATCAATTTTTGCAGGGTTCGATGGCAGTTTTAAGGCCCAAAGGCCTTCTCAGGGTTAAATAAGAAACATTTATGAGGGTCACTATATATGAAGCCCAAATAACCAAAAAATCACAAAAATGACAGTTCAGGGTTTGAGTTTCATGGTTTGACCAATGCTTCTTGAGCGTTGGTCATATTATCAAACGCTTAATACGCCCCAAACACCTGTCCACAACAAAAAAGGGTAAAAGATGATTAAAGAATAAAAATGCAGTTAAAGGATATATGAACGAAAGTGCAAAAGAATCTGAAAGGTTTCAAAGACATAAAGATGATGATAAAGGTAGACAAAGGATTAAAGGTTTAATTGGCTGATTAATGGAGAAAAGATAGTTAAAGACAAATAAACAAATGTTTTAAACATAAACATAGAAAGGACAGCGAGACAGGTTAATTAAGAAATAAGGTTGTTAAAGTAGAATAAGGCCTTAAAACATAGTTTTATGATGAAATGAAGGGAACTTGGGCTAAATTAGCCTCGGAAAAGTCAAACACAGAGCAGTTATTCACTTGATAAGCCTAAATTGACACCTTTCACTTACTTTATGTCTCAAAGGACAAATAAACAGTTATTACACTAAAAGAAGATGTTATAAACTATCAGAACAGTTAATGTAAAGATGAAGATAAGGCTTCAAAGTAAATATTTTCGACTATTTCATCCTCAGGAAGTAAAGACAAATTTATTACACATAAAATTAGTTGAGAGACATTCCTACCTTATTCCTTGCATGGATTTTAAGGATAGGAGTGCATTTACTATGTCATTAATAAAATTTTGAACCCTATATGGTTCCACCTCCTCATTTGCAGTATAAACACTACACTGGAACTCATTTTAAGGTGGGCATTTGATAACTCTTTTAAGCAATACATAGTTCTGCTAAAGTTGAAAGAAATTTGATGTTCTAGAACCTGTGGATGTTTTGACCTATTTGTGGATGGAGAAAGCTCTGTCATTGGATCCCTGAGCTTGGTTGTTGGTGAATTATTCTAATATGTTAATTTTTTCCTATTTTCCATTCTGTTTTCATCACTTCTTGCTTGCAGTAGAGTACAAAGTTTAGGCTAAGAAATGTCTCCTAGAAGCACCTTAGACCTGTTTACTCTTCACTGTCTTTATGTTTTCATCTGATGAAGGTTTTATTTTTTAGTTTAACTGGTTTTCAATCCTTAAGCTTGTTTATTTCATGAATAGTTCAAATAGTTGGCCTCAAGAATGATTTATGGTTTTCCCTGCTTACTTTCTACCACTTGAAAATAGTTTTTGAAGTCTCCCTTTAAAGTACCATTGTTTATAGTTTTCCAAAGAGGTTTGTTTTGATCATACCGTTTGTTCTTGCTTAAATAATTGTTTTGAAGTTCTTTATAGCTGTAATCAAAGATGTTGAGGAGTTCCCTCTTTTATGGATGCAGTTATTTGTGAATCTTGAATGTTTTCTTATCCTTTAAGTGAAATCTTTGGATGAAATAGAGTGTTCCTCAACTCCTAGATTTCATTTGATAAGTTTGTCTTGAAATTGTTATTTGCTGAAGTGTGATTTGTAGAATTCATGGTTAGCCCTATCTATGGAATACATATTCATATTCAAATGATGTTTTAAGTCCCTTTTTGAGAAGTAAATATAATTAAGTATTCTTAATTTCCCTTAGTTCTACTTTTCATTCTAAACTCTTAATGTTCATTTCATTTCACCTGAAAACTTTGTAGATCCAATAGCCAAGTTAGATTTTCCCTTTGAGACCCCTGATTCATCTAAAAATTTTTTACAAACTTCTACTTGACTCCATTTCCCAATGAATTAAAGAGTTCCATTTTCTATCTATGCTGCCTAGATCATCATGTCCCACCAAACAATCAAACAAACTCATGCTTAATAACTAGCCTAAAATCAACCTCTTACAAGCAAACAATGTTTAATATTGCAACAAGAAACAGTAAAGGAGGCATCCTGAAACATCATCCTTGATCCTAGTTGGAAAATAATCACCTACACTAGGTGGGGCCCACACAGGCTATTTTTAGGTGTATGTCTATTTTTAGACATGGTGAGCATATTTTATAAGTTGCGGGATGCTATTTGTAGATGGTTGGTCAAATGTGAAAAATAGATGAAATTCTATTTTTAGAATATTGGGTGAATTCTATTTATAGATCGTCGATCTAAAAATAAATGCATGTCAGATATTATTAGCTCTTAATAACATTTGGACTCTAAATAGTATCTTATTCTCTTGGAGCACTTCAATTAAGTGCACAAATGTGGCACAACAGCTAACAGAAGGAATTATGCTATTCCTAAGGGTTTACTAGAGCTATTGCATGGAGGACTTCAGTTAGAACTCATGTGACAGAGTTTGGTGGAGTTGGAGAAGTATTTGGTGGAGTTGCATTTAGTTTAACTCAGTTAGACTCAATTGAGCAAGTTGTATCTAATCTAAATGAATGATACACTAGTGAGAGTGGTGTGAATTAATTAGTTAATTAATTCAAAAATAATAACTCATTAATCAACTGAACAATACATCATTTAACTATAGTGCATGGAAGTTTCAGTGGAGACCAGTGGAGAGATAGGTGAAAGAGAAAGTGTGACTATCAGTTGTGACTATAGTGATGCATTGATTGCATCCAAAACTCAGTGGAGATGCCTATGAGGATTGTGTGAGAAAGGCTGGAGAAACTCAAGTTCATTCAAAGCCATTCTTCAGCAAGGATTTCACAGTAGAGGCAGGCTAGCAGGTGGCAAAGATTGGTGCATGGATTTACAAGATCGGGCCTGATTAGTGTGTAGCGATTGTATTGTAATGAGAGATTGATATGATTAGCTTTGTATGAGGATTGTTACATGATATCTATGACATATATTATATACATATAGTTTGGGTTTTCAGCTTTAGGCTTTCCCGTTAAACAACTGTGTTAATATGTGTGAATTTTTATTGTTTCATGTGTGCATTGCAATCTTGATTTAATTTCCGCAGATGATCAATGGTGGAATAGATTCTGTATTTTTCATGAAGTTAAAACAGTGTGAGATCAGGATAATATTTGACATATAACACATAAATTTATATAATTTATACATGGTATCGAAGCAGTATTGATTATAGGAGATTGCAATTATTGAAGCGGTTCATTTTTGTGTTGGTGGAATTCGAATTTACTGCAGTGTTTTCTTGGTGTCGAAGTTGAGCATTCATTGAATTTATTTCAAAGGATTGCGATTGGAGTATTCCCTTGATGGCAGCTTGAATTATATTGCATGGAAGGACAAGATGGAGGTGGTCCTAGATGATAATGGGCTAAAGGAGTTCATCGATAGCGATGTTTCTAAGCCAGGTTCTAGCGATGCAGCCGCACTTGACGCATGGCAAAAGAAGGTAGCAAAGTGTCGAAGGATTCTGTTGGAAGGTGTGAAGGACCAAATTATGTCCTGCCCTCATGGTAAAGCCACTCCATTCTTAATGTGGAAGGCTTTGACAGACTTGTTCCAAAGCAAAAGTGACCAGAGGAAGCTGGTGCTTAAAGACAAGCTCAAAAAAATAAAAATGGAGAAGAATGACACTATTCCAGTATACTTGACAAATTTTGTCCAATGCAGGGATGATCTTGGGAGTGTAGGAGTCAGTTTTGATGAAGAAGAATTGGTGAGCTTGGCTCTCCTTGGGCTTCTGAAGAGTTGGCATAGTTACGAAGACTCTGTCAATGGACGGGATAAATTGTCGGGATGGGAGCGACTTTGGTCGGATCTTGTGCAGGAGGAGATAAGGCGGGGTACCAAGGATGGATCTTCATCGAAGAATGATGATGAAGAGGATTTCAATTTGGTTTCCAAGGCAAAGAAGAATAAGGGGAATAAATTCCATTCTATATCTGAGGCCGATGAAGATGGAAAAGAGCGTGACATGTCCAAAGTGAAGTGTTTTCACTGTCACGAACATGGGCATTTTGCCACTAATTTTCCACATAAGAAGAAGAACAAGATGGTTGTTGGAGCTACAGCTGGTGAGGCTCTTGCCTCGTAATTTGAGCTTGACTTCTCATTGATCGCATGCATGGTGTCTAGTGCATTGGGATCAGGGTGGTACTTTGATAGTGGTTCTTCCTTTCACATGACGGGAGATGTGAATCTTTTTAGTGAATTGGTGGAGAAATATCTCCAGTTTCATGTTGAGTTGGGCGACAATGGATGATAAAATGTGACCAGAATTGGTACCATTACCTTGCATAGGGAGTCAGGTAAACTCATTCTTTTACAAGATGTTGTGCATGTTCCAAGTTTAAAGAAGAATTTAATCTCAGTCGCAATGTTGGAGGATAAAAGCTATGATGTTGTCTTTAGTGAAGGAAAATTTTTCCTTCAGTACAAAGCAATAGGGAAAGTCAAGAAGGTTGGGATTCGAGCTAAGAATCTTTCCAGAATTGAAGTAGATGGGATTTCTACAGAGCTTCCTACTGTTGGAAAGTGTAAGAAAGACATGCAATTGAAGCTTGAGAGGGAGCTAGATTTGCATGCAGGTAATAGTGAACCTCGTGATGTGGAGCAGCCATAAGATGAGGATCATGGAGTGGGAGAAACCACTCATGTAGAGAAATTTCATGCCAGATGGGCAGAGGGAGTGCATGCAGCTATACCACCAGGTGAAAGGTGGGGCGACATGCATGAGTAATCCTAAGAGGAGATTTCTGGGCAGGATTCATGGAGATGGTGTGGATCTCATGAATTGAACCTGGCTACGAGGAGCCCATAGAGAAAAATTAGCATGATCAGTTGTATTGATGCGGGCAGATCAAAGTGACAGTGTTGGATACTGGAGCGTGGTTCAGAGTTGACAGAAAGTGTAGAGTGCATGGGTGCAGAGTTCAACAGCGCAGTGGTTCCTGAATAAATGTGCAGCTGGTACCAATAGAAGTCTAAGAATTTGATGATAGATGCATTATACTGATTGAGTTGTTTGGAGCCTTTCAGTTTCAGAAGTGTTGCAACAAGAGTTGCAGAGCAGATGCATGGAGTTGTAGGGCTCTTACAAAGGTTGCAGGGCGAATGCATGGAGTTTCATGTCGCATGCAAAGACAGTCCTTTCTTGTTGAGAGGGAGTGTTGAAGATTGCAACAAGAAACAGTAAAGGAGGCATCCTGAAACATCATCATTGATCCTAGTTGGAAAATAATCACCTAAACTAGGTGGGGCCCACACAGGCTATTTTTAGGTGTATGTCTATTTTTAGACATGGTGAGCATATTCTATAAGTTGCGGGATTCTATTTGTATATGGTTGGTCAAATGTGAAAAATAGCTAAAATTCTGTTTTTAGAATATTGGGAGAAGTCTATTTATAGATCGTCGATCTAAAAATAGATGCATGTCGGATATTATTATCTCTTAATAATATTTGAACTCTAAACAATATCTTATTCTCTTGGAGCACTTCAGTTAAGTGCACAGATGTGGCACAGTAGCTAACAGAAGAAATTAAGCTATTCCTAAGGGTTTACTGGAGCTATTGCATGGAGGAATTCAGTTAGAACTCATGTGACAGAGTTTGGTGGAGTTGGAGAAATAGTTAGTGGAGTTGTATTTAGTTTAACTCAGTTAGGCTCAGTTGAGCTAGTTGTATCTAATCTAACTGAATGATATACTAGTGAGATTGGTTTGAATTAATTATTTAATTAATTCAAAAATAATAACTTATTAATCAACTGAAGAATACATCAGTTAACTACAGTGCATGGCAGTTTCAGTGGAGACCAGTGGATAGATAGGTGAAAGAGAAAGTGTGACTATCAGGTGTGACTATATTGATGCATTGATTGCATCCAACACTCAGTGGAGATTCCTATGAGGATTGCGTGAGCAAGGCTGAAGCAATTCGAGTTCATTCAGAGCCATTCTTCAGCAGGGATTGCGCAATAGAGGAAGGCTAGCAGGTGGCAAAGATCGGTGCATGGATTTGCAAGATCGGGCCTGATTAGTGTGTAGCGATTGTATTGTACTGAGAGCTTGATATGATCAGCTTTGTATGAGGATTGTTACATGATCTCTATCACATATATTATACACAGATAGTTGGGGTTTTTAGCTTCAGGCTTTCCCGTTAAACAACTGTGTTAATATGTGTGATTTTTTATTGTTTCATGTGTGCATTGCAATCTTGATTTAATTTCCACAGATGATCAATGGTGGAATAGATTCTGTATTTTGCATGAAGTTAAAATAGTGTGAGATCAGGATAATCTTGGACATATAACACATAAATCTATATAATTTCTACAAACAAGTAATATCTTTGCAAACAAATTGAGAGATCCCTCTCTGAGACTAGGAGGGCTAGATCCTCAAACTCTAAAGACTGGTTTATAAGTTGCCTCGTCATTTAGTATGCCAATCTACTAAATCATAGGATCCCAACATTCTGGCGATCATGGTGGGACATTTTTGAGTAAAAGTTCCTAAAACAAGACACTCAGTATTCATTTAAGTGAACTATAGCTTCTTCAAGAACTACCAGCATAATGGTAATCATGATAGGATCTGTCTGAAGCAGTGGTAATCTAAGTAACCCTTAGGATTCTAAGAGACCCTTATCAAACCTTGAAGAAATTAGCTAGGAAGCCATAGAGTAGACTCTGTTTGTTTCATCACCTTAGCTAAGTGTTGAATCAGGTATAGGACACTCTCACAACCATAGAACCATATAAAAACTCAGAAAATCCCAAAACATTTCAGATTGGTTTTTAAATAAACCATTGGTGGTGGACCACAAAACATTTTACCTTTAGAAAAGCTAAAAATTTCCACCTGGTGACTCCACCATCCCCAGTAGGCCTATTACCTTACTATTACTCCAAATTTCCTTAGGATTGTGTTAACCAGCCCTGAGAAAGTTTAGAAACCTAGTTACCTACTATAGAAATCATTGTGAGAGAAAAAATATTGAAAAATAGTCCTAAAAAACCTCTCTAAATTTTGGAAACTGAAATCTGGCTTCACATAGGTTCCATACTAGATCCCATCTAGATCCTAACCCTCCTACCATAGTTGACAATCCAAAAAGGATTTTGTGGAAAACTTCTAGATCTGGAAAACCAACTACTGATAGGACCATCCTAAGAACAAGATCTGTTCCTGAAAATCTCACATTCTTAAAAGATCCTCACTTTTGATTTACTTCACACAAAGAACCTATTCAGGAATAAATCTCAAAGTGATTTAAACCAAGATGACTTTGAAACCACATATTTGCAACAGAGCTTTAGCAGAGAAGCTTCACCTTCTACTCCACATGACTCTCATCTTCTCCATAACAAATCTACTCATCAATAGTTTGTTGGCCCAAGTTTTTCTTCTACTCCTATCCACATATCCACTGTTCAAAATACCCCATTTCAGCCCACTTTCCATCATGTAAATCCACCTCTTGTAAATCCTCCATTATTTCCTATCATGGCAGCATGGTATGATCCACTTGTGTTACCACCACCTCTGGTTCCCTTACCCAATGAATATCAATAAAAAATTCCCCATTTCACTGTGAATGAACCTACTACTGCCCAACAGCATGTAGACAAGGTAAATGATGCCTTTGATTATATGGAAATAGAAGATGATACCATTAAGATGAGAATGTTTGCCCAATGTTTAGGAGGAGAGGCCAAGAAATGGTTTAAGGGTTTAACTCCTGATAGTATAAATGATCTCCCTTATTTACATCAAACGTTCATTAAAAAATGGGAAATGAGGAAGAACCCTCTCCAAATACTTTCAGATTACAACAACCTCAAGAGAAACCCTGGGGAAAGTGTTCAAAATTATTGCACTAGATTTAATAGTGTTTATAATGCATTTCCCCCAGAATTAAAACCTCCACAAGGCTCAGCTTTGGCCAAGTTCCCTGAAGGATTTGATCTTGAAATGGCCTATCAGCTAAGAGAAAGGGAGCCCTTAATTTTAGAAGATATGAAGAGGGGAGCCTTAGGTGTAGAAGAAAATCTGATTGAGAAAAGAGCTAGGTTGAAAGCAAAGAAAAGAGTTACATACAGGGAAGATACAATGCCATCAACCTCATCATCAGATACTAAAATTGATAACTTAGTGAAGGTAATGGAGAGGATGCTTGAAAAGATAAATCTAAATGATAGAGTGCCTCCTAGAGAAAACCAAAACAACCCCCAAAACAAAAATAGAAACCCAAACCCCAGAAGAGACCTTAATCAAGATAGGAAAAGATAAAATGACCAACAGATTAGGCCTCCCTTTCAACAAAACTATGTTGATCAAGAAGAAGAAAGGGAAGTTGAAAGGTTGGAGGAAAATAATGTAAACTTGATAGGATCTAACAGTGAGACAAATGTTTTTCTCACTGAAGAAAAACAAGGATTCTTCTCCTCAGAAGAAAATGAAAACAACCATGAAGATTCTGAAGATTACAGATTTGGGTTTTAAAATGAAATCATGGAGGTACACAAACAATATAATGTTAGAAGAAAAGGGAGCCTAGAGATTTCTAATGACAATAACACTAGTACTGCTGTTAAGAAAACTTGAGAAAATCAGCCTAAAAAGACAGCCAGTAACACCAACACTGTGCCCAAGAAAGTTGATCTAAATAAAGACAAAACAGCCAACAAAGTGTTGAACAAAGCTACCCTAGTACTTCTGCTAGTGGCCCTAACAAATCTCTCCCAAATAGCAGTCCGAATAAAGTTCAGCAAATCAGAATTGTTGAAAGAGTTGTAAATGATAAAACATATGTAAATATGACAAGAACAATAGTTCCTTTCAGCCTTGAAGGGGAAATTTCCAAGATCAAAATCACCATACCCTTAACTGAACTAGTAACTCAGGATGTATATAAAAATCAAGTTTTGAGAGCTTTGAATATAGGCAGTAACACTGATACTTTAAACTTGACAGATGATAAGCCAGAATTATTGTTTGTTCCTGAAGTTGAAGGAAAATACCAAGAAGGGGTTGTCCCTCCCTTCTATGTCAACTTGAATATACATGAAAAAGTATTTCATAATGCCATGCTAGACTCAGGTGCTTCACACAATCTTATGACCAAAGTAGTAATGGAAAGTCTAGGCTTAGAAATTACTAAACCATACAAAGACCTATACTCCTTTGATTCAAGAAGGGTCAAATGCTTAGGCTTAATCAAAGATTTGTGTGTCAACTTGGCACAAATTGCTGCTAAGATTCTAGTAATGGACATAGTAGTAGTTGACATCCCCCCTATGTATGGTATGCTTCTGTCTAGATCGTGGGGAGCCAAACTACAGGGGAGCCTTCAAATGGACATGTCTTATGCCACCATCCCAATATTTAACCAAACTAGAAGATTATACAGGGAATCCCACATGAAATACATGGTGAGCAACATAGACAGACCAAAAAATTCTCCTATCTAATCCATCCATTCAAATTTGGATTCCTTTATCTTATATAATGAAGATGAAATCAGCCAACAAGAAAAGGAAAACAAAGGAGAATTTATTCTAATAGAGCAGTCAAATCTACCATCAACTCAAGAGAAGAACAATCCAGATTTTAGCAGCCTTGAAAAGCTGAAAGAAAAAGAAAATGAGATTGAAATACCTTGGAAAATAAACTTTGATGGCTCTAATAGAAAATTAAGTGTAGGGGCTGGTGTATGGATACAGAAAACAAGCAAAGGATTTTCCTATAAACTGGATTTTCCATGCACAAATAACATTCCTAAATATGAAGCCCTCCTTATTGGCCTACACTTACTCAAAGATTTAGGAGCTAAAAGAATATCAGTCCAAGGGGATTTTGAGCTAATTATCAGACATATTAAAGGGGAATATTCAACCAAAAACCAAAAACTCAGAGAATATAGAAATTTTTCCCTTGATCTCCTAAAAACCTTTGAAAAATATGAACTCATTTTCATCCCAAGAGCTCAAAATCATCTAGAAAATGAACTTGCCTTTGCTACTAGTAATTTCCAAAAACCACAGAAAAATGAACAATCTGATATAAAGGCAAAAAATAGACCTGCAATACCTGACAATGAGGATTATTGGCAAGTGTTTGAAGGAGACAAACACATATATGATTTTTTGTAATCAAAGAATGACTTTCCATATCAACATCTACTTCAAGCCATGAGAAAAATGTTTAAATGAAGAACAAATATTTGAAACAGAGTTGTCCTTTTCTGCTGATATAAACCATTTTGAACATCCTTTTAGAGCAGAAATAGTTGACAATACAAATGAAAAAGACTTGGAAATTTTACAATGCAAAAATGATACAATTCCAAGAGGTCTTGCACCATTATAACAACTTTTTGATTTCAATGATGTAGCCAAAGAACCAAGGATGGAGCCTATAGAAATAAACATAGAAGAAAAAAACATAGGTAGCCTAGCAGAACCCAACATGATAAAACTATCCAGCACTCTCCCAGCTCATATCAAATAGCAATACATAGAACTTTTCAAAGAATTTAAAGATGTGTTTGCATGGGGATACAAGGATCTAAAATCATCTGATACCAGCATCATTCAACACAAAATTATTCTTAAGGAAAATCAGAAACCTTTCAAACAAAAACTCAGAAGGATAAACCCTGTTTTATTGCCTTTAGTTTAGAAAGAGATTAAGAATGTGTATAATGCTGGGATCATAGTTCCCATCAGGTATTCAGAATGGGTTTCCAACTTAGTATATGTTAGGAAAAAGACTGGGGAAATTATACTCTGCATTGATTTCAGAAATCTAAATAAATCTTCCCTTAAATATAACTATCCCTTACCAAACATGGATCATATATTTCAAAGGGTGGTAGGGTCTAAAATAATCTCACTGATATATGGGTTCTCAGGTTACAATCAAGTTTTAGTACTCCCAAGTGACCAACATAAAACTATTTTTACTACACCTTGGGGTACATTCATGTATGTCAAAATTCCATTTGGTTTAATGAATGCAGGGGCCACCTTCCAAAGGGCCAGGGACATAGCCTTTTCAGAAGACAGGCTATTTTATAATCATTTACCTTGATGACATTACTGTTTTCTCTAAAACTGATGAAGAACACTTGATTCATTTAAGAAAAGTTTTTGAGAAATGTAGGAAATATGGCTTATCTTTGAATCCCAAAAAGACACTCTTTGGTCTCCAAGAAGGAAAGATTCTTGGCCACATAATTTATGAAGAGGGATTCAAAGTAGACCCTAAAATGATTGATGGCATATTGAAAATCAACCATCCTAGAAACCTTAAATAATTACAATCTTTCATTAGGAAGATAATTTTTTTAAGGAGATTCATCCCCAACCTTGCTGAGCTATTCAGAAATATCACAAACATGCTTAAAAAAGAGGTAGTTGTTAAATGGAAAATACAGGATAAACAGTCATTTGAACTAGTAAAAAAAGCTTTAATTCAAACACCAGTTCTTATTAGCCCTGATTTCACTAAATATTTCTATATCTTTTCTTTTGCATCTGAATATACAGTAGCTACATTGTTACTACAAAAGAATGACATGGGGCAAGAAAAACCAATATCCTTTTTTAGTAGGGCCTTAAGAGATGCTCCACTCAAGTATAACATCATGGAAAAACAAGCTTTAGCCTTAGTAAAGGCATTGAAAGACTTTATAGTTTACATTTTTCATTCTCACATCATTACTTTTGTCCCCCAAATGTTGTCAAGGAAATTCTAAGTCAAGACCCTGATGGTAAAAGGGAAAATGGATTGCTGTTATTTTAGAATATGACTTGGAAATCAGGCCCACCAAACTAATCAAGTAGCATGGATTAGCAAAAATCATGGTTGAATCAAAATTGATATGAATATGGTTGATGTCTTAGAGGAAACAGAAGAATTCACAGCTCCATTTATTGAAAAAATTGTTGTGAATTCACCTTGGTATGCTAATATCATATATGTGCTGCTTTATCTGAATACCCCTCCCTCTCTTTCTAAAACTAAAGCTAGATTCTTGAAACAGAAAGCTTTAAATTATTTCATATTAGATGGGGTTTTATATTGGAATAATGTTTTCGGAATATTGCTTAAATGTTTTCTTGAGATTGATGCAGAAAGAATCATGCATGAGCTGCATGAGGGAGAATGTGGAGTACATCTCTACTGGAAGACCACAGCAAATAAAATCCTCAGATCTAGTTACTATTTCCCCACCTTTTTCCCAAACACTCAGAAACTTGTCATGTCTTGTCATAAGTGTCAAATTTTTAATGGTAAGTGAAAACTCCTACCTCTACCCTTACATCCCATCAGTGTTGAGGCTCCCTTCCAACAATGGGGCTTGGACTTCATTGGGGAGATTCACCCATATTCATCAGCCCAACATAAGTGGATCCTCACTGCCACTGATTATTTTACCAAGTGGATAGAAGCCATACCTACTAGGAATGCTACTGACTCTATCATTATCAAGTTCCTTGAAACCAATATACTATCCAGATTTGGTTGTCCTAGAAAAATTATCACAAACAACGCTATTGCCTTTAAGTCTAAAATAATGGTTGACTTCTGCCATAAGTATCATATCACCTTGGGTCATTCCACTGCCTACTATGCCCAACGAAACGGATTAGCTGAATCCTCCAACAAAAGCCTTGTAAATATTATCAAAAAACTATTGGAACAGAATCAGAAATCATGGCATAGTAAGCTTATTCATGCTTTATGGTCTGATATATTAACTACCAAAAAGTCAATAAATATTTCCCCCTATCAGCTAGTTTATGGCATGGATGCAGTCTTCCCAACCTCTTTAGAAGTTCCATTCATGAAACTTCTTCAAGAAGTACAAACTTAAGAGAATGATATGCAGAGAAGGATAAATCAGACCATTCATTTACAACAGTCAAGAGAGGAAGTGTACAAGAGAACAAAAATAGTCCAAGATAGTATCAAGAAGTATTTGACAAGAGGAGAAAATGATTTCCAAGTTGGAAATGTAGTTATAAAGTGGGATTCTACAAGGGAAGAAAAGGGAAAACATGGAAAATTTGAAAATCTGTGGAAAGATCCCTACATTATTCATTCTATCAGGGGTCATAATGCATTCCTTCTGCAAGAGCTGAATGGAGAAGATCTATTTGGAGGTCCTGTCAATGGCAGGATGCTCAAGCACTACTTCTGTCAAGAGTCCTAGTTTCAAAGTTTTTATTCATTGTATATAACACTGCTTTTGAATTTGAAAAAGAAAAAAATACAAAAACAACAGAAAAGAGAAAAGAGGGCAAATAAAAGAAAAAGATATAGCCCCATACCCAAAAAGAGAATTTTTCTGAAAGTGAGCAAATTTAAGTGCCACTGCTGATTCAAAAATGATATATTGTTCAGTCATCTAGCCTAATCATGGCTGAACATACCTTAAATTTATGTTGATAAGATAGTAGAAGCACAGATTGATAAGACTTTTTCAGACTTGGCTTATCAGTAGAATAGATTAGGATAGAAAGGAAATGGTTCTAACAAGCTCAAAATCTGAACCAAGAAAAGGAGAAAGAAAGCTCTAAATAGATTAATACGAGAGCTAGAAAAAGAATAGAAGGATGTTTATAATTTTCAGATCTTAAGCCTTCACAATTTTGTTTTATTTTTCTGCAAATAAAGTCTATGTACAGCTTGTACATACAGCCATAGACAACATAGAAAATTAGACAGTCTAATCCTTATTTGACTATGTTTAATTTCCTATTGTAGAAATAGAAAATAAAATCTGTCAAACAGCTTAATCTTGACAAATAGTAGCTTAGGTAGAAAAATAAAGAGTCAACAGTTTAATCTGGACTCTTGGAAGAAATAAGGATAGGATTAGATAGTTTATTTTTGTTTTCAAAAATAAAATATCAAAGGAGTCTGCTTGTTCAAATGCACTCAAAGGAAGAAAAAATTATAGGACAAGTAGGATTGGGTAGGAAGATATGTTGTTTGAATAAATTACATATTGCAATTTCATAAAAGTTGTCCTTTTCAAAGAAAGATCAACAAGAAAAGAAGAAATATGCCCAATGGATAAGGCACTGGTCTGCTAAAAGCTAGAGATTGATAACTGAGGTTCTGGACACCTAGAAGGACAGCTATCCTCCCCAAGTGGAGCCACTGTTAGTCATCCATAATTTTGATCCTGTCCAAACATGACTAAATTACGAATCCTAAATTTCTAGAAACAATATTGCAGAATCATTGTGAGTTCTAGAAATCTCACAACCTTCATTATCCTAAGCCTATCAATTCACTGAATATTTTCACTTAAAAATCCTCCAAGTTATCCTACCATCTCAAAATAAGTTGTTTTCAAGCTATAGCTGCCCATTTTCACTCATTTTCACTTATCCAAATAGTCATTTTTTCCTGCTGAAAAGTCCTTTTTTCCTCTTCATCAACTCTTCATTTCCCTTGAAAAAGCCCATTTTTTCCTTCTCATTTATCCATAATTCTCCTTAAAACCTTCTTAGAATCCTTTAAAAAACTGATAGCACCCTTTTATTTGGTTTAAAAATGCTTATCTTTATCTATCAGAACTTCTAAATTGGGCTAAAAAATCCATTTTTAGCCTAAAGACAGTCTTTTTTACAACTAAGGGCTTAAGCCCCCGAGGGCTTAAAATCTTCCGCCCTTTTCCTCCATATGCCTCGGCCTTGAAACCAAGCACTTAAATCTTTGGCCCCTCTTCTCATTCACCCCTGGTCCTCCTTTTACCCAAAGGACTGCACCTCTCCCTTTCCTTCTAGCCCCCTTTTCCTTTTCTTTTCCCTGCTCCATTGTTTTTATCGGGTCACATCCACCATTTATCAAAGGCCCTCAGCCTAGATCCAATGGCCCTCATTCACCCCGCCTTTCATTTCCTCTCCCCAAACATCCGCTGTCCCTAAGCTCCCTCACCCCAGCCCCCGGTTCTATCCACTCCGCATAGGACCTTTTTTACCACGCCTTATCCTAGCCCCCTTCCTTTGTTATTCCATCCCCTGTGCTATGTATTCCTTTGGACGATCCCCACCGTAGATCTCACTGATCTAACAGCTCCGCACTCCCCTCTCATCATCCAACCTCACACCCATCCATCCTCGCAAATCGATCTACACCGTCGATCTGCGTGATCTAACAGTTGTCGTCTAACCTGACATCCAATCCATCGCATAAACAATGCCTCTCCATTACAAATAGCCCATGTCACCATATGGCCCACCTCTCACTACCCTGATGCTCATCCAATCCCCTCTTGACACCTGGCTCCGACTAAAACCCTTGCCCATGCACCTTTCACCATCACGCTCCTCCCCCACCGTTGGATCTACACCTCATCATCCAACGGTCAACATCGCGTTTCGTGCAACTTTTTCCATCAAGGTTTAACCACCCGAATCCACGCAAAACCACTTGTTTCATAAGGGACACATGTCACGCAACCTATGGAATCGCATTCGATCGAACGAAAACCGTTTACCACCTGGATGTCGCGCGAAAACTGCCGGCGGTTTTTGCAAAACCACCAAGCCATATTTCACACCAAATGCAGTTTTAAACCCTGTTTTCACAGGTTTTTTCCATAAAAACTCCCCCTACATGCATTTCCTCTGCCTCACTGCTCCTTCCGCCTCTGCCTGACCTCTGTGAGCAATCAAACCCTCCCGCGTAGGTTTTATTAACGTTTTTATCGATTTTTGCAGGATTCAATCGCAATTTTAAGGCCTAATGGCCTTCTCAGGGTTCAATAAGAAACAGAGCCGAGGGTCACTACCTCTGAAGCCCAAATAACCAAAAAATCACAAAAATGAGCGTTCAAGATTCTAGTTTCATGGTTTGACCAGTGCTTCTTGAGCGTTGGTCATATTATCAAACCCTTAATATGCCCCAGACACCTGTCCACAGCAAAAAAGGGCAAAAGACGATTAAATAATAAAAATGCATTTAAAGGACAGATGAACGAAAGTTTAAAAGAATCTAAAAGGTTTCAAAGACATAAATATGATGATAAAGGAAGATAGAGGATTAAAGGTTTAATTGGTTGATTGCGCCGAGAGGCGCATCTACAGCCCAATATGACCCCGATGTCAGGTATGTCACGTCCTCATACAAAATGTCGGCTTAAGTTTTCAATTAAAAAAAATAAAATTAAAAATCGCATTGTACTAGAAAATATATCAATTTCTAATACAATTATGTATTATTTATATAATTTGAATGGATATTAAATTATATACGTGAATTTGAATGGATCATAAATTTACCTTTAACAAAAAAAATTACCACATTGAATTTCCAAATTAACTAAAATTTTAAAAATATTTACTCTTTACTAAAGTCAATACCATTTCCTAAATCAAAGGAAAAGAGTTAATTCAACACAAACAATCAAAATCCAAAATCTTTTAATATTTCTTTTAATTAAATATTTGTAAAATGAATTTATACTTACTCCAGAGCTATGGTAAATAAATAAAAAAATATATAAACTAGATGTTTGGTAAATAAATAAAAATTCTTTTTATATTTATTCCATAAAACTTTTTATATTTAAAAAAACTTTAAAAAGAGGTTTTATTTAGATGAAGCCTATGGGACGAATACCATGGGACAAATTAATATTGATACCATGGGCCAAATACCATGGGTAAATAAATAAATATAAAAGAGGTATAAAAAACTATGATAAATAAATAAATAAATATAAAATATATATAAAGAGGTATGGTAAATAAATAAATATAAAAGAGGCATAAAGAGGTAAGGTAAATAAATAACAATATATCAAATAGGATTATAAATAAAAATGTAATTATATAACAAGCCTATGGGCCAAATACCATAGTAAAGAAAAGGGGTATGGTAAATAAATAAAAATATATAAATAAACTAAAGGTATGTTAAGTAAATAAAACCTCTTTTCATATTTACTCCATAATCTGCTTTATATTTACAAATATTTATGTTCATTAGTTTACATAACTAAGAAGAAAGAGAGAGAGAGAGTTATAAGGGAGAGATGGAGAGAGAGTGTGTATATTTAGGGGTGAGATAAAGAGACAAAGTAAGATGTATGGAAAGAAGGGGAAGAGAAGAAGTGAGAAGGAGAGAGGGAGGGATATAGTAATGTAGTTGGAGAGAGAGGGGGGTGGAAAGAGAGAGAGAAAGAAAGGGATGGGGGAAGGGAGAGGATTAGAGAGAGAGAGAGAGAGAGAGAGAGATATGAGGGAAGAGAGAGGATTGGAGGGAAAAGAGAGAGAGAGGTGGGAGAGAAAGGGAGAGAGAGGAAGGATGAGAGAGAGGAGGAGAGTGATGGGGGAAGAGAGAGTATTGGAGAGAGAGAGAGAGAGAGATCAGGGAAGAGAAAGGGATTTAGGGGAGAGAGAGAGAGGAAGGACGAGAGAGAGGACTTGAGAGAGAGGAGGAGAGAGGGATCGATAAGAGAGATGGAGTTGGAGGGGGAGAGATGTAGGAAATAAGAAATATAGAGAGTGAGAAGTGGAGAGAGAGAAGGAGTGACAAGGGAGAGACAAAGAGAGAGTGTGTATGTTTGGGGTTGAGATAAAGAGACAAATAAGGAGAGATGGAGATAAGGGGGGAGAAGGAGATATAGGGAGAGAGGGAGGGATCATAGTAACATAGTTGGTGGGTGAAGAGAGAGAGAGAGAGGGAGAGAGAGATGGGAAAGAAAGGGAAAGAGAGGAAGGAAGAGAGAGGATGTGAGAGAGTGGAGAGAGGGAGGGAAAGGGAGATGGACTTGGAGGGGGAGGAGGAGAGAGGTAAGAAGAAAGAAATAGAGAGAGAAAGGTGGAGAGAGAGAGAGAGAGAGAGAGAGAGAGAGAGAGAGAGAAAGTGATAAGGAAGATGGAGAGAGAGGGAGAGAGGGGGAAGATAGAGATATAGATGGAAGGTGAAAAGAGGGAAGAAGAGAGAGATGGGGAGAGGAGGGGATTGACAAAGAGATTGATATATGTGTGTGTTTAGGAGGGTGAGATATAGAGACAAAAAATAAGAGATGGAGGGGGATATAGATATGGATGGAGGGTGGAGAGAGGGAAGAATATTTCTCACACTAGATGGATTGATGTAAGTGGAGATGGTGATTTATAATCTTATTTGATTATTTTCACTATATGCATCGATTTTAGTGTAGATATTTATTTCTAATGATATTTGATTACTTGCATTGATTTCAGTGTATGTGGTGATTTCTAATACAATTTGATTGCTTGCACTGAATTTTTTGATTTCAATTTAGATGTCAATTTATAATTATATTTTATTACTTTCACTAGATGAATTGGTTTCAATGTAGATGATTTCTAATCCTATTTGATTGTTTGAACTAAATGCATTTATTTCAATGTAGATGGCGATTTCTAATCCTATTTGATTTATTTGAGTAAATGCATTGATTTCAGTGTAGATGTTGGTTTCTAGAGAGAGAGAGAGAGAGAGAGAGAGAGAGAGTTATAAGGAAGATGGAGAGAGAGGGAGAGAGGACAAAAGGAGGAAAGAGAGATATTAATGGGGGAGAGGGAGAGAAGGGGAAGATAGAGATATAGATGGAAGGTGAAGAGAGGGAAGAAGAGAGAGATGGGGAGAGGGGGTGATTGAAAAAGAGATTGATATATATGGTGTACGAGAGCACATGTGTTTAGGGGGGTGAGATAGAGAGACAAAAAAGAATAGATGGAGGGGGATATATATATGGATGGAGGGTGGAGAGAGGGAGGAATATATCTCGCACTAGATGGATTGATATAAGTGGAGATGGTGATTTCTAATCCTATTTGATTATTTGCACTAGATGCATCGATTTTAGTGTAGATATTTATTTCTAATGATATTTGATTACTTGCACTAGATGCATTGATTTCACTATAGGTGGTGATTTCTAATACAATTTGATTGCTTGCACTGAATGTGTTGATTTAAATGTAGATGTCAATTTATAATTATATTTGATTACTTGCACTGGATGACTTAATTTCAGTGTAGATGATTTCTAATCCTATTTGATTGTTTGCACTAAATTCATTGATTTCAGTGTAGATGGAGATTTCTAATCCTATTTGATTTCTCTGAGTAAATGCATTGATTTCAGTGTAGACGTTGGTTCCTAGAGAGAGAGAGTGTGAGTGATAAGGAAGATGGAGAGAGAGAGAGAGAGAGGACAAAAGGAGGAAAGAGAGATATTAGCGGGGGAGAGGGAGAGAAGGGGAAGAGAGGGAAGAAGAGAGAGATGGGGAGAGAGTTTGATCGACAAAGAGAATGATATATATGGAGAGTGAGAGAGTGTGTGTTTAGGGGGGTGAGATAGAGACAAAAAAAAGAGATGGATGGGGATATAGATATGGATGGAGGGTGGAGAGAGGGAAGAATATTTCTTGCACTAGATGGATTTATTTAAGTGGAGATGGTGATTTATAATCCTATTTGATTATTTGCACTAGATGCATCGATTTTAGTGTAGATATTTATTTCTAATGATATATGATTACTTACACTAGATGCATTGATTTCAGTGTAGGTGATGATTCCTAATACTATTTGATTGCTTGCACTGGATGTGTTGATTTCAATTTAGACGTCGATTTATAATTATATTTGATTTCTTGCACTAGATGCATTGATTTCAATATAGATTATTCCTAATACTATTTGATTGTTTGCGCTAAATGCATTGATTTCGGTGTAGATGGCGATTTCTAATCCTATTTGATTGCTTTGAGTAAATGCATTGATTTCAGTGTAGATGTTGGTTTCTAATCTTATTTGATTGATTGCATTAGGTGCATTGATTTCAATGTAAAAGTTATTTTCTAATCTTATTTGATTGCTTGCATTAAATGCATTGATTTCAATGTATATGTTGATTTATGATTTGATGTAATTGGATATATGACGGTACATTAATATTAAAGTGATTGGATTAACAATATGCATTGATTTTAGTGTAAGCACAAATTTTTTTTAACAATGTAGATTGATTTTTGTGTTATATTAATTTAAGTTATTAATATTGGAGAGCAAGAGAGACAAGGTATCATGTTTACTACAACAGATCGAGCTAAAGTTTTAAATGGTTTACGATTTAAATTTTCTTTTTCATATAATCGATATGAAAAGATAACAAAACTAACAAGGGAGGAAATAAGAATAGTAGAAGAAAATAGTTTGAGATTGATTGTAACATGAGTACGTTCTTATTGTTCACATTTTCTATCTTTCAACACTATTATTGTCACTTTGCATTTAAAAAAAATATTTCATCATTTTTCATTATTATAGTTATTAACAATAATTATCATCTCAATGAATTGAGGTAACTAAGAAAATTTAAAATTAAAATGACCAAGTTAATCTCAGAAATATTTAGCATATTTAAAATTATTATATTAATATTTGATATATTTACATATTACTGATAAAATTAATCATACCTTTGATATATTTTCCTTGGCATCACACGACTAAAACCAGCCTAGATCCATCTTACATCTCAAAAATATACAAAAATTTTAATAATCTGAAAAATGTGATATTGATGCCTCCGACTGGAACCAGCCTAGATCCATCTAACTTTGGATCTATCATGTGCCGAGAGGGATCAAATCTATCGAGGTGCAAACCTTTCCTAAAGTTTTGCACTCAAAAAATAGGTTTGCACCTCGAGAGATTTGATCCCTCTCGACACATGATAGATCCAGATTTAGATAGATCTAGGCTGGTTAATGGAGAAAATACAGTTAAAGACAGATAAACAAATGTTTTAAACAGAAACAGAGAAAGGACATCAAGGTAGGTTAATTAAGAAATAAAGGTTGTTAAAGCAGAATAAGGCCTTAAAACACAGTTTTATGATGAAATCAAGGGAACTTAGGCTAAAGTAGCCTCGGATAAGTCAAACACAGAGCAGTTATTCACTTGATAAGCCTAAATTGACACCTTTCACTTACTTTATGTCTCAAAGGACAAATAAACAGTTATTACACTAAAATAAGATATTATAAACTGTCAGAACAGTTAATGTAAAGATGACGATAAGGCTGCAAAGTCAATATTTTCGACTATTTCATCCTTAGGATGTAAAGATAGATTTATTACAAATAAAAGTAGTTAAGAGACATTCCTACCTTATGCCTTGCATGGTTTTTAAGGATAGGAGTGCATTTACTATGTCATTAATAAAATTTTGAACCCTAGATGGTTCCAACTCCTCATTTTCATTATAAATACTACACTGGAACTCATTGTAAGGTGGGCATTTGATAACTCTTTGAAGTAATACATAGTTCTACTGAAGTTGAAAGAAATTTGATGTTCTGGAACCTGTGGATTTTTTGACCTGTTTGTGGATGGAGAAAGCTCTGTCATTGGATCCCTGAGCTTGGCTATTGGTGAAGTATTATAATCTGTTAATGTTTTCTTGTTTTCCATACTGTTTTCATCACTTCTTGCTTGTAGTAGAGTGAAAAGTTTAGGCTAAGAAATGTCTCCTAGAAGCACCTTAGACCTGTTTACTCTTCACTGTCTTTATGTTTTCATCTGCTGAAGGTTTTATTGAGTAGTTTGACTGCTTTTCAATCCTTAAGCTTGTTTATTTCATGAATAGTTCAAATAGTTGGCCTCAAGAATGATTTATGGTTGTCCCGGCTTACTTGCTTCCACTTGAAAACTGTTTTTGAAGTCTCCCTTTAAAGTACCATTGTTTACAGTCTGCCAAAGAGGTTTTTTTTTATCATATCCTTTGTTCTTGCTTAAATAATTGTTTTGAAGGTGTTTATAGTTGTAATCAAATATTTCTAGGAGTTCCCTCTTCTATGAATGAAGTTATTTGTGAATCTTGAATGTTTTCTTATCATTTAAGTGAAATCTTTGGATGAAATAGAGTGTTCCTTGACTCCTAGATTTCATTTGATAACTCTGTCTTGAAATTTTTATTTGCTAAAGTGTGATTTGTAGAATTCATGGTTAGCCCTGTCTATGGAATACATATTCATGTTCAAATGATGTTTTAAGTCCCTTTGTTGAGAAGTACATATAATTAAGGATTCTTAATTTCCCTTAGTTCTACTTTTCATTCTAAAATTTTAATGTTCATTTCATTTCACCTGAAAACTTTGTAGATCCAATAGCCAAGTTAGATTTTCCCCTTGATACCCATGATTCATCTACAAACTTGTTACAAACTTCTACTTGACTCCATTACCCAATGACTTATAGATTTCCCATTTCTATCTATGCTGCCTAGATCATCATGTCCCACCAAACAATCAAACAAACTCATGCTTAATAACTACCCTAAAATCAACCTCTTACAAGCAAACAAGTCATATATTTGCAAAACAATTGAGAGATCCCTCTATGAGATTAGGAGGGCTAGAACCTAGAACTCTAAAGACTGGTTTGCAAGTTGCCTTATCATTTAGTTTGCCAATCTGCTAAATCATAGGATCCCAACAACTTATAAATATTGTTGAAGTGTTAATACACTCCAGTAAACCCTCCTAACACAAATAATAAATCAGATCCTCTCCCCTCCCCCCACCCCTAACAAATGAAAAAGTTTAAATTTTACAACTCAATAGTTCTACAGATAAGTAATACCAAATTTAAAGATCACATACCAGTCTAGCACTATCCCCAAAGGCACTCTAATAGTTGTAGTGATTGTTGGTTCTCTAGGATGTTAACCTAGTTATGCATTGTATCTTGGCTTATATTCATCTCTAAATCTAGATCTTCATCATTTTGCAAGTAGAATTCCACCAAATCCATCTTGACAATCTTCCAACCTTATGTGATTGTTATCACCTTACGATAAAGGAAAGATTCAGTTGGATTCTCCATGGAAATATTTCAAACTAAGCATTCAAACTTTTGTACCCTTTGCTTGATGCCTTTTAGCAGTTGCTCAAAACATTTACTTTGTTTTTGGTTCCAACATATTCAGTATTATCAATTATGACATACCAGCTCCTTTTTTCTGTCTTAGAAAAAGAAACTATATGGGTAAACTGAGAGTGTTTGTTGCAGATATTCTAAAACATTGTGCTTATGTTTTGAGATAAAACCTTGTTGGAAATATTGTGACCAACTGATCCTGATTTAGGGAAAAATATTGTTAAAAGAGGACTAAATACTTGTAGTTCAAATGCAGCATGTATTATGAGTCCAAACTCATCATTTTTCATATTATCTGCTTACAAGTCACTATTATCTCCTATGAAAGAATTTAGATATAGAGATGGTGGAGAGAGAAAATCAATAATTGATTATATGTAATGCTGCAACAACTATACATATCTTATACGTCCTTTCTTTGTATCTTATTACCTATTTATATATGCATCCCTGAATGGTTAAGGTGGTATAACCACCTAACACCTAACCACATCTAAATAGTAAATTGGTCACATTTTTCTAGTAGAGCATCTAGGATACTAACTTTTATCACTCCTAAATATCATTGAAGTGTTAATACACTCCAGAAAACCACCTTAACAAGACTCAAACTGACACCTAGCACATATGACATACAATATATATGATGCCATGTAAAATTTAGGTTGTTGTCCCTCTGGTGGATTTTGGGTTCATTTTACATTTCTTATGATGGAGGCTGCTAGAATCTCTAGCAAATTAAATATACTCCCATCCTGAGTATAGGTGCACATCATTGGTACCCAATTCTTGAACATTTTTGCATCGTTCCTACCATAGAATCTGCAACACATTTTTTCTACCTCTTATATGCATTTCTTAATAACTTGTCCTGATATATCCCATTTGATCAATATCGAAAATTATTGGGATATTTCCACCAAGTCTTAAGGATATTATTGATAGCTAGAGGAAAATCACAAAATCACTTAACTGTAAGGGAAACCTAGTATCTTGGAAGCTTGTAATATTTGATGATGCAAGGATATATGTATGCTGATACATAAAAACCATGGATGTACTGAACAATTATATATTATATATGTTTCTATGCACTTGATTATCCATTCAATAGTTTCAACACATGGTAGAAGGACACAGTGTTCTACTACTTTGTGGAGCCAAGAGTACTTTAAACTATGATACATTTCACTATCCTCTTCATCTCCAGGAACCTATTTTTGAGTAAATGATTGATAGATACCTTACCAAGTCATTGGAATTAAGTTTTCCACATAGCTACATAGGTTGGAACTGAGATTATAGATTTCTACATGGTATCAAAGCTATCTTTGACCTTGATCCTCAGAGCTTGTGATAAAATATTTTGGAGGCTTTTCTAGAGAATCAAGTTCAAGTAGAAGAAAACTACGAGAAGAAGACATTTGATCGCAAGAAGAGAGATTTTCAAGAAATTGAGTTTTTAAGGAAAACAATAAGAGACTGCAGCATGATGTCTATGATGGACAAGTGTATACAATCTATTGCACACCTAAACAGAGTATAAAATTACTATAGGATAGACTAAAACAATCTTAAAAATGAATTTCTTGAGCGCAATAGACAAAATTCTAAATATAGAAAAAAGATGGAGTTCAAAAAAAGCATGATTAATGAACTAATAAAACATCTAGATGCCATCACCCCTAAAAAAAGCAGCAAGGGTTCTAGAAATCATTGAGAAGACCACTTGATTATGTTTATAAACACCCTCATTAATCCTCGTGATCCTCCGAGTATACGAACTTTGTTCATTACAGCCCACAGAATAGCTTGAGACCCAGAAAGATACAATAACTATATGCCCAAAAAGGTTGGTCGATTGGGCTAAAAAAATACTCTTAGTGATTAGCACCTACAGAAGTAATCAAGGCTACGACAAAAAGCATAAATTTAAACTAACAGACACACAATAAATGCATTAAAGGGCATGATCAAGTAATTTTTTTTTTCAAACCCAAAAATTGGGTGAAGCTAGTACCAAGAGCCTGCAAGCCAATAGTATTAGGAACTTGTGACTTAGCACAAGGCCACGGACTGTGACATCTGGAGACACTCCCTATGGGGATCCCAAGACAGGGGGATGCCCACCCCTTAAGCCACATCACAACATAATAACTCAACATGTACAAACTCTAACCTGCTTTGGTTTTGAACCTTTGATCAAATAATGTTGGAATAAATAAAGAAGAAGGCATAGGGGCTAGGTATAATAGTTAAGCTCTAGCTGAATATAAACAACATAGATGGAGATACAAGACCATATATTTAACAAATTTACCAAATCCCATATGCATGTACAATATTATTGAAGCCCACAAAAATACTCAGCAAGCCCACAGTGAGAGACATCAAACAACATCGTTCTCAGATACCTATATGGACACCACGAGGATAGAATATAAATGGAAGAAAGATGAATGTGCGGGCAAAAATCATAAAGTATTTTTTCATAGTAGAAATCATTTGGCCTGACGAAAACATAAAGTACAATATATAGCAACTGGTGTCAGACGCAGAAATCTCCACGGATGGTCTCACAAGGCTTCCTCTAGGGTAGCCAGGGCTATAAAATAATTCATGGGTAACCTAAGAAAACAATAGACATTGCATGCAAAAACCACTTATCACTTTGTGACTTTAACAAGCATTATAGAAGTGATGTCCAAATAAAAAACGACAAGTTTGCAGTACTCAATGTTAGTTTAGGTAAATTTGAAAACATCCTCTATTAAAGCACACTACCAATTCAACTATGAATTAATAAAAATTCAGATGGAAATATGTACTCTGTGATGACTATATAACTATTTGGATTTTGTAATTAGCTAACTGATATCTTTTCCAAATGTATCGATGCCATAGCATACAATTGAATTAATTTAATTGTAATCACCTTGCCAGTCTTTGTTTTCTTTGAAGTTTCACCCCTGCTTTCCTTGTCAAAAGCCACATAACTAGCCATTGATGGAATGGAACTAGGAAAACCTGCAGACTCCTGATGTTTTTTAGAACAATTAAGTCAAATTTTCCCATCATACTTATGTCTGTCAATATATGCTTCAACGTTTAATCAATAAGAAAAGACACAATGAGAAGACTTCTGTTAAATTCATCCTACTACTAAATATCACTAAATTCTTCTAATAAAAAATACAACCAAGGATATTGTTCATGTTAGACTTCTACATAATCCAAACAAGTGTCACCTTGGAAAAATAGTTAACTAACCGAATTCTTTTAATAAACAAAACAACTAACTGAATTCTTCAAATAAACAAGACAACTAACTGAATTCTTCTAATAAACAAAAACAATTGTAGAGAATTTTTTGTGAAATATTTCCATTTCCAACCTCGCTAGCTCTCTTCCACCTGAATGGCACATATCAAAAATAGATGAGGCTAGGTTCAAGACCCAAGTGGTAGGTGATTTTGGTGGAAGAGTTACCCCTCAGACTTGACACCTGAATCGAAGGAAATATGTGTTATATGGTTTAGCCATAGATCTCGAGGCGTGTTTCTGAAAACAACATCAATAATAAAATTCAATTTTCTTATGAATAAGGCAACACGGTCTACCTATTCAACTTTTTCTGGTTTGCAATCACAAGAATCTAGCCAGGCAATCTTTGCTAGATTTGAGGCTTCTATTTTTCCATAGATATTTTTAATATTAAGATACATAGAAACTTAACACATCAAGTAAGTTTTTTTCATCCTTGCAATGATATTAGTTTTGGTATTGATTAGCTTAGTAAGCAAATGCATCAAACAGGTGGCAAGTGTAACCATCAATTGGGTCTAGCACAAGCAGTTGTGGGATGGAGTGTTATCCTACCCATCCAGGGTCTATTTCTATTTCTATTTTTGTATGTGACAAATTGAGCCTATAAAGAGTATTATTGTAATGTCTTTGACCTGGCGTTCTGCTATGAAATTTCTAGGGTTTACCCTGGGTACCATCTTCAAATGATGGGAAATGCCTAGAGACTTTCCCTCAATTATGTTAACCAGAGAACAAAAAAAAAACAAAAAGTGTAACTATTCATGATGAATATTTCAAAACAGGCAAAGGATGCCTAGAGATTATGTATTGATAGGAGGAAAACAGTTACTGGGACAAGAAAAAGTGCCCAAGATTCAAAACCTCAGAAGAATCACACCAATTCTAGATATAGTTGTGTAATAATCTACAAACACTACAAGTAAAGAAAAAAATTGTAATTAGACTATACATGAAGCCAAATCAACCAGACCATTGCCACCTCATGGAGAACAGGAATTTTTTTTTTTTATAACACATTCGAATTCAAAATAACATGACAATAACTCCTAAATATAGTGTGAATCATAGATTTTGAAAACATAAATTATGAAATATCATCCTACCTGTTGAGATTTATCTCCATGAATACTTGTTGCAGGAAACCCATTTGACGATAGCCAATATTCAAATGCATCAGCTCCCCTCTTCGTTTCCACAAAGACTAAGGTCAAACATTGTTGCAGTGCTTATATAAAGTACTTCAGCTATAATTACACTAGCATGTAACAATTATTACGTGCAGGGAATTTAAATTTAAAGTAAGTATTGCTTAAGAATAAACTGTTCCCACAGAAAAAAAAAAAGAAAAAAAAAAAAAAAATCAAACTTCAATAAGTTTAAAATTCAAGCTCTAACTTTCAGCAAGGCAGATGTAATCATGTAAGTGAAGCTCTTTATTACTATAATTGCTATAGTTTTCACCACACACCTTTCCATCAGTGCCTTCAAATTTCTGAGCATGAATAAGATCCATTAAATGGCTACGTTTATTAGCGTGAGGAACAAACACTACTCTTTGTACAATCAGATCTATGCTAGAACCAACCCTTCCAACTGCCAGAAATATGTAATTTGAAAGAAAATCCACAACCAACCTCTACAAGAAAATAGATTGTGATGTTCAGAAATTCCCAGAAGAATCCAGTAAGATTTTTTATCACATATGAGGATAAATAAAATAGATGATTCAACCATAGGATTGATGAAGGGGGATCTGACAAAGTGCAAACAGGTTGAGTTGGAATACCAGGGCATAATCTATAATATCTCAATATCTATCACAACAAATGGTGGATTACCATATGTCGAAATAGTATATACTATATATGCATGACAAATCAAAAACCAGCTTAATTTATTTCATCAAACTACTAGATAATAATTCTCAACATTACTTGTATCTCCTTCGAAAAAGTAACACTGAAGAGCATGGTCTTAGAAAATTTTATGAATTTGGGGCTCAAAACCCATGTCAAGCATGCAATCAGCCTTAGCTAAGGCCAAATACTGTATCATAGATAATGATAGACTGCCCCTTTTAAGGAGGTCCCAAGTTGATAATGATGTGTGAGTGCCAAGGAAACTCCTAAAGTGACAAAAGAAAACGAAATACGAGTGAAAAATAAAAGTCATGGCTAAGAAATGGTACATTCTAGAAGGAGAGAGGCAATACTCAACACTAAAAGTAAAGAATATAGGAGCGATTGAGAGCACATCAAAGGATGCTCATAGACCTAGAAAGTTTAATGCTGCAAAGTGCCAACAATAAGCTAGTATGCGGGATATAGAGGTATGAAACAAACTACCAGTCCATCATCTACATATTATAATAAAAGACACGAATGTAAGTCATCATATTCCTTCCATGAATTAAAAAACGTGAAAGCCTCCTACCATTGATGGAAACATTACAGGTTATTCGGCCAAAACTAAGCTCCTCGTTTAGAAAGGTAGTTCAGTCTGCACAACTTCTCTAATGATACAAAAGCATTTGATAGATAGTGCATCACTATAGAGGGAGCATCAGAAGCTATTATAGATTGTTAATTCATGACTCTCAGCATCAGTTAATGTTAATGCATTCCATATCTTAAAGCAGGGATCCATGTTTGTAGAAAAATATGAGCATACATTTATGTTGCTTGTGAAATATATGGACTATATCAAAGATGAAAAGTTTAAAGTTAGTTACTTTAAGAGTGGTTTGCATGCAGCTATTATACATTAGTTGTGTGTGTTAGTTTTTTAGGGCTTTGAGGCAAGGACCATAGTTTCTTAGTCCATAGTTTTGTAGGATTGAAAGTAAAAATTTCAATTATTAAGTGCCCCATCCTGTTGATGGAGCTATAGAGGAGGTCAGGTACACCACAAAGTGGTATCAAAGCCTCCAGGTTTAATTCATTGAACCTCTGGGATACTGGTAAATGGTTTGACAAAAAATTTGGAATGAGCATCTAGCGCACACTGCTTACCAATTGGTTGTTAAAACACGTGAACTAAATTGGTGTCTGAACCAGCCAGTTGTGGAGAATCATAAACAACGGCATTGTATTGAAACCCTTTGCTACTACATCTGGTTCCATGCTCCCTATTTATAAAACTGTCTATTTGGAATAACTTACAAGGAGATACTATTGAATAGTGTAATTGTAAATATACTGAACAAATGTGCCTATTCGTGTTATGAACTTAAGACTCCATGACCAAAGAACAGAAAGAGGATGATCTATTATGTCACCATTTTCAGTC
Organism: Pinus albicaulis; assembly: GCA_034641835.2. Taxonomy (NCBI): domain Eukaryota; kingdom Viridiplantae; phylum Streptophyta; class Pinopsida; order Pinales; family Pinaceae; genus Pinus; species Pinus albicaulis. The sequence goes on from CM076577.1 coordinate 86,350,963, forward strand.
ATGGATAGAAGCTTTCATTGACTCCACTTGGAGGTAAATTAGGATATCTCATTAACATGTATGCCTAGTGCTAAAAATTGGTTGATACACACACCCTACTTGACAAAATGTGTTAAAGGAGAAATGTTATGTGGTGGGTTTTCAATGCACATAGAACAGAGCATAGTGCACGTGAGTGTTCTTGCTGTGTTTCTTCTGCTCTTGAAGAGAGATCAATAGAGGCATTAATCATGTCTTATCCTGTACACACAATAGCTTCATATCCTGTTAGTTGGTTTTTATCAAAACTTCTCCTTGTGAGTTTTGGATACTTGTAGCTTGAGAAAATAATTGAAATAATAAAACAACGCAAATGAATTGACAGTCTATAGTTGTGATTTTGGCATATAAAAACACGCTCTCTAAGAACAAATGTAGTGAACATAAATAATTGTAATAAAACTCGTCTCTCCACAAGGTAACGATATATATGGCTTGCCAATGAAGGGAGTTATTCATATTCTTGGCTATATGCCAAATCCTTAACCTAGTAGGTGGAAAAACTGGCACTGCGAGTAAGCCCTTCTATTTTATTGCTAGATTCAGGGACACAAGGCAATCCTGACAGTCTCTTCTTCAACTCCATAGTAAAGGCATCCATGAACTAATCATCTCTTTATGAGGGCATGAGAGATGGACTTGAGTTGGGTATTGTAGCGACTAAAATCTATAAATGATATCCAAGTCTATCCATGTAGATGTCAGGGACAGGGTTATTATAAGTCATTGTCAAATTATATGCCTATAGATTGGATCATGTCCAATGCTAGAATGAAATTAAACTGCATCTGTAACATCGTATATTATTATGATATCAGGAATTCCTTCAAGTGTGAGGCACCACTATTTCAAGTATGGTGACCTAGCCTTAAGGGGAACTAATGCCCTTACTTCAATTCTGATGTCTTCTATGTAGGTCATTAAACCTATGGAGGCACCTTTCATATATATATATATATATATGGGATCTAGATGTACAACAATGTTGAAGATCACAAACCCATACCTAAATGTACAACATTGTTGTGACTGCAATTTCTACCACAATGGTGAAATATACAACATAATCCATGCTTCCCTATGGCTTCAATGTGTCCTAAATTTTAGGCAATGATTGCCATTTTGTAACCCTATTTTGCAAAGTGTTGTATTGAATAAGTTATTGGTATCATAGTTATTGAATAAGTTATGCCCTGAAATGAAGAAAGAGGTTGTTAGTCAAACAACAACCTTCCTGAATATCATAGTTACTCCTTTGACTACAGTGAAATAAGGAAACTTAGGTTACTCAATTTAAATTAGGGAGATCATGGAACAAATTCTCTCAAATGAGGGAGAACAAGGAACTTATAAGTTACTCAATTTACCATAGGGAGATCAAGGGTATTTAAAAACATACTTGTCCAACAGAAGAGGAATAAAATATGAAGCGGATATAACGAAGCACGAAAAAAAGATCTAGAAATAAAAAAGAAGAAACAATAGTTCTTACATGACCATAGGACTTGGTTATCAGGTAGCAGATCCAGAGCGAGCAATAAGAAAAAATAAAATGAGTGGATGAAGGATGAAGAAAGAAACCAAAATTGAGTGGGAGTAAGTTGTAACTTGTCCCAAAATGTTGGGTGTGGACCTATTTCAAATTTGACTAAAATAATTTTAATCAGGAAAAATATAGCAGAAAAACAGGAAGAACAAAAAACTAGCCCTAGGCAAACTCTGTTTAATTTAGAAGGAAATATATCATATTTTCATGTGACAAACAATTACCTAGATCCACAATGCTAGACAGGAAACATGGTAATACTTGCCACATTTTGTTCCCAGATATGCTCTTAAATATCGTGGTTGAAAGTGTTGTTCTAGGTAGACCAAGCTCAATTAAGGACAACCAATAGTTTTTGGAAGGTTGAGATGGGGCTTCTTTCCTTATGTTGTACAGGTAGTATAGTCCTTTGGAATATAACCATTGCCTTAATTCAGTGGAAAACTTGTATACATATCCACCACCTATAAATGGGTGCTTTCCAAGGATGACTTGCTTTCCATCTCCCACTTTTCAAACTAGCCATTTGTAGAGAAAGGGGAAAGTGAACATGAGCATTTTCCATACTATGGAGCCTATTTTGGAAGGCTTAAAGGCATGTACTCTAATCCATTCCACCACCATCGAGATTCTTAAATATTTTTCCTTGATAATTTGACTCGAAAGTCCCTCTCCAAACAGACTTCTCCAAATATTTTTTCAGGATAAATCTTTGAAAAACCAGATCAGATTTTTAAATCCCCAGCATCCTAGACTTTTTGGAATAGATAGAGAGTACCGGTTTGCAATTTTTACTCCTTATTTACTATATTTTCTAGCCCATGGGAAATTGAATATCATCTGTCTAATGGTATTGAGGATAACAAAGGGTATTTTAGCTAGGCGCAACCAATAGACTACAATGTTTTCCAAAACGAATTTCACCATGATCATTTTTCTCCCAAGTGGCATCCAATTGTTACACCACAAATTAATTTTATGCTCCACTTTTCATATCATCCACTTCTAGTCCTCTTTATCATAGTTGATTGGTTTGAGAAATAAGTTGAGATACTTGATACCATTTTCGAGTGAGGTCTAAATCTGCAATGGAAAGATATAATGAATCTCCAAAAGTGTGTTTGGGTTGACTATCGATTGATGAAAGGAGGATTTATTAAGATTGATCTCCATTCTATTGGCATTGCAAAAGAGGTTTATTATTCTGTGGAATGCATTCCATTCAACTATGATTACTAAACCCAGAAGAAGTACATTGTCCACAAAGAGAATATGAGTAATTATTTTTTTTTTGGAAATTTTAATGCCCTTTATATTTCCATCCTATTTTTCTTTCAGTAGAAGGCAACTTACACCTTCCATAACAATTGAAAACAACAACAGAGACAAGTGGAATCCCTTCCTGAGACCCCGAGAGTCGATGAATTTTTTGGAAAGAGAACCACTGATAAGGATGGAGAAGTTGGCTAAGGATACACAACCCATGCTCCAGTTTGTAACCTCCAAGCTCGACTCGATTTGAAGGAGAAAAAGTATGCAGAAAGTCCAGTTGAATTTATCAAATCTTCATGAAGACCCATTTTAAGTACAAGAGCTCTCATTTTTTTGGACTTAATAGAATGGATGGCTTCTTGGGAAATGGAAATGGCATCATGAATCTGCATATCAACAAGGAAATCGAATTGATTTAGTGGCATATTTTCTTCTATCATCCTCTTGATCTTGTTTGAGATTATCTTGGAGATTATTTTATATACTAGGTTGCATAGGGAAATGGGCTTCAAGTCCAAAAATTTCTTGGGCTTTGAGAATTTTGGAATCAAGGCTATGTAGGTATCATTGATGTCTACCAAAATTTTCCCTGATATTCTATATTCATCTACCATCATGCAGAAAATTGATCCTATGATATCAAAAAAGGTGAGGAATAGTTCCACTATCCATTTATCTGATCCTATACTTTTTTCTTTAGAGAAATTTTTCAGAACTCCTTCAATTTCCTCTAGGGAGACCAAGATACCGATCAAATTCAATTCCTCTTGAGTGAGGAAGCATGGATAATGTTTGATTAATTGCAGCTATGAGCTAATGTTTGAGGACCCTAGATATTTTAAGAGAGATGAAAAGTAGGATGATGTTGCAATTTTTTAATCCTTAGTGGAAGAGACTATTTTTCCATATTCTACCTCAAGCTCCCGTATGGTATTTATGTTCCTCCTATTATTTTAATAGCTATGGAAAATTTTAGTTTTGACATCTCCCATTTTTATCCAAGTAGCCCTGCTTTTTAGTCTTCGTGTCTCTTCTTCCATATTTAGGATCTAAGTTTTCCTAACTTCCATAAAGCTCAATTTCTAGGTTATTTCTACTGATAAAGATGAGGATAATATATGAGAAAGGTGTTCATATTTATATTATATTTCTGTGAGCTATTTTTGTTGTTATTTTTTCCTTTTTCTCTTCGAGAACAAAACTGCCTTCTTTAGCTCCATGAGATTTCTAGCCAAGATAACCATTGTTGATGAGCAATTTGAGACCAGGTTTTTCTATCAAATTTCCTTTACCAACAATATGAAATATCCTTCTTCCAACCATGAATGGTTGAATTTAAAAGGATATATATTTTTTATAAGATCAAAGTACATCTCTAGAAAAATGGGCATGTGATCTTAGAACTTATCTTGAGTTGTCTAGGATCTGAGCCTCCTTACTCTTTATTCTCTTTCTTCCAACTGCTTTTCCATTAAGAACCTATCCATTCTTTTGGCTATCCTTTCCACACTTATCCTAGCATTTATATAGGTAGGGATTAATGGAAAAGGCACCATGTCACAGATTTAACGGTTCTACAACATTGATGAAAAGTAGGAGCTCAGAGGATCTGGTCTAGCTCAAAGACCCCAAGTCTCTCCTACATATATATTAAATTTAAAGTATCCTACCATGATGAGGGCTTGATCTAAGAGAAGGTCATTGGCTTGTATCGAGTCTCAAAAATCTTGTATGTCATTGTATCGTCCATAAGAATTGATTAATTTTATGGGCAAGGAAATCCTCTTATTGATCCTTCTAGAATGATACCCAATGAGGAGGAGAAAGTATGGAGTGATGCATATTTTGGGTCCCATATAGTGATTAGCCCACCTGACAAGCCATTTGATTCTAGAGCACATGAATACCAGCCTGAACAAATATTTTGGAAGCACACTCTGGCTTTTCCTCCCGATATCATGGCTTCATGAAGATAAATGATAGAGGGGCCATGGGTGTTGATAAATATTTTGAGGGAGGAAAAATTGGAGGGACCCCCAACCCCTCGAATGTTGAGAGACAAAATTATAATTATTTAGGAGATACAATGGGTGTTTTTTCTTTAAGCTCCATTGAATTAATATCTAAGTCATTAGGTAGAGAGAGGTTGATTCCACCCTGGATAGGCTAAGGATGATTTCCTTCTCTTGCCATTTATTTTTTGTTGTTATTTTTATTTATGATAGTGAGTTTTTGAAAGGATTAAATAGGTTATGTCTGAGAGTTATCAACTAGATTAGTCCCTCTGAATGTGTGAATAGGGGAAATATTAATTTCATATTTATATGAGAACATTGGTGCATAGGTTACAGGGGTGCCCGATTTAGTAAGGGAGATTGATGCACTAGAGTGCTCTTCTTTTGAATCAATAAACCAAATTTGAATAGGGATGTTAAATGGGATCCAATATTTTTTAGAGCTAGATTGATACATGAAAAAAATTTATTTGGATTTTCAAGGTTGTCTGGAAATTTGGAGGATGTTATAAGTTTTAAGGAATTTACTGTTGAGTTTTTTGGAAAATAGTGTCTGCTAGAATGCAAAACAGAGCAAATGGTTATAGAATTAAGTGCATTAAATTATATCTGATCCATAATAAGGAATTTTCAACAAACATATTTTGAATAAAAGAGTTTGGATTTGAAGAGAGACATATCGGCTTGAACCATATCGCGAGAGTGTTTGGGACCAAGAGAACCTTCAGGTGATCAACTGGATGAGATGTATTCCACCACTTTATCATAATAATTTTTAGTGACAACATCATCCTCATCCTTAGTTATTGATCCTTAAGTATAGCCTTGAGTAGGGTCATCTGCCAAAATTTCCCTTTCCTTCGAAAACTCAGAGCTCATATGTTGGTTTTTCAACTTGCTGAAACTAACTCCTTTACCTCCTTCAAGGAAGAATTTTGCCTTTCTTTCGAAACCCACCAAATTGTATTAGGAATCAAATGTTAAGCTAGCCTTGTCAATTTTTTTTATGGTTAGGATACCATGACCTCAATGCAACGGAGCCTCACAAGTATTGTCTATATGGCCTAGATTCCTACAATTTATACATCTAAAGGGAGTCTTTCAGTAGTCTAGTGGCTATATGTTCTCCTTCTCATCCTAAAGAATTTTTAGAAACCTTGGTAATCCTTCAGTAGTCTCCATCTCAACCAAAACCCATTCCATACATTTATCTGCCATCAAAACAAAATCTTCATCCAGGTAAATGAACCTACCCAATGAATTTTCCGCCTTGATAAGTACCTCCTTTGACCATAGCTTGAGCTGCAATCCTGGAAACAAAACCCAAATATTCTTACGTTTATGGAAACCTCAGAGTGAAAGTATAACTTCTCAAGCTTAGAGACAAATGTGTTCTCCTTCTCGTCCTAAAGAATTTTTAGAAACCATGGGAATCCTTCAACAGTATCCATCTCAACCAAAACCCATTCCATACATTTATCTGCCATCAAAAAATATTCATCCAGGTAAATGAACCTACCCAATGAATTTTCCACCTTGATACGTACCTCCTTTGACCATAGCTCGAGCTGGAATCCTGGAAACGAAACCCAAATATTCTTACGTTTCTTGAAACCTCAAAGCGATAGTCTAACTTCTCAAGCTCAGAGACGAAGTTACCAAGGCCGACTAACCTAGACTTGGAGGGGATTACCAAGTGAAGTCCCACCCAACATCTCAACTGTTGATTTCCAAAGTACCAACGATGGAGAACTACAAACTGTCGCACTACCGAAACATATCTCGTACCGTCGCAATACCGACAGTATTATGACCATGGAAAGACTGGTGTTTATCCCCAATACCGTCATTTATCATAGAAATGTCTCATTTCCGATGTTGTGTCCCAAAACGTCGCTCTTCCAACGAAGTGCCTAAATGTCGCAAGACCAAATTTTATCCCCAATACCTTCATTTATCTTAGAAACATCACATTTCTGACATTGTGTCCCAAAACTTCACTCTTCTGACAGAGTTCCTAAACGTTGCAATACCGATGTTTATCCCCAATACCATCGCACTTTTCTTAGAAACGTCGCATTTCCAACGTTGTGTCCCAAAACCTATCTCTTCCGATGGAGTTCCTAAACGTCGCAATACCGACGATGTCCCTAAACATCACTATAGCGATGGTTGTTGGCAGGATTTAAAAAATTGAGAAAAATTGGGGAAATTTCCGACAATACGGCAAGAGTGTCGGAACTAAAGTTTCGGAATTTTGACCAAATGTACTAGTGATAGGTTGGAGAAGTTAGAGAGAGAGTCATCCATTGGATAGACATTGGCCAAGTCAAAGAAATAATCTAGACATATATCATTGAATCCATTAATGAAATCTGGCCTTGCATCCAGATTATATTTGAACAAAGGGAATTGATTGAGAAAGAAAATGTTGCCATTGCAACTATCAAGGAAGAGCTTGTAGATATGCTTGTTACAGCCAACAACATCATAAAGTTCTTAATCTCCAAGAACATATATGAGCTGAATGACTTGGGAGTGGATGACATAATAGAGGCCATTTTAGAAGTGAAGAAGATTCTTACTAAGAAGAATATGATTGTTCAGCTGGAAGAGAAATGCCACAGTTTAGAAATAAGAGTGAATAGATTCTTCAGTAGGATTGAACCTTTAACACATAAGGGTGTGCCTTCTCTATTTTTAATTAATGATATGTTTATAACCTGTCAAGACTATGTGAAGTAACTAAGTGAAATTTCTAGGGACACTGCCAAATTATCCAACATTAAAGGCACCATGACAGGTAAATAATTCTTAGAAGCATCGAGCAATGATATTTTCATCCAATAGGGAGGTAAACCACATATTTGTGGTAAAACCTACTTTTTCCAGATATACTGAAGTGGATGAAATTTACCATAAGGTAATCAGGTTAACTATCCCAAATGAAGATCGATGTGAAAGGTCAACTGCAACCAACACATCAGCCAACACAACCCAAAAATGGGTCTACTCAACAACTGTTTCCAGTAAAATAGTGCCAGTGTTCCAGATCACCTCCACCAAGCCTATTTTTTTTCACAGTTAGAGTTTATTGTTCAAATTTTGGCTAATAATACACCATTTGTTCAGACAACATTGATTGTAATCAATTATGTAATATTTATTATAAATAATTCACTGTTCGAAGTATTCTAAGTTGATTTCTAAATATATTTTTCCTACTTGGCATTGTAACTTTCCACGTTTTTCTGGAGCATCAATAATACACAGACTTATTACAGGATTCATGTGGTGTATTCACTGGTGAAGTTCTTCTATTGTAACTATGTTTTCCATTGTTTTTTCCTTTTCTCTGTGTATCAGAAAATCTTAATTGTAAAACAAAAAGTGTGATGAATATGAAATTTTAATTGGAGCACCTTATTCTGGCTACTTTTACAATTTGTATGTTTTCCACTAAAGTCATATTGAAGAGTACTTAATTTATTTTTAATCTCTACTGAAATTCAATTTTCTTACATTTCCATAATTCATTTAAAAATCTAAAAGATCCAGTTAATGCAACCTAGATTGCCTTGTTTTAACTCTTTTAAGTATTGCTGCAGTATCCTGCCTTATATTTTTGACTCCATTGTCCAATGGGAATATAGAAATTTAATCAACCAAATCAATCAACATCAAACAAAAAATCAAGTACAATCATAACTAGCCTAATATAGAATATAAAAAAAGTTAAATTATACAGAGAGATCCCTCTTTGAAGCTGGCAGGGCTAGATCCCAACTTCCAAAGTGGTTTTGATGTTTTCCTCTATTTTTATTTTGCCAATGTTTTAAATTAAAGAATGATAACATGAAGAATTGCAGACTTTGACTAGGCCATATATTTGGCTATGAGAAGTGGTATTGGATCATCGTATTGGAAAGTCAATTTGACTATTGACTTTAAAATTTGTAGAAAAAAATAACAGAAGTTGCAATAAGGATAAATAACTTAGTAAGGTTTGAATTGGTGGATGGAATGGGTCTCTAGTCAATGGGTCAAGTTTGTCTTAAATTGATCTAATCTATTAGAGAAAGAGTTGACTTTGTTTTTCCCCTTCATAGAGGATTTTACTTGGTCTTGTTCCTTGTTTGCTTGGAATTTGAATTGATAAACATAACAACTTTAAAGAAAGAACTAATAAAGAGATAAGACCAATCACAAGAAAATGTCAAAGGTCAGATAAATCCACTTGAAGAATCTAATTCACAGAATTCCCTAAATTTCTCATCATGGTATCAGAGCTTGGTTCTTTTTCATAAGGGGATTAAGAAGGTAATTAAGGCCTCGAGACAAGAATAGGAAGATAATTATCCTATGACCGGGCTTCTAGAAGATACAAAATCAAATTCTAGGAATTATAATAAGCCGTAGTTGTAGTAATTAGGCCATAAAACTTTTACTCGACAGTGAAAAATCATTAAAGAAGATAGGATCCTTATTCTAGAAGATTTAAAGTCTAGGTAGAGCATTCTAATGAAATAATAAAAGTAAGTAAATCTTGTAAATTTCATCAAAGAAAATTATTAACTATGTGTTATCACAGTGATCCGAATTCTTAGAATTGTAGGTGAATGAGTTCATGTTTGGGGTTTCTCAATGAAAAATCCTTACAAGAGAGAAATAAATATTGTTACATTTATCTTGGTAAAATTAAGACCTATAAAGTGTTAAAGGAACCTTAAATCCATGGCATTTTTGTAATATGAAATCAAAATTTAAGTAGTCACCAAAGGGATTGAAAAATTTGATCATAAGTATAATTGAAGATTAAGACATATTCCTCATAAATTTCTAAGTTACATCTACCATATTCTCAAAGAAAATGAAGTAATTGGCATGTTTAGGAGCCATCCTACAATCCTATTTGGAATACTAGAAGAAGTGACATTAGTCACTATGGATAAATACCACCTTGTGAGCATACATGTATTAAAAGGCCTCAATAATAGGAACCAAGTCAGCTCCCTTCTCCTAAAAAATATTGCCACATATTGTACAAGTTAATCTCCAAATAGAAAACTTATAAACTAGCCTACAAGCTAGCCTCAAGTGAAGATGACAAGTCATCTTCAACCACTATTCATGTCAAATCAAAAGCATACTGACAAAAAAGTATAAATAACATATCATTTGACCATTTTTAAGGAGACAAGACTAGTATTCGATCTACATTCCTCTCAAGCTCAGATAAGAGGATAAAAGGAGGGTCCGAGAATCTCTGTGGCATGAGCTATTACATGATGGTATTAAAATCTCTATGATAGGAACTATTCCAAGAAGTTTCGAAAAATTTATGTTGCAGGAGCTATAGTATAGGAAGGGTTGAGAATATATGTTGCGGGGGATATAGTATAGGAAGGGTCGAGAATCTCTGTTGCGGGAGCTATTGTAGGAGGACTTGAGACTATTGCAAAATGATTTGATTTTGTGGTTGGATAAATTATATTGGCCAAAGGGTCAAATGTGTCTTAACATGATCTAATCTATTAGAGAAAGAGTTGACTAGGTTTTCCCCTTTATATGGGTTTTTCCCTGGCCTTGTGCCTACATCTTGTGTCCTTGTTGTGATCTTACTTGTTTGGAATTTGTCTGGATGAACATAATAAATCAAAAGAAGTAATAATAAAAGGAAAGAATAATGAAAAGAAAATGTCAAAGTTAAGAGAAATCCACTTGAAGAACTTAATTCACTTGATGCCCTAGATTTCTCAAAATGGTATCAGAGCTAGGGATTTGAAGAGAGGGCAGATAAATAAGATCAAATTGGATCCATCCCGTCTCAAGAAAAATAAATACTATAAAATGAATTTGTGAAGGAAAAGAAGATTAAGTTTTTTAGCCCTCTATCAAGCCATATTCACTGTGACAAGTCTGCAGACTTAAAGAGAGTGAGGGAATGAGAAGCACTGCTCTTGAAGAAATGGAAGAGTGATTCAACATTCCTAAGAGGGCCACACATCTGGGTGATAGAGAAAGGATCTAGAGAGATTTTATTAGGTCTGAAGCCTTCATAAGGTCTAAACTTCGTAATGTATATCTTACTCACTACAGAACAAAAAACTTGTTAAGGATTTTTATGAGTTTTGTTTGGCATCAAAGGCCTTCATCTTGACAAGTTCGTTAACCTTAAAAATGATCCAAATATTTTCAAAATTCTGATCACAAAGGTTTGGTACTAAATATTTGGTTTCCTTGGAGGTTAGTATTGACTTCTTTTTAAATAAATACTAGTAATCCTAAAGTAGGGCCATCATTACCTTATCAAAAGGCTAAATTTTTGAAAGGGAACTCTAATTTGATACTTCTAATACTCGTCTATAATGATACCTATCCTATTCACTCTTTCCTATGGTATTATTCATATATCCTCTTAAGGAGAATTCAACTGTTTAGAGGGAAATATATTGTGACAAAAAATTGATAGTCCTATAAAAATATATATTTACAGAGACCAAAACTTGAACTGTTTCCTAAGGGAAGTCGATGTTTGAAGTATGTGTATATCAGTCCTCTTTGATAAACTGTATCAAACACAATGAAAGACAAATTTTGTAGCATATTTTAGTGTATTGAAGGATCTATTCAATGATTCATATCAAATACATTAAGCAACATTCAAAGTCATTTCCCCTATATAGTTTGAAAGACAATGAGAAGTTCTAGACCTTGGATCTAGTCTACAAAAGAAGCTACATGAAGTGAAGAAGTGTAACAAGTCTCTTTATCATCAAGTCTTCAAGTAAGTATCGATGATATTTTTTATATTTTACTCACTTAACCATATGTGTGTAGTTTGTAGGAAAAGGCATCAATTTCTATAAGGCATGCAACCTTGAGGTATGTACAACATGTTTATTTTCTTAAGAATCTAACATATGATGTTGGTATTGAAAAATATAAATCCCAAATGACACATGAAAATCCTTTTCAAATAGAAACCCTAACTGTGATCTGTACTTATAAGTTTTGTAGGTAATATAGGGCATATAGTAAACCTTAGTGGTAATTGAAGTAGAATAAAATGTGCTTTGCTAGAACTAGACTTTGTACTTGGGAACCCTAGGATTCCATCCTCCATTGTTTCTTAGAAACCCTATTTTAACATTTGACATCACATTCTTGGTATCATATAGTTTTATTGGTTTTACTTTTCATTAACTGTTGCAGGAATAAAATTAGGACAAAATTCAAAGATATCACTTCAAGGAAACCCTACAAGGTTTGTAAAATGAGCAACTCTAGGTATGAATATGATTATAGGATTTGCAGCAAAAATATTTTTCATTACTATAATTTTGAAATTTGGTTTGTATTAATGTTGGATGCGGCCCAACTTGGCCTAGATTTTGGCTAAAAATATGCATTTTGAGGAGTGGAGTGTGAAGTGGAATGCACAATGGAGCATGTTAGATATACCACGCACTATCATAGGGGCTTCGATGTGGGTTGAACCCCATCATTTTTGTAATAATTTTTTAGTTATATTTTATTGTTTTGTGGAGCCCATGGTATTGTAACAATGTAATAATATAAGAAGGCATGTAATGCTATGCTAGATAGATAGTGATATGGGGATGATTATGGTTAAGTCTTTGTAATATGTATTTTGTAGTGAAGGAAAGGCTATGCAGCTGAGTGCACAAAGACCTTGGAAGAGTCTACAGCTTAGTGCATAGACCACCTGTAGCTTAGTGCGCAAGTAAAAGAACTGTTTGTACTCAAATATCCATCTTAATAAAGCAGTAGTTTCAGATGATATTATGGAATTCTTATGTGTTTTATTTATTTGCTTAATACTTGTTGTTGCAAAGAAGTTATTACATTTTCATGTTATATCATTATAGTATTGGTTTATGATGTTATATGACTTGTTTTTGTGATTAATTGAATGTGGAAAAGTAATTTATAAGTGTTAAGAGTAAAATAACAGAAAAATACCACATCTACTAGCCCCTCAAAGCTATAGAAACTTGGTTCTACATCCTCCCATAGTCACTTTGGGTGTGACTGTGATTTGTTTCAAGGTCGTTGCTGAAAGGGCCAATGATTGAGTGTTTTATTGGTGTGCAGTATAGTTTGAAACTATGTCAACCCAAACCAATCCAACAAATGGTTCTGTTGTTCGGATCATTATTTGTTTGAGGGATATGTGGATGTGGCATCTGTCGAAGAAGGAAATTCAAGATTGGATAGTCCTAAAAGAGTGATAATTTGTAGATCAAGAAAACATGAACCCTCATTTGATATCTGAAGTGTGGTTACAAAGGTATATTTCCAAAGAGAAATACAAAATTTTCTTCGGTTCCTTTCCTATTGAGCTATATGAGTGGATATCGAGGTTGACAGAAAGAAAGGATTGTTTTAATAACAACAAATAAAGAGCACTGAAAACATGATTTCAAGGGCTTTTGATTTATGGATTGATAACATCTTGGGAGGATTCATTATTGAGTTCGAAGTAGACTCGAATGTGTCCTACAATGTAGCCGAATGTAGATTCTTCAAAGGATTGCAAGGTAAGTATCTTAAATATTTGAAACTTGGGATTAAGATGCTTCTGTGTGAAAGGGAGTTTTATGAATGCAATTAGATTTCTAGTTTACTTATGTTTGGAGGAAGAAAAAATAAATATGAGCCAGAGATTGGTGCAATGCGAAGTGGAAAAAGATATAGAGTAGATACCAGAAATAGATATCATGGATAAGATCTGAAGAAATTTGTAGAAACTGATTATAGCCTCCTTTTGAGTGAATCTGAAAGTGAAAGAGAAGAAAGCCAACCCTAGGAAACTTCACAGTATACCCCCTTCTAGTTTGAGTGTTCACCAAAGCCATAATCCAGTAATATTTATGGTGTTGATGGTCTCCATGCTCCCCCTACCGCTCCTAATCCCCATCCCCCTCCCCTTTTCACCCCAAGAAGAAGTATGGTTGATGATATTAAGCTACATGTTTTCAGAAAAACTGGATCAAAGGATCCATAATAGATATTATTTTTATGTGAAGCTGTATGGGTAGCGAATCAAGTCAATGATGAAAATATAAGGAAGGAGCAATTTTTTACGACACTTATCGATATATAATTAACGTGGTACATCAAGTATTCATCTAATCAGAACAAAACATTTTTGGACATTAAAACAACATAGGTAGGAGAGTTTAGAAACTGAAGTCTCAGTCGTAGTCCATCACTAAGTTGAAGGAAATCAAACAGAAAACTATTGAGTCTGTTTGGGAGTTAAATCAAAGATTTAATTTGTTATTGGATCAGGTGAGCTTCGAAAAAACTCCGTAGAAAAATCAAGAGTGGTTTATAGTTGTGCTGCTACCGCATATCGGATTTCCTCTTATGCAGCAGAAGATAGGAACTCAAACTGAAGCTCTGGAGATTGCAATGAAGTTGGAAGCTTCACCTATAGGAGATACTAATATAGGCATGCAACAAATTCAAAGTCAACTGGTCAATCTGACCCTGCAAGTACAAGATATCAAGAAGGTAAAGAAGTTAGAGAAGAATTATGTTGTAAAAAGTATAGATCAGAGGGCCATTCTAAAGAGCAGTGCCTTGTCTTCTGGGATTACATGGCTAGTGGAGCACCAAATCCCTTGAACATAGGATCCAACATGTGGTGTGAAATACGTAGGACTAGAGGCCAACATTACTAAGATGAATGTTACCTATTGCAAAAATATGTCCAAACTCAGAATATATTTTGAAAATTTTGTAAATCAGTAGGACATGATGAGAATAATTGTCGAAGTTATGACCTAATGATGGAGCGTAGTATTGATGCTTATATAATGCAAGAAGAAGAATATGGACATGAGTACAATGGATAGTGTGGTGGTCAAGGAGGTTACCAAGGAATAGGTCAAGCAGGTGGAGTTGGTCGAGGACGTGGACAGATCATTTGTTATAATTGCGGCCAACTAGGTCTTTCTGCAAGAGATTTTCAGAACCCCACTATGACATGTAAGTATTGTAAATTTTTATCACGTAATTGAAGAATGTTCTATACTTATGGTGAAGATGCAAGAAAATAGGAATCAGAAGCCGATGTTGAACATTCAAATGATGACTTTCGAAAGGAAGACTAATGAATCTCAAATTAGTATTGTCACTATAAATGGAGATGCAACTGGTGATGATAAGGAGGAAAAGAAGG
Organism: Pinus albicaulis; assembly: GCA_034641835.2. Classification (NCBI taxonomy): domain Eukaryota; kingdom Viridiplantae; phylum Streptophyta; class Pinopsida; order Pinales; family Pinaceae; genus Pinus; species Pinus albicaulis. The sequence continues at coordinate 86,366,048 of CM076577.1, forward strand.
AATTTGAAAATATAAGTGCATGGGTTAGAAAGACTACAGAGAAAGTTCCTATTTTTGATGTTCATAAGGAAAAATAAGTGTTTATGGAAGCAAAGAGAATTTTTATGGATACTAGAGCTTCGACTTATAGTGCACGGCCAAATCCCAGCAACTGCAAAGTGTCAACAATGACGACACGAAGCCGAGCTCTATTGCAGGATCGAGCTCCAATGTAAGGCCAGGAGTCAGAAAATAAAGTAAGTATTTTAATATCCTTTTTGCATATTTGTATGAAATTGTTAAGAGATTATAAGGTTGTAGAAGGGCTTTAGGAGTTGATAGACTCCTGCGCATCTAAATAAACATTGTGAAAAGAGATGCCTGTTGTAAAAAATGTGCATTGATAGAAGAGAACCAGAAGAGAAAGGAGGCTCAATGCATAGATAGGAGAATATGAGATGGATCAAGTTATTTTGGATTTTGGATCTGATTCTAATTTCTTGAAAAAGAAGACATGGGAATTGATGGGTACTATGAAGCTATAGTGATCACATATTCTGCTAAGGATGGAAAATCAACGAAAGATCCTCCCTATGGGAAGATTACCAGGTGTCGCAATGGATATTGGAGGAGTGCGCACTACTACTGATTTAGAAATAATAGAGATTTTTGATGACAACAATTCTTATCCTACATGTCTGGGAATTGACTGGCCATTTGATAATTTGGCCATAATGAATCTAAAGAATATACAAATGATATTTGAAGGAAATAATATGAGGGTAATTGTTCCTTTGGATCCATCAAAAGGATTAAGGTACACAAAACCAATCAGAGAAGAATACAACTGACATAGATCATATTTATCAAATAAAAACAAAGTAAGAATATTGGGTTAACCCTACTGCAGAAGGAAATCTTAGTTGGGACTGTGATAGTTCTTGTACCTCAGATTCAAAAGAAGAGTTGGAGAAATGGCAGAACATGCTTCATGAAGTGACTACAAGGAGTTGTGCAAGAATGAAAAAATCACTTCATTAATGTATAATCAGTAAGGTATGTAACCTGCCCTCGTATGATTGCATAGGAGATGTTAATACTTTTTCTCAATTACTATGAAGAAAAGTTTCAAGAAAATAAAAGGTTGTTAGCCTTCAATATAGCTCTAAAAGCTACTCCTGCTAGATGGTGGAATGCAAACAAGATGAATATAGGAGGATGGAAGGAACATCGAAGATTGTTTTGGATAAGGTTTGGACTGATAGAAACACAAATGGAGATGAAATATGATGGCCAAACTAGTCCTAGAGAGCCTATCCAACTATGTACTACAACATTGAAGGAGATTCCACAACAAAAATGGGTACATGGATTCATTCATACATTAGGGAAAACTCATAAGAATTGGTACCTAGAAATAGAGCTTTGAGATGGCATTGAGAATTGGGAAGATATGGTGGATAGTTTCATATTAAAATTTAGTTTTAAGGATGATTACCTAGGCATATATTTAGCTCTTCAAGCAGTAAAGAAAAATATCTTTGAGAATTTCACCTCGATGACATCACAAAAACCTAATTGGGTTGCACAGATAGAATATGCACTCGAATGCTATAACATTATTACAAATGGAGAAGAAGAAGATCCTTACAACATCGACATAGCAGAATCAGAAGGATATCGTGAAGTGACTAGACGTGAGATAGAGATACCTGACATAATGACGCCATTGAAGACCAAGAAGGTGAACATAGGATCCAAAGTAAACCCAAGTTTGCAACAATAGAAGATTACTAGGATGAGGAGATAATCAGTAAAGTTACAGAGCTACTTCATTAATATCAAGAATTTTTTCCCATCAAGGTTTCAGAGCTGAATGGTATTTTAGGAGACCTCAGAGTCATGAAGATTCCTTTGAAGCATGGTGCAAAGCCAGTGAAACAAAGACCATATAGAATAAATTGAAATTATAAGGAGAAAGTGAAAGTATAATTGGATAAGATGAGAGCAAAGGAATTATTGAGCCTGTAGAAGAATCAGAATGGGTAAGTCCTATCGTGGTGGATAATGTAGGAGCTTAGGAAGTGTATTCATTAACATATGGATTCTCAGGTTATCATCATATCATAATTGCACCGGAAGATAGACACACAACCACATTTTCTACAGAATGGGGCTCATATCAATACACAATGAAGCATTTTGGAGTGAAGAATGCCCCTGCTATATTTTCTAGGGTGGTGGTATTAGCTTTTAAGGAGTGCATCCACATGTTTTTGGAGGTATATTTTGATGATTGGACAATATTTGGACTGTTGAGAAAACATGTTGGAAGTTTGAGGTTGATGCTCGACACAGGTAGAAAAAAATAGATCCCTTTGAACTTGAAGAAATGCATATTTTGTGTACCTTTTGTTATATTGTGGGGGAATATTGTTTGTAAGAAAGGATTAATGGTGGACCCTGCTAAGATTTCTGTCATTGTGAACTTGGATCCACCTAAGAAAGTGAGACAGATTCGCACTACATTGGGACATACTTGATATTACAGGAAGTTCATCAAGGGATATGCGCAAATCGTTGCACCTATGGAGAAATTATTGAAGAAGGATGTAACTTTTTAGTGGAACAAAGAATTTCAGAAGAGCCTCAACATATTTAAGTAAAATATTGTAGTTGCAGCTATATTATTATTCCCTGGTTGTAGTAAAAAATTCCATGTGCATGTGGATTCCTCTTGCATGGCTTTGGGAGTGGTATTTACATAGCTTGGTAGAGGATAAATTGATCATCCTATAGATTTTACAAGTAGGAAGTTGTCTAAAGAAGAAAAAAATTACACCACCAGAGAAAGGGAATTAAGACTGGCCATGGTGTATGCTTTGTAGAAGTTTAGACATTATTTGTTGGGGTCACATATTAAGATGTTTACAGATCATTTTTCATTGAATTATTTGGTGAATAAGCCTGTTTTAGGAGGGAATATATGCAGATGGTTGTTGTTGTTCCAGGAGTATTATTTTGAGATCATTTTTAAGCTAGGAAGGCTGAATGCAGGACCTAACCATTTGTCAATATTGGAAATAGGGGAAGAACAAACAAGCGTAGAAGATAATATCCCTAATGTGTAGTTATTTGCAATCATAGTAGTAGATGATCACTTTGCAGATATCATTCAGTTATTGAATACATGAATAGCTCCTTCAGAATATACTATGCAAGGAAAGAAAGAATTGGTCGTAAAGGCAACTAATTTTTCATTGATAAGAGGACACTTATACAATATTGGACCATATGAGATACTTCATGGATTTTTTCCTAAACATGAAAGATAGATGATTCTAGCAGAAGATCATGGTGGTTCATCTGGTGGACATTATGCAGTAAAAGCTACAGTGAAAAATATTTTTAAGGCGGGATTGTGGTGGCCTATACTACATAAATATGCAATGGAATATTGTATAGCATTTGATGTGTGTCAAAGAATACGGAGGCCTTCCAAAAGAGATGAGATTCCATTAGTACAACAGGTTACATTGCGGGATTTTGATCATTTTTCAATTGATTTTTTTTGGACCAATCAACCCACCAGGAAAAGGACTAGTGCAAGGTATATAATTAAAACAACTGACTATTTGACAATATGGGCTGAAGCACAAATAGTAAGTGACTGCATCGAAGTTTACTTTTTAATACATATTGTCTAGATTTGGATGTCTGAAGATTTTGATGATTGATCAAGGTTCACATTTTCTGAATAATACTAATGAAGCATTGATTGAGGAGTTCCAAGTCTATCATTAGAAGAGTACCCCTTATCACCATCAGGCCAATGGGACACTGGAAGATTTTAATAATATTTTGGAGAATGCACTCACTAAAGTATGCAATGTGAATAGATATGATTGGGGCCTTAGGATTCCAACAGTGTTATAGGCTTATAGGACCACATGTAAGAAGGTAACAGGTCATACACCCTTCAGGTTGGCTTATGGGCAAGAATTTGTGATTCACATGGAGTACATTGTGCCTAGCCTGAGGATTGCAGCTTTTATAGATATGGAAGACTTGGAGATAATAGAGGAAATAATGTCATAGTTTCTTGCTTTAGAGGAAGATATATTTGTAGCAATATTCCATCAGCAGGTACATAAATCAAGAGAAAAATCCTGGAATGATAGAAATGTTAAGTAGAATAATTTCTAGGTAGGAGACCTTGTCCTCATTTATGACAGTAAGTTTGTGAAATTTCCAAGAAAATTCAAGATGCATTGACTGGGCCCATACATCATCAAGCATATTATTGATGGAGGCACAATTCAATTGGTGAATTTAAATGGAGAATTGACTCAAGGAAGAGTGAATGGAAGCAGATTGAAGTTATACAGGGATGACCCTGCCCCTACAACTTCACTCTGAAGAAGAAAGGAGAAAATTATTAGTGCCACCTACAATCGAAAGTGGCAATTGGACTATAAACTACACTGCAAAAAGAGCTTCAATGTAGGAAGTTGGTTTGCTACAACCTGGGTTATGTCGAAGTTCTTATAAGCCATGATATAGGAAGGGTTGTTTTCCATAATAGGAATTCATCGAAGTTCTTCGAAAACATATGACTATTAAAAAGGAAAGTTGTTCTTGGAAGGCACGAGCATGTGCATTTATGAATATATATTTCCAAGATACAGTGAAAAATATGTAGTTAATGATAAAAATATGAACAATATCTAAGCTAATGATGACATTGGAAGTTCAAAATCATTGTAAAAAGTCGTGGGCGCTTTGCTATATAAGAGATAAAAAATTTCTAAGTGTCGAGAAGATGCAGAAGTTTCTCTACTGTATGAACACTGAGGATTTCATTTGTATTTTCGAAGAGAAAGGCATAGCAGAAATCATGGAAGCCACAACACCATATAATACACCTGCAAAATCGCCGTCACCCACAACAACGTCTCCCCTCACACAACGGTGATCTCCACGAAAGAAACCATTCAAGGAGAAGAGAAAAAATAATAAGAAAGACAAGAAACCCATCAAGATGCTGCCAGAACATGAACCTATGAAAGATAACGAGGAGGAAAAATAGTAGGAGAAAATGGAAATAGAGGGCGCAACGTTTCCACCACCACTTCCAACATATATTCCACCAAGAAAGCCAAACACGAAGCCAGTGAAAGATTAAAAGGATGCGAAGTATGGCACCTTTACCCCGTTATTGCCAGAGAAAGTGTTGTTTGAGGGAGAATTGCTTTGGAAAATTATGCAGTTAAAGTTCACAGACTACGAATTCAATGATAGAAACAAATACCCACATTTTGCATCTGGAATATATATGAAGTAGGTACAATACCCATAAATTTTTGTGACAAGGTTGGAACCAAAATAATGGGTGACATAATTAGCGCAGACAGGGTTACTGAACATGCTAAATGTGCCGCACTTCGGCATAAGTACACAAAACACAGCCTGTGTATGATATTTGCTCGTGCTGGTGGACAATGGATGCCTCTGGATGGGAAAGAGAATCCCCATTGAATAAATGTTTATTTGGAGAATCAAAAGCTTTCCGTATCAAGGATGGGACCCCGTAGAAGATTTTGTGGGAAAATATCAGGAAAAAACAGTAGCTCAGAACATGAAGGAGAAGTTTGGGTTGAAAAAAGGAAAGCGAAGCTATGACATCAACTCAATCAGTGACCAAGGAGTCTACTTCGCCATGCACATATTAGCCAAGAATATTATGAGAAAGTGTTGGGCTAATGAAGTCCCTACAATAGTAGTTTCATTGGCTATATATTGCAATAATGGGGTTCAGTACAACAGGGTAGGATATCTCTACAAGGATTTTTTTGACGACTATCATTGTTGGATTGAGGGGTCTTGATCTAGGTTCATAGATTATCACACAACCAAAAAATCCTCCAACCACTGGCCCTTTCTATAATGACCTTCTTGTGCAAATCAAAGTCTCACCTGAAGCAGTATGGGGGGTGTTGGAACCAAGTTTCCGTACCCTATGGAAGAAAATAATGAAGTGGCCCTAAGCAGATTGATTGCAAACTTATATCAATCATAAACATATGTGCACAATACTTAACATAATAAGAAAGAATAAAAAATTGCTTCATTAAAAATACAACATAAAAGAACTAGATCCAGATCTAAACAATGTGTAATCACTTAAGCACGTTTATCAACCATCAATATGCATAAATAACTAGAACATATATCCTTGTGCAAACATAAATAATCAAAACAGAAGCAACATGATCTCAGTAGAATAGAAACAATAGATTGATAACTCAGATCAATAACACAATAAGTTCACCAAAATTTGTCCTTGTATTAATCCAGATCCTTTCAATACATCAAAATTTACGCTTAAACATAACCATTCTGCACGCACATCCAGCAGAGTCCGCACACATCCATGACTAGGTCTATGCGCACATAGCCAGCAGGAGCCTTTCTACACAACCCAGACAAAAACCCTTACAAAATATTACAGACGCATAAACATTTAGATCATAATAGTTTATCCAACTTGAACTATTTTACTTGGACTTTATCTATCTATTTATATTATTCTAGCGCACAGATACTATGGTCTGAAACCATGGTTTGAGGCCCACATTTTACCCTTAAACCCTTTTACATAAAAAATAGGGACTTTGACCCGCCCCAAAGCCCCTTAACTCATTCGCGCAGTGCACATATAAAAAATTTATACAAAATTACATCAAAAAGTGTGCCCTAGGGGACCCCACTCCAACAGGCCCCCAACACAAACATGTGACTCATTCCGAGTCACTGAGGTTTCTACTCCTTTAGCTTAGCTTGGAGCACGCTAATAGAAGATTTCAGAGGGAGCACCATTTTCAAACTTTGTGTCGTAGCTTCTTGCGCTTGTTGACCTAACTTCTCTGTAGTAGGCCCTTAATTGGCCATATCTATCCTACGATGTGCCTGTTGAATTTCCTTCAAGGTGGTTTCGAGATTCAATGAAAGCTTAAGAGCCTCCTCGGCCCACGGTTGCATACGTGCTTCTAACAACTACTCTTTTCGATTGTAATATTCCCAAATGGGTAATGTAGCGATACATGAACACAAAAATGGAAATAGCAGTGTAAATCAACTCATGAACATTGGATACCAATATGGATACATAGCATCATGTATTAAATTAGCAAATCAACATAAATAGTGAGGCATAAGTCATGTACAATGAAGGAAAAAGTCTCCCATAAACAATCACTCGACAAATGAGCTGTTGTCATAATAAAAAAATGCCAGAGATTGCTACAGCACAGTTATAAACACACTAATATAGAAAAATAATGTACAAAATATGTAGGGCTGTTATATGCCTCAAACGATATTCCAAATACATATCTAGGCTCAATACAAAACTCCTACAAGAACCCGGAAAGGGTTTTCAGAAAATACACCCTATACAAGATGGGATCTAAAGCCCTATTGCTGAAGATTCACTGAAACTGAAGCACAAGAGTGTATAAGGTTGAAATATATCATATCTAATGTAGATCCCCTCAAATTTCTCCTCCAATGGAATATTGAACCCTCCAATCATAAGAAAACACTCCAAAGGAGCCACAGGATCTGTCACTGAAGTTTCCCTCCAAAATAACGCAATTCCCAGCTGGAACAACGCTGGAAATGATGGGAAATAGTTGGTTCGATGAAAAATATCTGAAATATGCCAAAGAGCTCTCCAAACTGATCTCCCAAGAGAAGGAGACCTTCCTCCTATGAGAAAATAACTCAGAAAGTGGGTTTCTAACCCCTCCACTACAACACCTTGTAACACAGCACAATACCTTGCAGAAAATGTGTTGATCAAGAAAGTTGTAGCTTGGCCTAAAAAACTAAATGTGGAAATGAATACAATACTCTTCCAAGAGGCCTCTCAAGGAAAGAGGTGGTATTCTCGCTCGGGAACACCCGGTGCTAAACAACATAGCAACCCTGCTAAACAACAAAGGAATGCAAAGTCTAAGTAGACCAATATCAAAATAATAATCCAAAACATGAGCTCATATGGCTGCCATCGTCTTACTTAAATATAATATGAGCTTACTTTCCCTTAGACCCACTCAATTAGGTCATTTCCTTCATGAGATCCATCTCCCTCCAAAACTGCGTTATTCTTCATTTAATCTCCACTCCTCCATGAAAGCACTATTGACTTGGTCAAAGTTGACTGAATCAACATGATCCAACCCCTGTTCACACATGGAGGTGCTTTATTTAGCTTCTAAAAGGGTCTCCTTTCACAGTTGAAGTGTTTTTATTGCTGCTTAGAGAATTATGGGCCTTCCTACCCATTTATTCACATACCTAGTGATAAAACAAACTATAATATTCCATTTAGCTGAAGGCTAAATTTTTGGAATATTACAGTCCTCCCCTCCAAAATGTTGCTTGTCCTAAATCAACTGTATAAGGATAGAAAAATTCCTCCCCTCCTCCTCTTGTGGCCTCCTCATCAATAGTCCCCACCACTGCTCAAAATAATCTACAATAAATCTGCCCTCCAATGTTTCCTCCCAAGTATGCAAAACCAAATGGCTCACATCATGAAAAGGTGGAAGGTGTAAGTGGAAACCTTCTTGTTTTCTAATGGCCTCCTTAATGTAGGAGTTATGAAAATCATAGGGGATCTCATTCCAAATGAGAAACTCCCAAACCCATGCTATCATCCAAGTGAAATGAGTCATTCTAGGTAGCTCATCAAAAGAATCCTCAACCCTCGGTTCATGCAATGTATTGGGGTTGTATGGAGAGATTAAATTATTCCACCCAAGTTGTTTCTCTCTCCATTTATGGTATGTTTGGGGCTGCTGCTAATATTGGGTTGAAATTTCATGGCCTCCAAGAATTGCCCAAGCTACCCCACCAAACAAATTAGCCATGAAGTGCCTCCTCCAAAAACTCAAGTTCTCCAAATGGCTCCTCCCACATGAAGAAAAGAGATGTAGTATGGAAATCATGGTTTGCCCATTATTTCTCCTGAAACATGCAACATGTAAATTATGGAGAATCATACCCCCAATGGGCACCTCCAAATCGTGTCCCACTCTCCAAACAAGGCTTCCCATGAACATAGGAACATCAACAATATATGGAAGCAAAAACCAATTAAAACAAGTTGTCATATGACAACCGGAAAGTGGATCATAATTCCACACATGGAACCAGCTGCATCCCCTGCCTCCCTCAAATCAAAGCATAACAAGTTCTTTTCCAGCCACTTCTTTGCTGCCACAATCATCCTATAATATAGGATCACGAAGCTAAAATGTGGTGTCAATGGTGCACACCAAGAATCATGTGGCTTCCCCCACAAACCACCAAAAGGATATCCAATATCAATGCTACATTTGGCCTCAAGTACATCATAATATAATGTGTAAGAAGGAATGACCCTCCTTAATACAACATACTTCTCATATAAATTAAATAAGTGTAAATCATAATGCAAATGTGTACCTTCTCTACCATGTACTTTGGTCCTTGAGCTAAAATGGCTCAACTGAAAATTATCCCTCACCCCCAATGAGTAGGGAAGTGGCTATGACATCCTCTCTATCACCATCCAGGCTATGCATCTCTCCATATGCTGAAATATATCATGCTGGATTCCATCCCAAGTGAACTCCTCCATCGAAGAATGAAATGCATCAAAGTTCATGGAAAAAAATTCCACATGTGTTGCATGTAGCAGCTTCCTCTTGAGCTTAGAAAATCTAGTCAAGAAGACTCTACCACAAGAATATATGACCTCTCCAACCACCATGTATCTATCATCTCCCTCTGGGTCATCAAGAATCATGCAAGCACCAAGATCCTTGGAGTACTCTACCAAGAGTTGAGACCTCCAATATGGATTAATCCTCCTAAGAGACAACATTGAAGATCTGAAATGTGAAGCTCCCCACATGATGTCTTCTCCTTTGACATCCCCTATGCCAATTCATCCTCTAAAGTGTTTCCATGCCCATCATGCAACTTCTCATGCTCAAATAGAAGTGGTTTCTTTTGGAATTTGGCCTCCTATGAGAAGCTACCATCCAAAAATAACCTCTTGATCCTGGCCAATGTAAGCATGAGTGGCCTCCATCTACTCCAATGTATGGAGGATTACTTCCTCAAAGGAAGTACCCTCTGTTTCTCCAAATCCATGGATTAGCTCCCTTGCACCATGAAGGTGCCATCCCCCATCACTGCAGCAACTTTTGTCAGCACAGTACATATAGTGAGAGTGGGTGATGCTAAAAATGGGAGAATGTCTCCCTCCTCCTTGAGTGTATCCTAAACTCTCTATGCTGTAATAGACTCCTCCAAAGTATCCACCCCTCCAGGATATAAGAGTGGTGCTATCTAATGTGAAGAATTCCTCATCATCTCCTGATCTTGTGGTCTCCTCGGTGGAATGCCTCCATGTAATGAAACATAAATGTCAAGAGTAGACTGTACATATGGATGGAAAACATTTTCGCTGCCCTCATAGCGCAAATAAACCTGCCTCTTCTTTGCATTAGCTCTCTAAAATAGATAGGCGTGTGTTATCCTCATCATTTGATGTTTACCTTCCTCCCTACCTTCTCCTTCCATCTGAAATGTTTCACAATCATTTTGTTCATTGATTGTGCCTTGACCTCCATATATGAGATCCTGGGGAATTCCTTGCAATGATACAAGAATCCCTCTTGTTGGAGCAAGTGCTCCATCTACCTCTGCATGAGGTTCTAGATTTGATCTAGATATGACAACGTTGTTACCCCCATCTTTCTCTTCTTCTTCAATATGAATGGGAGTCACCTTCTCAATAAGAGGATCCTCTTTTGAAAAATGGATCTTGATGCCTTATTTCCCAAGGATATGAGACAGAGATCTTGCCTCTAGTAAAGTAGTATGCAAGATGTGAGCTTCTCCAATAGTTTTCTGAAGTGGATTTGAGTTTATAGGTTCCTCCATCATATGCAAAGGTTTTGTTTGTTTTGGTTTTTTTGGTTCCACCAATGATGTTTTAGAATGTTTTCCATCAAACCTTTCCACTAATGTCTTAGTGAACTTTTCATAAGAAGAAATATTTGCATTTATTAATGAAAAAGATTCAAATATCCACCAAGCATAGGCCTTACCTTCAAAATGCAATGTTGTAACTTTGATGGCTTCATCTTCAAAAACTTGGTGCTGCTGCAATAGGTGTGTAAGTCCTCCACCCAAGCTCTAACTGAACATGTTAGTGACCCATCACAAGTAGATAGGAAAAATCTACTCATGTCGTGCTACTTGCTCCTCTCCAATTTGATTTTTCAAAACCCTTGGAGAGTGATATGATATTTGAACCTCTTAGTTTGAGATTCATATTCTTGCAGATAATCTCTAAGAGTCTCTCTCCTAGGCATTTCTTCTTTTCCATCTCCCTCATAATAGATTTGGGCATATGACTGCGCTGTGAATCATAATGTGTGGCTGCATGCTCACACCTATCATGTGCAAATCTAGATTTTTCTTTAGATCCAAAATCCTTTGGAGATTTTCTCTCTCTTCTCATCTTCTTGAGATCTCTCTTGATATTCTACATAGTTTGAAAGAGAAGCTGTGAGAGCTCCTCCTCCTTTCTTCCTCCAAATAATGGAGTCTTCTTTTTGTTTTTTTTGTACATCTCCTCTTCTGGTGAAGAGCTTCTCCTCATGGTGACATATTGGCTTAATGCATGGGTTGAGCCAATATTATGCTCGGATACCACTGTAACATTCCCAAATGGGGAATGTAGCAATACATGAACACAAAAATGGAAATAGCAGTGTAAATAAACTCATGAACATTGGAGACAAATATGGAGACATAGCATCATGTATTAAATCAGAAAATCAACATAAATAGTGAGGCATAAGTCATGTACAATGAAGGAACAAGCATCCCATAAACAATCACTCCACAAATGAGTTGCTGTCACAATACAAAAATTTCGAAGACTGCTACAGCACAGTTCTAAACACACTTCTACTAAAAAATAATGTAAAAAATATGTAGGGCTGTTATATGCCTCAAAAGATATGCCCAATACAGATCTAGGATTAATACAAAACTCCTACAAGAACCCGGAAAGGGTTTTTAGAAAATACACCCTATACAAGATGGGATCTAAAGCTCTATGGCTGAAGATTCACTAAAAAATGAAGAAAAAGAATGTAGAAGGCTGAAATATAGCAGATCTGATGTAGATCCCCTCAAATGTTTCGTCCCATGGAAGTCTGAACCCTCCAATCACAAGAAAACACTCCAAAGGAGCCACACGATCTGTCACTGAAGCTGCCCTAAAAAATAACACAATTCCCGGCTGGAATAGCGCTAGAAATGATGGAAAATAGTTGGCCTGATGCCAAATATCTGAAATATTCCCAAGAGCTCTCCAAACTGATCTCCCAAGAGAAATAGACCTTCCTCCTATGAGAAAATAGCTCAGAAAGTGGGTTTCTAACCCCTCCACTCCAACACCCTACAACACAGCACAATAACCTGCAGAAACTGCGCTGATGGAGAAATTTGTAGCTTGGCCTGAAAACCTAAATGTGGAAATGAATACAATCCTCTTCCAAGAGGCCTCTCAAGGAAAGAGGTGGTATTCTCGCTCGGGAACATCTAGTGCTAAACAGAAAAGGAATGCAAAGTCTAAGCAAACCAATATCAAAATAATAATCCAAAACATGAGCTCATATGGCTGCCATCCTCTTCCTTAAATAGAATATGAGCTTACTTGCCCTTGGCCCCAATCAATTAGGTCATTTCCTTCATGAGATCCATCTCCCTCCAAAACTGCATTATTCTTCATTTAATCTCCACTCCTCCATGATAGTGTTGTTGACTTGGTCAAAGTTTACTGAATGAACATGATCCAACCCATGTTCAGACTTGGAGGTGCTTTATTTAGCTGCTAAAGGGGTCTACTTTCACACTTGAAGTGTTTTTATTGCTTCTTAGGAGACTTATGGGACTTCCTACCCATTTATTCACCTACCTAGTGATAAAACAAACTATAATATTCCATTTAGCTGAAGGCTAAATTTTTGGAATATTACATCGGTGCAAGTATTCAATCTCTATCTGTATCATCCGACCCTCCTGCAGACGAGCTAACCATTGTGGAAAAATAAGGGTTACTGCTACTATCCGGATCTCTAAAAACTTTTTTTCCTTCTTATGCAGCTTGTTGCGCATCTTATGTACTACCAGATCATTCTTGATGGACGTCCATACACCCATAGCCTCATCTAGAAAACTGTCACACTGGGTGACTGCAGTAGTGATACTGTCTATAGCTTGTTTCACTTTGGTTAATATTTGGGTGCAAACCTCTGGTGGAGTCTCAGGTTGCAACTTTGTTTGCAGATCCACGATTTGATATTCATATTATGCTCTGACGATCTGCACCTCAGCCCACGATGTTTTCAGAGTTGCAGCAAGTCCTTCCAATTTATCTTTCAGGGCATCTGTGGCTAGGACTAATGGAACATCACGACAGACTTGATGGATTTTAGCCTCCAGCGCAGCATGATGGACTTCGGTTGCGCGGCATGCTACTTCGGCGACTTGATTTTTTTGATGTGCCTCCTCGGCCTGCTTTTGGGATTCCATTGTAGTGGTGTGAGAAATGGTATACAGCAAGTGTAGCTTCCCTGCAGGTAAAACAGAAATATTAATATTAATATGACCGACTTTAAGGAATTGGGCGTGTCAGTTCGCGTCCACATGAATGGCTTACGCAGGGATTTTCACAAGGCAGAAATCCTCGGTAGCTAGTGACGCTACATGTAATGGTTCCGCATTGGTCTGGCTCTCCTGAGCAATGTTTACTTGTATCTGGCTCACTTGCATATTTAGTTCTTGTATCCTCACCTGAACAAGCTCTAGAAAAATCTTATACTGCACCTCCATATCTGTCCAACGATCCTCGGTCGCAGACATGATGGTGTTAGCAATTTCATTTATATATTCCTCCATTAATGTCAAGAACTCTTGCCCAATATCTTTGGAGCCCTTTATTTTCCTTCTTGATCCACAAGCAGCCTGAGGGCCACGCTTTTTTCCCTTATAATTTTGCGCTTCTACCTCCTCCACAGTATATTTTGATGCAGACTGATTCTTCTCAGTCTCAGTCTCTTTGTCAAGGTCGATCGTCTTGCCAGTGGTGGTTGGCATTGCTTCTTTCTTGGCAGGCTTCTAAGTCACGTTCTCGATTGTTTTCGTTGGTTGAGTGCCATTGCATGGCTTTGTCAGTGTTGTAGGTGTCAACCATGCTGGTGGCCACTCAAGAATGATTTTTACCATGTCATCTTCAGTAACTAAATACGGTAACTCATACGAGACTCCTTCAATGGTGCCTTTCATGCAGATGTGCATGTTATGGAAGGTAGCCTTGAAGTCAGCTATCATCTTGTATCGATCATAGAGCATGGGCGACAGTCACGGCTTTGACTATACAGATTCATAAAGGGCAGCATCATAAAGGACCTATTGATGGGGAAAAATGCCTTGCCAATAGTAAGGGGATCTCCCTGGTATAAATTCCCAACTAGACCCTAGATTGTTTGTGATAGGGATCCCATCCGGTGTGTAGGCTCGACTACCGTTGAATTGGTGAAATATATGCCCTTTCTCAGATGGAGGTGTATTTTGAGAACAAAATAATGCATGGCTACTTGAACAATACGAAACAAATGGTCAACGGGTTCTCCTGAAATGAAACATTATAAATAGAAAAGTGAGATTTAAAGCATGCAGCCAAAAGAAGTATTGTTAGCAAAACATAATTAGGGTCATGCTCATACAAAGGCTTTGTTTGACCAGAAGAGAAATAGTTCACTATGGTCAAAACACCCTCCAAAAGATTAAGGAAATATCAACAGCTAAGTTATTAACATGTCCCTGTGCTAAACATCCACATACCATTAATACATCCAAAGAGCTTAAACGTATGAATGATGCATGAACAAAAATGCAGATTATTCAGTAACAAATGATACCAAGTACATGAGGAAATAATATTCATAATGTAAACACACATGATTTTCCATCAGATCCAACAATGGAGTCAAAAAAATTGGTTTGTATTCATTCCCAGAATCAAGCATTTAATGATGTACAATTATCTCTCTCTTCTGTGGAGTCCAAAAAAAATTCCCCTGCATTATCTACCGAGGGAGTACACATATAATCAAAATGACCCTTGGGCTTCCCTACCCTTTCAACTTCCTGCTGTTGCCATGGCCTACAACTTGGGAGGATTTGCGACTTGTGACATGCCTGAGGTTGCGACCTAAGATTGGGTACCATTTGCGACCCGTGACCTCTCTAGGCCTGCTACCTGTAAAATCAGTCTCTTCAGGGAAGCAATTGTGTGATAGAGAGGTCTGAGGTTTCCAACTACTATTGTTCTTTGAGATTGTTCTGCTAGGTCATTTAGTCAGTAGCTACCAGATTGATTTGAGGCATGTCCTCTCCCAGCCTATGAAATCATTCTAGAGCATCTAGAACTAAAGTGCTCCTCTTAGCATTGATCTGGTTGAACAGAGAGGCCATCTTAGTGTAGATACGGACTAGTGTAATGATATACTCGTCGATGTTCTCCTTAGAGGCTGGGAGGTCCTGTGAAGAGGCTACCTGTCTGAAAAGTTATAACAACGCTTGGATGTCTTGCATTACCTCTTCCCTCATCTTCTACATGGCCAGTGCCCCTAAGGAAGGGATGTGGTGCACTTCCACCATTGAATATATGCCACTAATAGCGTACTCATAGGAAGACATCACTCTCTCTACATCCTTTATGAGCTTGTCCCTAGACTACAACTTCATCCAGATATGTACCTTATCGTTCTGAGTGTGGATCCATTCCTTCTTTGGCAAGGTTTCAAGCTCTTGTGGGTATAATTTGGACCATTCAAGTATGTTGTCCAGTGCTATGGAGGCTTCCTTTAGTTGTGCAGCTCTTTTCCTAATTTCTACCTCGGCCCCTAGAAAAGGAGCGACTGTCTATTTTATGGTTAACATCTCCTCATATACCTACTCAATGGTGCTCTCTAAGGTATCCAACTCTCCCTGAATGATGGTTTGTAGTCCGTTGTCCTGAGTGATTGTGAGTTGGAGCCTTTGATTTTCAGTTTCTATAGCTTTCTTTTCTTCCTCTGCTTGTTTTTCCCTTTGCTTGGACGCCTGGAGTCTTCTCTGCAGAAACAAGATTTCTCTGCTCGTCATGCTGAAATTCTCTTCTGTGGCAGCTACAAAGGCATTTCTGGTCGATGTTATCATTATGGGGTTAGTCCTGGAGTCCAGGACTATGTCCTTTTCTGTGGTCACTAAGAGAGGCTCGGCTAGATTTCGTGCAAGGAATTTTCTCCTTTCTTGCCTGATTTTATGAGTGTACTAGTCGTAAGATAGCCTTTTCAGATCTAGTACATCATCCTCATGTTCCTCCGAGATGTTGAGTTTCGAGAGCGGGAGGTGTCCCCCTATCATGGGAGTTGCCAGGGGCACGTCAATGTTTTGCAGGTCTATTTTCTTCCCAGTTCCCGAAGGTCGCGACCCACTTCCCCCTGCCTTATCTGCCTGTAGCTTCTGAGCTTCTAATTCCTTCCTCTTATTCTCCACTTCTTCCTTGTCCTGCTCTTGTTTCATCTTGTGCTCGACCTCCCTTTTCTATTGTTCTTCCTCTTCCTTCCTTTTTAGAGCCTCTTCTTCTTGCTTATTTTTCCGTTCTTCTTTCTATCGTTTATTCTGTTGTTCTTCAGCTTGTTTCTTTTGTTTTTCTTCTTCTTGTTGCTGAGCCAAGGAATCCTGAGCCTCCTTGAGTTCTTCCTCTCTTCGCTTTTGATCAGCCTCTAACATTGCCTCAGTTCCTTTATCCCCTCCTTTTTGTTGATCCTTAGGAGGAATACTGCTTGTAGTATTCTTGGGCCTTTTGGATTGAGAAGTTGACGCTCCTCCCGAAGGGTATTTTCATTTCAAAGCATCTTCTCTTTCTTGAAGAGGTTGATTGTCCTAGAGTTGATCCTCTTGACCTCCATACAAGTCAGCTTGTCCTTCGGGTGTTGTCGCCCTGTTGGCATTATACCAGTTCTTCACTTGCTTTTCTATGATGGATTCTATGCATTGGTAATTCCAATTTAATTTTTCTTGCTTGCAGTGTGCGGGGATGATCCTGTTAGGTTCATAAGATCTACGACCCAATTCCACGAAGTGTAAGCCCTTGATATCTTCTGCCTTCGCCTCCACTTCTTTGAAGTCCTTGACTGTATAGGCACCAATAGTAAGTGGGAGGGTCGGCCATGGTTTCTTATTTCCCTTGCTTAGTGTCTTAGAGAACCTGCTTGTCATTTGGTAGCACACCTCTTGTAATAGTAGTTTTTCCTTCCCAATTATCTTGTCCTTCCCAATTAGGTTAGAAAATGGTCTTCCTGTGTGATCCTGGATAACTTAGAACTTTGAGTCCACCTTCTAGAGGATCCATTTGACTACTTTTGTGCCTGGGAAGATAGGTAGGTGGGTGGCCACATAATGAATCTTAGACCTCTTAACCTGAATGTATAGCTGACGGTCTACCAGGTCCTCTGGGAATTCCTAGATTGTGACTTTTTGGTACACCTAAGACCATGACATCTTATCCCCCTTCCCAAAAACACAAGTGGTATCTCCATATATGGGCAATGGTGAAGGAATGTATATTTCTGATAGTTATACTTCGGGGCTTTTATTTATCCTTAGAACTATTGGAGGCCCCATGTCATTGGAGTCTGACGAGATAGAGACACACTCGAGCTCAGCTTCGATGTCACCTGGCATATTCAAAAAAAAATCCCATGATAAGACAGATGGCATGAAAGAAAAAGGAACTAAATGCACTAACTAATGCTTTGGTTGCTCAGGCTAGGTCATTGCGACTGGTGTTGGTTGCAAAAATATTAGGTTGGAGAGATTGCGACTTTGCGACTTAGGTGCAAGGTCGTTAGTTCGAACAGTCCAACCTATATGAATAATCCCAAATTTGTGACCCTGCAACTTAGGGACTTAGCGACTAGGTAGCAAGGTTGCAAGGTCGTGATTGCATGGATTTTCAAAACTTTGTGACTTTGCGACTCAGCAACTAGGTGATGAGGTCGCACTAGTGTTTTCGGAAGAAAAATAGGTGGCCGCGACCCACGGGTAAAAGATGAAAAAAGGGGGGAAAGCTCTAAGGAAGAGAATGGATTTGGGCTTAAAGGCTCACAAGAAGGCCAAGGAGGGATGCCCAGAGTGGCAGGAGGAGAAAAGAGGGATTAAAGTGGTTTGAGGCCTGATGGGTAAGGGAGAAAAAGGGAAACCGTAACTGGAGTGACAGTGAAGACTAAGGATGGCAACTAGGGAATAGCTAAGGCAATTAATAACCTAGGTTAGGGGTAGGTAGGGCTACAAACAATAAAAATAAAATGTAGGAGGTTTCGGCCACTTACCTGGGAAAAATTTCACTCTGATTGTCTCATCAGACGTCTTGTTTTCTCTGTCACGCAAGTCTAATGTGACCTACGTGACCATTTTATTTATAAAGAGGTTTCACGTGCGATCATTAATGGAGGTCGCAAGGTCACAAACTCGACTCAGTTTGGTAGATATGTGACCTAGTGACCTGGCGACCTTGCGAGTTCACTGGATTGCAAGGTCGCATAGTCAAAAATGTTAGATTCCAATGCAGCTTATGGCCTGGCGACCTGGGTATGGTCGCAAGGTCGCTAAGTCACAACTTGTCGAAGTTTGAAAGAAGAGAGAATTTGCAACTTTGCGAATTTTACTTAGAAAAATTGAAGTTATATTATGGTTTCAAGATTACCTACCCAAGAAGAGTAGTTTGAGGTCCATGGCAGAGGCTGGAGCTAACTCGCTCTTACCAATAGTAAAGGGGGCTCTAAAATTTCAAACTGGTGCCAAATTTCGGAGGTTGTTGTAGCAGCTATAGCAATTGGTGATTCACTACTAGAACCCAGAATCTATGCCTGTGCTTAATCTTGAGGGAGGTGGGGGGGGGGGGGGCACTTAGAAAGCTATTCATTCCTCTTCCATGTGTCCCACTAGCCCCATCTCTGACCTTCATGTGTTCACTTCACTCATTTTCACTGCGTGAAATGTTGTTCACCGTGCTTTTAATTGCTGGAGAACAGAGAGGAGGGGTCAGAGTAACCTCATGGGATTCAAGGGATTCAGTATAGTTATTTGGTCCTCTGTGTTGCTCTTCTGCCAGCGAGCCTAATTGGCCCTGGTAGAGTCACTGCCTAGGAGTCACAAACGTTGCTTCGCTGCCAGCGAGCTTGGTCAGTACCTCGGCAGAGTCGTCGTATTATCTCTCTGTGCAGGAAGCCTCTCTCAATCATTTATCCTTTATTTCATGTTATAATAGCACTTATTTGTATGTGCTCAAGGCGCTTATTTGTATGTGCTCAATGCACTTATTTGTTTGTGGTAAATACTACCTGGGTGGATGAGGGATCCAAACTTATGTTACTTGCAAGAGAGGTTTCTCCTGGTCTTTTAATTGGGGACCTTTCAGTTTTCTCAAATACCCTTTTTCCATCTGAGCTTGGCCCTTTTCCCCTTCCATCGAGTGACCTATTTCACTATTAATTTTTCTTTTAACAACAGTTTCCGAGTTGGTGTGCCAGGTGAGCTACTTGCACTTGGGTCCTATGACTTGGTCACGTTTCCCCACGAGGTGGCTATCACAGACAAACTTGGGCCATTTTATCTTACATGGTTGATTATTAATTGGAGGAGATTCCGGTATAGCTTTCCCATTGAGCAATTGCTATGTTGATCCTTCAACTCAAGGCATTAGGGAATGAAATTCTAGGAACTTTCTCAAGGCAAGCCATTTATTGAAACAACACAAAAAAACAAGAGAAGTAAAGCGAAGGAAACAAAACTATGGTACAAAGTACGAGGATAGCCCAAGGGTTGTCAGGTGAAATAATGTTTGAGGTCGTGCCCATTTACCAGGAGGATCTCGATCCTCCCTTCTATGGTTTGGAGTTTATACGTGTACAGACCGACCTTCTCTTTGATTTGGAATGGGCCTGTCCACAGGGCTTGAAATTTGGTGTTTTCCTCTGTGTTCGTGAGCCTTCTACCATTTGAGCATGAGGTCACCAACTACGAAGACCTTATTACCAGAGTATTTATTATCAAACCATCATTTTATTCAGTTTTGGTGGATGGAAAATTTTTCCCTGGATTTTAGCCTTTCCTCCTCCAGTTTCAGCGGGGTGTCTATCCAGGCTTGCAAGGAAGGTCATGGGGTACCATGTGTTTCTTGGGAAAAATGAAGGGTCGGGAGAGAGAGGTTAGGGGGAAGGATTTCCTCTTTCCCATAGACCAGAAAAAATGGGGAGTTTCCTAGGGAAAGTTTAGGTGTGACCCGATCAGCCCAAAGGGCGTTATTGAGGGCGTGGTGCCAGTTCTGGTGTTGGGATAGAAAGGTCTTCTTGATTATCCAAATGAGGTTCTTGTTGGTTGACTCGGCTAACCCGTTCCCTTGGGGGTAGTACTTGGTGGAATGTTTGAGAACGATATCATTTTATAAAGCGAATCCATAGAATTTAAACGATGAAAAATAAGTAGTATTATAAAAAATGAGAGAGGTTGGAATGTCGAACCTGGTCATGATGTACTGAGTGATGAAATCTATTACCTCTTGGTCATTGATCTGACGTAACGGTATTGCTTCAACCCACCTTGTGAAATAGTTTGTGGTCATGAGGATGTATCGGTGCTACTTGGAGGAGTGTGGTAATATCTCCCCGATCATGTCGAGTCCCCACTGCTGGAATGGTTCCTCCACCGCAATAAACTGTAACGGGGCAGAAGGTCGGGACTCTTTGTTGGAAATTTTTTGACAAGAGGGGCATTTCCAGAAATAGGAGTATCCTTAAAAAGAGTGGGCTAATAAAACCCCAATCACATAACCTTGTGAGTTGTGGCATATCCCGCGTAGTGTCCACGGGATGGGCTATCATGTAGTTCCTTTAGGACTCGTTGTGCGTCACTGTGTTCCAAACAATGTAGCAACACACTACTGTGATGCTTGCAAAACAATTTTCCTTGCAACAATTGATAGGATGAAACCTTTAGCATTATTTCTCGTTTCCGTTGGCCCGTCAAGGTGGGATCCATGACACCGCGACCAAGATAATATAGGAGATCTACATACCATGACGGGGAATTTCACTGAGGTGTGATGTCAGCCCGGTACATCTCTATCTCATGCTCCTAAAACTCCTCATCGTTTCTCTTTGGTTTGGCAGCTTAAGTAGCCATATGACATAACCCCTGCCCCTTGACCATGTGTGTAGGCTTAAATTCTAAGACATACTCTTGAAGACATTCCATCCAGTTACCTCACCTCTCACCCAGCTCCTACTTTACAAACAATGAGTGGACTATGGGTGAGGTAAAAACACCGTGACGTGGTTCTTCAACATGTATGGCCTAAAATGTTTAACTGCCTTATACATTGTGTAGGCTTGCTTGTCGATGTCTGGATAGTTCAACTCAACACCTTACAACCCTATGCTCATTAAAGATATGGGCCACTCATCGTTACTATCATATTTTTGGATGAGGACAGCTACAAGCAATGAATTCGAGGTAAAAGAATACAAGATAAAGCCTTTTCTAAAATCCAGGCTATGTAGGGCAGGTGCTTGCGCGATGGCCTTCTTGATATTGTTGAATGTCTCTTTCTCGAGCAGAATCCACTTAAAATTCATGTTCTTCTTAATCATGATTTGCAGAGGTTTCACGAACTGTGTGAAATCTGATACGAAATTTCGGAGGAATTTTATTTTCTCGAGAAACGACTACATGGCCTTTTTTTAGCTTGGGGGAGAAATTTGGGCGATGGATTTTGTATGTTCTAGGTATACCACTATGTTTTCCTGGGTTATGATGTGGCCCAACAAATTTCCTTCCGAGACTGCGAATATGATTTTCGTGGGTTCTAATGGGATTCCGTATTTTCGGCACCTCTCAAATATTTGTTTGAGGAGATGCACGTGGTCACATCTACATTTAGAGAAGATAGTGACATCGTCAAGGTATACCACCACACTTTGTCCCATTAGCCCCCAAAAGGCGATGTCCATGGCCCTCTGAAAAGTTGCCCCAGCATTGATCAACGCAAAGGGCATGCTTCTAAATGCGAAAGTACCCCACTTAGTCCTAAACGTTGTCTTCAAACGATCTGATTCCACTACTAATACCCGGTTGTATCTTGATAAACCATCCAAGAATGAGAACATTTCTGACCCAGATACTGTTTGAAGAATCTGCTCCATGGGGGGTACTGGGTAATTATCCTTTTCAGATGATTGATTTAAATTTTGGAAGTCCACACATAAGTGAATTTCGCCAAACTTCTTGCGGACAGGGACAAGATTCGACACCCAAGTTGAATGTCGGACTTTAAAAAATATGCGAGCATCCAGGAGTTTCTTAAGTTCCTTTTGGATCATTGATTGCAAAGTTGGATTTACTTTCCTTAGCTTCTGTTTGAAAGGTTTGATGCCTTCCTTCATCGATATCACATGTTGGATAATTCGCGTGTCATAAGTCCGCAATTCAGCATATGTCTAGGTGAAAACATATCAATACTTATTAAATAATTTAGTAAAGGAATGCCGCTCCTGCGGTGTGCACTTGGTACCGAGATTAACGAACTTCAGATTCGCTTCCGTCTCGAGGTTCACTTGTTGGTGCAATAGGGGGAACTTTTCACCTTTGTATTGGGGCGAAATTGATTCTGGCTGTGTCAAATAACTTCCGGAGGGGATATGGACCCCTGGGCAAACAATTCTGTGTTCTTCCCTTTCCTTTTGTAAGGCCAAATCATGCTCCTCTTCCTCAATCATTACATATTTGAACACATCTGTGTTTAATATGAAATCTAACACCTGTTGATCATCATTAAAAACGTGGAAATTAGTTACATTATCTGGCACTATAGGTTTATAAAAAATTTCAATAGAAAAACCATCCCTTAATGGGGTAAACCTATCCACAGCGTTTGCTAACGTATCGGCTACCACATTATGCATTCTAAGTACTAACTTAATACCAAAATCATCAAAAGTGGAAATCAAATGCCATACCTCCTGTTGATATCATTTCAAATGGGGGGATAAGCATTGAATGGTGTTGCGTACCTGTCGGGTGATGATTTTGGAGTCACCAATGACCTTCAAACAAGCGACCTTGAGATCGATCGCTTTCTTGAGGCCCAGGATTAGCGCTTTGTATTCAGTCGTGTTATTGGTGCATTGGAATTCTAACCTGCAAGATATCAGGAACTTGTTTCCTTGGGGATCTCTCAAAGTGCAACCAACGCCGGCCCCATCATGGGTCTTGGAACCGTCGTAGTATAGGGTCCAAATTTTGTTCTTAGGTGTTTCTAAATTGCATGTTTGTACAAATGGGATAAACAGGGCGGAGACATCGGGTGGACCTCCTGATGCAGAAGGGTGGGATGCAACACATGGGGGTAATTCAAATGGGGTGTCCAGGGAGACTAGGGACCGAGTTTCTTGGTAGCACCTGAAAGCAGCCTCCGGGAAACACATGCCCATATATTCTTGTGTAAAGCTGATGGGTTCATTGGTTGCTTCAAGGTCGGTCACCATATTCTTCATATAAGGTTCGCTCTCGATTCGGATATGATTATTCATACCCTTGTATGGGAGCCACAAATGGGACAAGCCGGTGGAAAAGTATCCATGTAGTTTTCTTGACCAAACCCGGCTTAATAGTAGACCGTAGGCCTCCGGAATATCTACGACCATTATTTCAATGCATTTATGGAATCGAGAGTCTGAGGAGAGACATATCAGGACGTTATTCAATTCGCCCATGGCGGGGACCTAGGACCTATCAAGCTGAATGATATTTGCATCATTTTTCTTGGGGTGGATATTCAATTTTTTTCATATAGAAAGGGGCATGAAATTGGTACATACACTAGAATCGACGAAGAAATTGTGGATGTTGAAATTGAAGATCTCAAAAGATAAGAGAAACGGGGGTGTGGACCCTCATGAGTTGGAATTGACAGCATTGAAGATGGACTAGAGGTTCATCAAGGCTTGGGAGGGTGTGGAGCTTATGGCCTTTACCACCGAGGTAGGCCTGCTTATCGAGGATGGGCTGGCGAATGCTTTGAGAATCAGGTCACGTTGGTCGACTATTCGGGCGAGTTCGTAAAGGGATATGTTGGCTCACATTTTCTTCATGTCTTCGACGAAATTATACCCGGATTCTAGGTGCGAGAGTGTCTTGACAGATGTGTTGGTTGAAATTCATGACAATCTAGCCTTAGGGGTGCCTCGGGCAGCAGCAGGGCTAGACTTTTCAGTAGTCAGGGTTGTGGCCTGGTTTTCTTTGTTTGGTGACAGGATTTTTCTCCATAAGGCTTTCCTCTTTTCCTCGAAAGAGTGATCGGAAACCGGGTCGTTTCTCCTTATGCTATAGTTTCAGGGAGGTGTTGTGAAACCAACTCCAAAAAGAGAGGAAAAGAGATATCAACGCCTTATAAATAAGCCACTTCGAGGGGCAAACCTCCAATACATTACATTAATGAAACATTCTTGGATGATTGAAATTACAAAACCTCCTTTATATATATAGGAGTCCATGGGGCCACAATGTAATCCTAGCCGACCTAACAATAATAATTTAAGGGCATAATAATAACAATATGGGGGCTACAAGGGTACAATAATAACAATAAGGGGGTTACACTAACAACAATAAGTGACTATACTAGTAATATAGGGACCTAACATGCCCCTCTCCTTCAAAAAAGTGTTGTCCTCGACGCTTGAGTAGCTCTGGGTGCTTCTATATAAAATTCTCATCCTCCCATGTAGAATCTTCAGTGGGTAAGTTCTTCCACTTGATGAGATAGTCTGAAATTGATCAATTTCGTAGCTATCGAGTTCTTGTTTTCGTGACCGCTTTAGGTTCCAATATGATTTTTCCTTCCTCATCAAGCGCTAGAAATATTGTTTGAACTTGAATATTTTCACCTATAACCTTCTTTAAGCATGAAACATGGAAAATTGGATGCACTTGTGAGGAAGCAGGAAGCTCCAATTTTTATGCCATAGTACCAATATTTTGCAACACCTTGTAAGGAGCATAGTAATTTGGCGATAATTTATCATCCTTCTTAGCTTGCTTGAGGGAAATTTTTTTATGGTTGTAGCCGTAAAAATACCCAGTCTCCTACATCAAAAATTCTATCACTGCGATGTTGATCTGCTTGTTGTTTCATTCGATTTTGTGCCAAATTCAGGTTGTCCTTTAAGAGTTGGAGAACTTCTTGTTGATGCTCGATGTGATCTTCCACTGCTTGAACCTTCGAATTTTCTCTTAAAGATGATGTGATGGATGGTGGATGATATTCATAAAGTGCCATAAATGGGGTCATTTCTACTGTAGTATGGAAGGAAGTGTTATACCACCATTCAGCTAGAGGTAACCACTTGAACCATTGTGTTTGTTTATCAGATACAAAACAACGAAGATATCCTTCCAAACATTTATTTACTATCTCAGTTTGACCATCGGATTGAGGATGATAAGATGAGCTATGAGCTAATTAAGTACCCAAACAAGAAAATAACTCCGTCCAAAAATTTCCAGTAAAAATGGGATCTCTGTCGCTCACAATAACCCTTTGGTTTCCATGTAGCTTTTGAATTGTGTCCATAAATGTAGTAGCAACTGTACTTGCTTTAAATGGATGAGATAATGCACAAAAGTGTGCATACTTGGTAAGTCTATCAACTACCACCATGATGACACTCTTTCCTTCGGACTTAGGTAAACCTGTGATAAAATCCATTGAAATCTCCTCCCAACGTTGACTTGGAATGGATAAAGGTTGTAGAAGTCTCGGGGTCTTAATTGTCTCCACTTTATTCTGCTGGAAAACCAAACATTCCGCCACAAACTTTTGAATATCAGATTTAAGGCCATCCCAAAAAAAATCTTTCTTCAACCTATGGTAAGTTTTTAAAAATCCTGAGTGTCCTCCTAAAGGAGAAGTGTGCAATTCCAGAAGAATCTTTTGTTTCAGTTGGGAATTCTTACAAAGATATAAGCGATCTTTGTACCATAAGGAATCATTTTTTCCAACTAAATGTATCAGATGTACTAGGATCTTGCTGCAACTTTTGAATGAGTGTCCATACATCTTTGTCCTTCTTCCATTCATCTCTTGCTTCAGTTATCCAATCTGGTTGGATAATAGAAATGGCACAAAGCAATGCTTCCACTTCTTCATTCTTTCTTGAGAGTGCATCTGCAACAACATTAAGCTTTCCTTTTTTGTAGATTATTTCAAAGTCATAACCCAACATCTTTGTGACCTATTTTTGCTGCTCTTCTGAAGATAGTCTTTGTTCCAAAAAGTGTTTAAGACTATCATGATCAGTTTTTACCTTGAAGTGTCTTTCCATTAGGTAAGTTCTCCATTTCTTTAGTGCATGCAGTATTGCTAACATTTCCTTCTCATAAATAGGTTTCTGTAAATACTTTCCTTTGATTGGACGACTTTCAAAAGCAATGGGTCTTCCTTCCTGCATTAAAACTGCACCAATTCTATTTCCTAAGGCATCACATTCCACAATAAAGGTTTTTGTGAGGTCTGGCATAGCTAAGACTGGTGCTAGGCACATTGCCTCTTTAAGATGTTCAAAGGCCTTAGTTGCATCAGGAGTCCGTCAAAATGAATCTTTCTTCAATAATTTTGTTAGAGGAGCTGCTATTCTCCCATAATTCTTAACAAACTTTCGATAATACCCTGTTAACCCAAGAAATCCTTGCAAATTCTTTATGGTTGTGGGGACTTTACATTCCTTAATGGCTTTAATTTGTTAGGGTCTACCTTAACACCCTCGCAAGATACAATATGACCCAAATATTCCACCTCTTGTACGCCAAAGAAACATTTGGATGTTTTTGCTTATAATTGTTTCTCCTGCAATAGTTTGAGCACCCTGTCAACATGTTGAACATGATCCTTCCAAGACATGCTGTAGATTAGTATATCATCAAAAAATACAAGAAAAAATTTTCTAAGGAAGGGTTTGAAAATGGAATTCATCAACCCTTGAAATGTAGAAGGTGCATTGGTAAGGCCAAAAGGCATGACCAAAAATTCATAATGACCCTCATGAGTTCGAAATTTTGTTTTCAGAATATATTCAGTCTTCATTCTAATTTGATGATACCTTGAACGAAGATCCAATTTGGTAAAATAAATTGCTCCATGTAATTCACCCAATAATTCATCAATCACAGGAATGGGAAATATATCTTTAATGGTGAGCTTATTGAGCTCCCTGTAATCTGGACACATGGGCCATGATCCATCCTTCTTGTGTACCAATACTACAAGAGCAGAGAAAGAACTTTGACTAGGTTGAATTATACCCGCCTCTAACATTTTTTCAATCATATGTTCAATTTCGCTCTTTTGGACATAAGGATATCTATAAGGCCTGATGTTTGGAGGAAAAATTCCTGGAATCAAATGAATATCATGATCATGATCACGAATATGTGGGAGTCCTTTTGGAATTTCAAAAATCTTGGAATGATTGTTGAAGACTTTTTGCAGATCTGCAGAAATAGATGATTTTGATGTTGGAACTTCTAGTGAGAATAATTGTGCAATTATTCCTCGTTGTTCTTTATTTAGAAGCTTTGTCTTGAAATTAGATCTTATTATCTTTCCCGACTTCCCTGCAATACCCCGTAATTCGACTTCCTTTCCTTCTGAAAAAAATTTCAAGAAAATTTCTTGAAAATTAAAAGCTACTGTCCCCAAAGATTGTAACTATTGTACTCCTAGTACAACATCAGCACCTCCCATAGGAATGGAAAGAATTGGACTATTTAATACATATTCCCCCATGGTTAGCTTGATATTATGGAATTTTCCAGAGAAATTTATAGTTCCTCCATTTGCAACCATCACTTGACATTCTGGTGCTGGGTATAAGAAAAAAATCAATTCTTTGGCTACCTTACAATGAATAAAATTATGGGTACTACCTGAATCAATCAACACTATTACCTTTTTATTCTTGATATTTCCTTCTATCTTGAGAGTTTGAGGAGTGGTAATTCCTGCCAATGCATTACACGACATGGTCAGACTCATTTCTTCCTCTTCTTGGCTTGGTTCCTGGTGTATATCCTATTCTTGTTCATTTTCTTCTTCCTCTTCAAAATCTATGTAAAATAATTTATTCTTAGCACACTTATGACCTTTAGTGTATTTTCTATAAAAACTGTAGCAAAGCCCTTTTTCTCTTTTTAGAAGTAAGTGGTAGGCTTCCTTGTCGCCATAATTTTACATTCAAATTTTCTTGCCAACCTGAATGCCTTCTCCAATGAATCAGGTTCCAAAACGCGATCTTCATGTTGTATGTTATCCTTTAAAGTACCCGTGAAGAGATCAATCCTGTGTTCCTCTGGAATATCAGTTACCCTTATATTAAATTTTTGGAAGTCCTCAATGTGCTCCCCCATTAAAACCTTTTGTTTGAGATTTATCAATTGGCTAAAGAAGGTGTTTCTCTTTTTATCCTCATAATGTGCTATCATTTCCTCCGTAAAAATTGACCAAGTGATAATTTTTTTACGGGAGCAAAGCCATCGATACCATACAAATGTATTTTGTTCTAAATGTAAATTTCAATGTGTACCTTTGTGTGTTTTGCACATTATGGAGATCAAAATATTGATCCATCTGTAGTATCCATGCTACAGGATCCTTTCCATCAAACTTCCTCATATCCATTTTTGGAATATGGTGGTTCTTCCCGCCAACATTAGAATTTATGAAATCATGATTAACATTTATTTTTTTCTCATCATGAGTTTCCTATACTATCTTTTCACCATTAGGAAAAATTTCTTGTATCAACTTTGTCAAACCTTCCATGTCTTCTTTTATATCATTCTTCATTTTTTCCATTTTCTCATCGATCTTAGCTTCCATGTCATCCATCTTAGATTCCATACCAGCTTCCATGCCGTTTATCTTAGATTCCATGCCATTCTTCAAACCATCCATCTTATATTCAATGCCTTTCTTCAAACCATCCATCTTAGTTTCCATGCCTTTCTTCAAAACTTCCACGTCATTTTTTGTTGCTCTTTGCGAGACCGAAATTTGTTGCACTTGCTCTTGTAATTTTGATATGTCATGTTGCCATTCTTTGTCTTCATGAGTCATAGTAGAGATTTCTAAAGGCTTAATGAGTGTTAAATTCTTTTTAGGAGCCATTTTAGAATCCAATACTGATATCTATTCTACAATATTCCCTTGGAATCAATTCAACTTGATTCTTCAAACAAGACTTATGCAATTCGGAAAAAAATACACACCTTTTACTTGATTTTGAGGAGCTTAATATTGAAATTGAATTATCTCTATAATTGCGGATCCTCAACATCTGAAATTCAGTCCTATAGTAGCCCTTTAAATCTTCTTTCAAATGCCACATGTCTAATCTGATTTGGATTCTTCAAGGCAAAGTTATTTCCAATCTCCCACAATGACCCAATTTTGGACTGGTTCAGTGGAGCGAACTTGCATGACTTGCCACGTGTCACTATTTCTTCCTTTGGCTCTGAAATTGATAGAATGAAAAATATAGTTCGTGTACTTGCGGCCACTTTGTACAACATTCCAATCCGATGCTCAGAGAGAGAGCTATGAATATTTTTCCATGATCACCTCTTTGAGATGAAATTCAAAAGCATCAAAAAGCCCTAACTTCCACAGATCATATATCCAAAACTATTGCGAACCAATATTTGAACTTTTGCAATGATGTTCCTCAGGATTTCGGCTTCTCACTCTAAAAATTTCAGCTTCTGAACCTTTGTAGAAAAAACGTTATTACGAAAATACCACGATGACCTGTTTAGGTTAAATTCAGGAGCCTGCAAAATGACCTAACTTGCACAGATCATATCTCCGAAAATATTGCAAACCAAGCTCTGAAATGTTGTCAAGATGTTCCTCAATATTTTGGCTTCATACTCTAAAATTTTTAGATTATGAACCTTCGTAGAAAAAATTTTATAGCGAAAATGCCACGATGACCTGTTTGGAGTAGTGAAACCCTAGAATTTCAATGCTCTGATACCAAATGTTGTGAAACCAGCTCCAAAAAGAGAAGAAAAGAGATATCAACGCCTTAGAAATAATCCACTTCGAGGGGGAAACCTCCAATACATTACATGAATGAACAATTCTTGGATGATTCAAATTACAAAACCTCCTTTCTATATATAGGAGTCCATGGAACCACAATGTAACCCTAGCCGACCTAACAATAATAATTTAAGTGCACAATAATAACAATATGGGGGTTACAAGGGTACAATAATAACAATATGGGGGTTACACTAACAACAATAAGAGACTATACTAGTAATATATGGACCTAACAGGAGGTTTGGATTAGGGATCATCAGCCAGTTTTATCTCTGTCACAGGAGGAGGCCCTTCCCCGTGAATTACTTCGAAGGCGAGGACTGTTGCTGGCTGAAGGGTTTCTCACCCAGCTTTAGAGGTTAAGGCTTGCCAACAAATCCCTATACTACTGGCCCTTTCAGCAATCACCTACTTGCCCAGGCCAAGGTCTCACTCGAAGCAGTATAGGAGGGTGCAGGAACCTATTTTCCACACCCTGAGAGAGAGTAGGTAATTCGAGGCAGATCTGTGTTACAACTTACTAGGTTCACACAGAATGAGTCTATTCGTAGCTCTTTTAATAGTTTAATTAGCATATAACCATGACAAAGCTATCAGATCTAATCAGTACATTCGCATCCATGTGTGTATTACCAAATACCATCATAAAGCACTATAATCGCAGCCAATATCAGATCACAATTATACTTATGCTAATTTCAGAACATGGATACATTCGCAGCTTAAATAGGTGTCACAGATGCGCTTCAATAGTTAAACATAACCAATTCAGATAACACACAAATAATTTAACAATACTTCACATCATTAACATTCATATCCACTTACAACCAAAACACAGCCCGCACACACAACCTAGCGGGGTCCACACACAGTGGGACTATGGATCTTTGTGCACACAACCAACATGAGTCCTTATCCAAAAAAACCCAAAGTAGTTCCAACAGTTCGCACATAGCATCAATCTATCAACTTACTTTTTTACTAGACCCCACTATCTATCTATTTATAGTATCATAGCCTTTGCTATCCTATGGTCCACAAACCGTGGTTTGCGGACCCTATAGCTATCCTTTAACCCATTACAACACATTAGGGGCTTTGACCCACCCCAAAACCCCTATGTAGGACTGAATTTAGCAAAATTGTACTGAAAACGCAAGTTAGGGAATCCTGTTCCAACAGGCCCCCAACACAATCTTGTAATTCATCCCAAGTCACTGCGGTTGTGGGTTTTTCATCTTTGCCTATAGTTTTTTGATCGCATCAACCAGCGGGGAAAACACTTATTCACTTTGCGCAACAGCATTCTGAGAAATCTCCACCAACTTCTACGACGTTGGACCTTCTGTAGTAGCGGTGACGCTATCCAAAGTCTGGTTCAACTACTTAACTGCAATATCGATGTCTTGAGAGAGCTTGAGGGCTTCATTGGCCCAAGGCTTAAGGTGGTGGCTAAGGACCTTATTTTTCTGGAGGAGCTCTTCAATGTCATCTCTCAGTGTGTGGCTGGTACGCAGTCGTGCTATGCATTGAGCGGGGATCAGAGTAAGCATAGTGGCTTCCAACTGATCAAACTCTTCTTCCTTCTGGTGCAGCATTTGAGTAAGTTCACATAGGAGAGGATCTCATTACACCTTAGTCCACAGCTACATAACTATCTCCAATAGTCCTGTGCCCTGAGAAATATGATCTTTGATGACATTAGTGACCTCTATGAACAGCGCGGCTCACTGGGCCCTTACGTTAGGTGGTGTTTTTTACTGTAATTTGGCCTGCAAGGCCACAATATGCTATTCCATATTTGACTTGACCGCCTGGATCTCGGTCCTCGAAGCCTTGAGTGTTGCAACAAGCCCCTAAATCTTGGCCTCGGGGGTGGAAGAAGTTAGGATATATTTAGTGACATCTACGCAGAGCCTACTGATTAGGCATTCCAACTCTATCTATTACGCAGTGGCGAGGGCACATGCAGCCTGTGCCTGGGATACTTCAGTGGTTTTCTCTTCCACTAGTACATTTGGCAGAAATTCCGACACTTTTGACCAAATGTCAGAAATTTCCCCAAATGTTTTCAATCTCGCCCGAAATCGTCGCTATACCAACGTCTAGAGAAAAGTGTCGCAATATCGACACTTAGAAAAAGTGTCACAATTGCGACGTTTGGAGGAAGACGTCACAATTGCGACACTATGCCCCAAGGCGTCGCTATTGCGACGGCTGCTTCCAAATGTCGCAATTGTGACACAACGTCTAAGTGTCACAATTGTGATGTTTGGAGGCATTTGTCGCAATAGCGATGCTTTGTTTGCGACACAATTTCAAAGTGTTGCAATTGCGACATTTGGAGGCATCGGAAGAGCGACGCTTATTTGGAAGCGATGGAAAAGGTGTCGGTATTGCGACACGTTGTCAAGGTGTTAGAATTGTCACGTTATGACGAACCACGTTTTGTCCGTCCTCGAACTGTCGCTCTTGCGATGACTATAATAGCGACGCTCCGGCCGTCGTCGGTATAATGACAGTCATATGCCTTTGCAAAAATGGTCGACTTACAGAGCAGCGAGAAGAGTAGTTCATGGAGGCACCTTTGCGATTGCACATAATTTGGAGAGAAAATAGTAATAATGAGAGAGGCTCCTTTAATTGTGTCTTTGATTTTTGAAGGTATGGATTGTCCAGCCTGCAGTTCTATGTTGTGGAGAAAGACTCGAAATCCTCTGGAAACAAGACTGTTGTGAAGATGCCTGGTGAAGAAACGGACATCGGGTTCATGACTGTTGATGAACACATTGTAGTCCGGCGAAGAAGGCACCAAGGAGGGTATTCTCAGTGAATGAGGGATGTTGAAATAGTAATTTCAACTACCCTATCCTCTGGCTGCTTTCTAAATCTGTTTGAATGACTCTGTCAAACATCCGCTTTCTAAAATTGATGAACATTCAATTTTGGTTTTGAAATCACAGTCCCTGCACACTTAAAAATAGATCGTTGTATTGTTTTGGAAACAGAGAAATTTAATAGTAAACGCGGGAGATTTTAATTCAGAAGAACGTGGTCCCACAGACCATAGACCAAATCAACCATCCACGTGGAAGCAGGTGATTCGATCGCATTATTTTTTGGCCTGTCTGCATTGTGGAATTCCGGACCCGAAACATTATAGGGCAGAATTAATTTGATTTTCGCGTCACAGTTTTCCTCCGCACGCAAAGCCAAAAAACGGACCCGAATTTTTATATGGCGTATTCTATGAATTTTTCGCGTCACAAATTAGGGTGACATCAGCAGGCTATTTTGGAACGCGATTTTGTGATTGAAATCGGGTTTATTTTTTTTGAAGTCCGGACGTATGATATAGTTTTATTAATATTTTGTTATAAGTTTTGTTTCACCGCCCAATAGTTATTTAAACCATTGGCTGATATATAAAATATGCGCAAATATTTCACTTTGGGCATTTGTAATGTGGGCCCCGAATACTTTAAATAGGTACATATACATTAGACAGTTTAAAAGTTTTGAGGATTGCACCCCCGGTGCAATTGTTTGTTTATAAGATTATATGATACATGTGAGATAAAGGTTTATTATTTATCATATATAAATAAATTTTATCAATATTGTACATTTACACTTTTATGAGGTGATTTTATAAGTAAATTCATAATATCTCTTTTTAATCCTCATTTTACTCCATGAATATGTTTGGAAATGAAATTTCAATAGAATAATTTTCTTGCTATTATATGTTTTACGAAGATATGGTAAGGAATTCTCTCTTGTTCTTCTTAGAAATAACTATATATAATTTTATTTTCTTTTTCAAAATAGATTAAAAAAATTATATGAGAAAAATTATTAATTCATCAATATGTGTGCCTGTGTGTTGTGAGGAATAATTTCATAGTTCAACTTAATGGTTCATTATATAATCATGTGACCATCACCAATGATATATCTTAAAAAGAAACTGAAAAGCCATGTGTACAAAATCGATGTATACTCTAGAGAGTGGTTCTCATATCACTATGTAAATTGTTGTATGCTACTTCAACAAAATTATAAGATAAACTATAATACACATCATATATGCACCATAACAATTGGTGCAGGGTAAAACCCACCTGCCACACCTTTGTACTCGATCCAATTTTCTCTGTCAACTCTTCTAGTTGTGGGAGTTTCCTCCAAGGATCATAATACCCCCAAGGCCTGTTATCACCCTAGTAATTCTCGGGTTGTGGGATAGGGATTTTTGTAGTTAAGAACACCAGGGGTAACCAAGAACCGCTTTGGGAATTCAAGATCTAGCCTTCTTGAACTCTAGAGAGGGATCTCTCCGTATGATTTAGCTTTGTTTTAGTAACAGATATTAGGCTAGCTATGATTGTGTATTTGGGTTTGATTTTAAAATATTGGTGGGAATAAAGAGATTTCAAGGTGAAAAAGAAGGATATACCAGAATATTGGGCAATGGAATCAACTCTCTAGGCAAGCAGAACTAAGAAATAAGGCTCAGAGATGCAAATGTGCTAAGGGCAAGATAGGTGACCTTCTAAGGCTATGTATAGGCTTGATTTGATGGAGTGGATGGAATTTGAGCAAAAGGGCACTTAAGAATCCTTAAGCTACAGATAAGAATATTGAAGGAGGGGATCTAACTGGGAACCATAGAACTTCCCATAAGGTTTTACGAACAGGCTATTATTGGCCTACCATCTTTAAGGATGCCAAAAAATTCGTGCAGGCCTGTGATAGCTGCCAAAGGGCAGGACGCCCTGGGCAGTCTGATGAAATGCCTTTGAACCCTCAACTAGTGATTGAACCATTTGAACGTTGGGCACTTGATTTTTTTGGCCCTATTAGTCCTCCCTCAAACCAAAAAACATACATCCTAGTTGCAACCGAATATGTCACTAAGTGGGTCGAAGCAGAGGCACTTTCAAAAGCTACAGAGGACTCTGTAGGATAGTTTCTTTTCCAAATCTTTGTGCGCTATGGTCTCCCAAGGGACATAATCACAGATGGAGGACCAAAATTTGTAGGTAATAAATTAGCTGAAACATTGCAAAACTACCACATTCAGCACAAGATTACAACTCCATATAACCCACAGTCCAATGGCCAAGTAGAGAGCACGAACAAAGTAGAAAACATTAAAATTCCAACAAGTTTCGAAACAGGGAGCTTATTATCACTAATCCTGTTTAATTTTTCCTTAGTTGATCATTATAGACTAGAAAAACATAATATGAATTAATGTAAACTTTAAATAAATACACTGAAAACAAGGAAAGAAATGAGACTTATCTTGTCACCACGAGAATCCTTAGCTATGATGTCTCTGATCTCTTTCCATTCTGCTGCTTTCACTAATTGACTCACCAACTTCAATATAACCAGCAAATAAGACTATAGTTGTCTTGAGAAATTTTATTCACACTGAATACTTCGAATTGTGAAGTATTTATACAAAAAACTATTTACAAAATATCTCAGGAATTGAGATAATGTTTTAATAAAAAATAGGAAAGAAAACTTAAAAAGAGGGACAGCTGCAAAACAGTTTGCAAGCTGTTACCTTTTTACCAGCAAAAATACAACTGATTATTCTAATTTGAACTGATTTTTGTTGTACACTTTAACCCTGTATTTTTACCATTTGAGGTAACAGTAAAAAATGAATTTCCAAGTGAATTTCCTATTTTTTATCCATTAAATTCACAGCAGATCTGTGAATTCTTGCCACTTTTATGCAGAAGGGATCTTCATAGTCTTCAATTTTCTGTAACTTTCATCTTCCTCTATATACTTGGAAAATTTAGGCTTGATAGTGAACATATGCCTGATCTCATTATCTAAAAAGAACAGATTTTCAAAATACTGAAGAAGTATTTTGCCTGTTGGTGATCCTTGAGGCAGTGGTTGTCTGGCTTGCTCTTTTTCATGATTTCTGATTTTTAGATCATAATCTTTTTGAGGCATTAACTTGTCATTCAATGCGTGAATATTAGGCAAACCTGCTTCTGACAATGTTTTGTATTTGGCTGAAAATCTTGAGATGGATACATTAATGTCTTTACACCGGTCCTCTAGATTACTTATTATGTTTCTTTTGTTCAAGACCTTTTTGATTTGAAGAATGGTTTCTGTTCTATCAACAATTTTCAATTCTTCCAACTCTTCCCTGGTATTACTGTTTAAAAAAGCTATGAGTTGGATTGCTTGGGTTGGTTTATTATCAATTTCCCTCTTAGTCTTGTCAATCTCTGCACTAGCAACTTGAAGTAACTCCCTCTGTCCATAAATTATCCGAATTGAAGGCCATTGAGAATGAATGCCTTCAATAATTTTGTTCCATAAATTATTTTTTATATAGGCCACTTGATCTATAAGATTTACTTGTGCTTGCAGAATATTTACATGTTCTTGTAGTCGATCGGCCCTTTGCTCATGTCCTTTAGAAGTAATCAAGGCATCATTTTTGGAATTTTCTAAATTATTAATAATGCATTTCAAACTAACAATCTCTTTATCTTGGTGTTGTAGTGTGCTCCTCTTTGAGGATGAAGAAGAAGAGGCAAAGATTAGAGAAGTAATTGGCACTGCAGTTGCCAGTACTCCTTTCGGTGCCAAGTGTTCTGCCAAAGTAGATGGTATAGCAGTGTTTACAGTGGGGATCACTATAGGAATGACCATTGGTTGTGCTTTTCTTAGTTCTTCATTCTCTTTCATTAGAGCTTCTATTTGAATTTCCATTTTTTTTATCTGATCTTTCATTTGATGTACAAGCTGCTTTAAATCACCATTCTCTATTTTTTGCTGTAGAATTTCTTTTGCTTGAGATTTTTCACTCTGAGGCAACTTCAACTATTTTCTAAGAGCATTTATATCCTCATTTTTCTATTTAATTAAGACTTTTTCCCCTTCAATGTTGGCTGGGTCACCCCCTGCTTCAATCACTATATCTTCTAGTGCTTTTATTCTTAAATTATTAGCATACAGTGAGGCTTTGTCCAACTTCATTTGATTTTGGAGGTTGAGCACTGTTTTCTCAAGCCTAATTCATTTCATAGTTTTACTGACAATTTTGGAATATAGCATTTCAGTATTGCTCCTATGAAATTAAATTTGATCTAATTCATGAATGGCATCTGCATCCACTTCAAAATCTGTTTTGGAATAATCTGCCACTGATTTTGGTTCAGCCACTGTAGGCTTCAAGAATGACATTACCAATTTATTGGATGAATAATCAAATGCTGAAAGAAGCATGTCTTTGTTTCCAGGATTTTCCTTAAGAAATATAGAATGAGCTTGATTCTTGATCTCTTCATTCTTCTCTTTAATCTGTCTGAATCTGATCTAAATCTTTGACTCTGTATTGTCAGTTTCCTGAGAAGAAGGAGGCAAATCGACAGTAGCCTGGTTTTCCTTCATGACTGTATCTTTTTGTTGTGTTCCAATTTTTACATTTTGAATCTCTTTTAATGTTTGAGTGACTATTCTTGTTGCTTCATCATCTATATCAATATTTACATCCTTATCCTTTTCTTCTTCTGTTGACTTGCTTCTTTTACTATAAGGAGTTCTGAATTTTATGTCCTCAATAGTCTCAGATATGAAAATATCTCCTTCTTTGTCTCTTTTATGTACATTATCAGTATATTTGCTTGTAGAAGCCACCTGTGTCTGTTCAATCTGTTTGCCTTTGCCACTGTCTACCTGTATTACCTGTACTGCCTGTGAATCATCATCAGATAGGGTGTTTGGCTCCCATTCAATTTTATTTACATATCTTTCAATATGGGGCTTAGGATCATGCAAGTAAACAGGCAACTTACATTTTACCCTTGTTGCACTCAAAATACCTTTTGGGTCATACTTCCATGTAAAACTATATGGGAACTTATACTCTTTAAGTTTGACATTTATCTCATTGGCAGCTTCTCTATTATTCACAATGAATGGCCTAATTTGATTTTTCAGCTTAAGTTGGGTCTTTTTCTTGGAAGCTATGAAGTTGATTTCATCTACATTCAATTGTTGTCTCAGATATTCTAAAGAAAATATTCTTGTAGTAAGAAATCTGGGTAACTTATATGGGGCCAGGGATGAGCCATACACTCTGATTTATGTATGATTTTTATACAAATACCAATCTCCAGTTTTGTAGCCCTCTGATAACTGCAGAATTCTTCTTGTCTCATCATTGATCCTAGGGATATCCTCTTTTTCCAAGAGATACATAGTAGGGGCTATAAATGAGTCATTGAAATCTGTAAAACTATACTTTCTGTTCCATTTCCTTAGAATATATGACCAAAATACTACTGATAGAACTTTTCCTTCTGTATCCACTTTCTTACATTCAATTGGAAACTTATCTGCTTGATAATATAGGAAGAGGTGGAGTAGATAAGAGGAGTATCTGAAAACTCCTTCTTCTGATAATGTGGATAACTGATAATGCATACTTTCAGCAAAAAATCTAGCAAAATTGAACTGAATGGATGGTGATTGACCAGGGCTTAGAGTTGACAGAAAACCTAGGATAGCCACATCAGTGAATTCATCATTGGTGTATCCTAGTATTAAGGAGAGCATTGAGACAATCTATCTAGTTTCATCTGGGAAATCAACGGTGTCGAAAGGAGGATTTAACTTAGGAATATCAACTTGATTTGGACAAAAAGTCTTGTATATTTTGAATCTAGTATTGAAATCCAATTCAAGATATAGTTGGGTTAAATCTTCTATTGATAGGGAAGCTGAATTGGGGTCATGATTCATTTGCAGCATGGAATTTATCGACTCTTCAGTGATGTAAAATAGGATGTCTTTTTCTTTGTTTACAATACATCTTTGTTCTGGAATATAATAAGCTTGGCATAATCTGATAAATTCAAGAACAGAATGAGTGAGAGGGACAATATATCTGGGCAGATTGGATTCCCAAATTGGAATATCTTTGTCAGACTTTTCCACTGATTTGCCATAGCACCAATTATAGACATCAAGCAGGTTAAATTCTACATTAGGGTTTAGTATTCTATAGTCCTGATCAACTAAAGGGCTGTTCTCTGGAGAAATTACTGGAGGTTGAACTGGTCTGACCACATCTGTAGAATCAGCTGTGAGTGCAGGAGTTGGTTTGTCGATTTTGAAGGACAGAGGCTGAGGAATATTTGTAGAAGACTTCTTTTGAGATTTTGGGCCTCCATTCTTGGGGGTTACCTATTTCTTGGTCATTTTTAATATGAACGAAGAAAGCTTAAATGGTTTGCTAAGTTCATTTACGAGAAACAGGGGTTTCTTGGCAAATTTCTACTGAAAATGGGGTTTCTGACCAGGGTTTTTAGGAAATGCAAAGAATTTAAAGCTCAGAACGTGTATTTAAAATTTATTTCAACAGCAAA
Organism: Pinus albicaulis; assembly: GCA_034641835.2. NCBI lineage: Eukaryota > Viridiplantae > Streptophyta > Pinopsida > Pinales > Pinaceae > Pinus > Pinus albicaulis. The sequence goes on from CM076577.1 coordinate 86,405,792, forward strand.
ATAGACCAGGGTATGGAAAAAACTGTGAGAAAGGGAAATTAGGGATTCCAGGGAAATTTTGACAGAGTTTCCCCTGAGAAATGGACACTTTTTTGCAGTAACTTTGGTAATTATTTGAAATCGACAGGAATTTTGAAATCTCAGAGGGCAAGTTCGAAGAAAAGTACCTAGAGAACCAGCGGAATTCGGTTGAAGACGTTGCAGAGGTGCTCAGTCTTCAATTTTTTGAAAATGGCTTCGAAGACGACAATGTAGTACTTTGTAATGGAAATTCAGGGCAATGGGCGTCGAAAAATGGTACTGGTAGGTTGAAAATGGATCTACAAAGTTTCTCAGGGTTCAAACGGTGTGATTTTGAGGAAAAACAGTTCTGCAATGTTTTTACAGGTTTAAAGCGAAAAGGTGAAAATTTGAATGAAAAATATAATTTTAATGTATTAAACGATGGTATAACCATAGTTAAATGACATTAAACTCGGGTTAAACGGGTGAGGTTTAGGGAATACCGCCAGTGGTATTCGCGAGGGTAAATGGTGGTAAGTGGAAACTAGCTTTTCGAACACGATACAATGTGGTGGTGACACGTAAGCACGGGTGGTTTGGAAAAACCACCCATTTCACGCAGCTTTGCCAAAACATCAAACGATTACTTTATGAGCGCGAAAATGTATTAGCGTCGTCGGATCTGGATTCAATGAGCGAATGACCACGATAAAAAGGAAAGGTGCGGGGAAAAGGTAAGCTATCGGGTTCAATTTGGGCCATTGATATTGGGAAACCGTCGCTATACCAAGAAAAGTGTCGCAATACCGACACTTAGACAAAGTGTCGCAATTGCGACGTTTGGAGGAAGACGTCGCAATTGCAACACTATGCCTCAAAGCGTCGCTATTGCGACGGATGCCTCCAAACGTCACTATTATATGTTTTACGAAGATATGGTAAGGAAATCTCTCTTGTTCTTCTTAGAAATAATTATATATAATTTTTTTATTTTTTTTCAAAATAGATTAAAAAAATTATATGAGAAAAATTATTAATTCATCAATATGTGTGTGTTGTGAGGAATAATTTCATAGTTCAACTTAATGGTTCATTATATAATCATGTGAGCATCACCAATGATATATCTTAAAAAGCAACTGAAAAGCCATGTGTACAAAATCGATGTATACTCTAGAGAGTGGTTCTCATATCACTATGTAAATTTTTGTATGCTACTTCAACAAAAGTATAAGATAAACTGTAATACACATCATATATGCACCATAACAATTGCCATACAACTAATTTGTTTTAGGATACATGTGGCATTCTAGGGGTAAATTCTATATGATGTGTATATCAATCTATTAGGTGTTGGTAAGTTGTTAGTATCTAAGAAATGATAAGGAATATCCATACATCATGATCTTCTACTGTGATTATAAATTGTGTCTATAATTTCCATAAAATGTATAAATGATTTGTTTAAAAAAAATCAACACAATCAACCCTAAACAATGCTCATGATGTGGAATGTCATTGGCGAAACCAAAATGATTGTCACATGTCCCATTTCTATGGTATGGTGATCATATATATGTTGTAGCGACACTTGATGAGTAATTAAATAAATCTCAAAGTGTGACTCATTGTGCCATATTTTTTTAAAGCATGATTTGTTTTCCTAGTTTTTACTAATTTGTTAACATATTTTATTCATTTGGAAAGCTAATTAATGATGATTTAAGTAATTAGGACCTCATGAGAGATCATATTCACATCTTCACTTAAATATATTTGGTAATTGTAGGCACTATATGGACCGCACATGCATGCTACTTAAGAAAAATTGAAATATAAATTATAATACACATCTTATATCTGCCATAACAATTGTCATACAACTTATTTACTTCTAGATACATATGAAATACTTCAGGTAAATGCCATATTATGTGTATACCAATATAGTAGGTGTTGGTAAGTTATGAGGATCTAAGAAATGATAGGGTATCCACACATTATTAGTGCCCTGGTGAATTTTTTGCATAATTTTCTATTTGTTGTAATTTTGTTGCCTGGATTTGTTATAGATTTCAAATAATATATACAATTATCTACCAATTGTTCTTTATAAAGAAGAAGTACAATAAGTAGTCACCTAAAAGTGAGCCATGTGAAAATATTGGTAACATGAGTAACCTGGTAAGCTGTAAATGAAAAGTGAATAACCTCCACTCACCAACAAGTGGCAGGCAGGGTTGGAATTTGAATTTCTCTTTACCCATCACACAATTGTTTTTGACGTTTTGTTCATTATTTTTCTAGTCAATAAATGTTACGTTTAAAATTTTTCACTTCATTAATGACATTCTCGTAATAAATTAACCCTTCACCAATAAAATTTTCATTAAAAAATTTGAACGCTCTTCCATTTTCTTTGGATTTTGGAGTGTGATATATTTGTGTCATGGACTTTTAATACCTAAAGTTTCAAGAGAAATAACTGATTCTTGTCAAACTAATATTTCCTCAATATATGCTATGATCTACTAAAAATTACTTCAAAAATCAAGTAACCTTTCAATATAAAGAAAAAAACATGAACGAGCTTTCCCTAAATTGCAATAAATTTATGTTTATTATTAATATTGCATAATCTGTCTTATAAAAATTGCATAATCGGACTAAGAAAAAATCCTCAGTGCATTTTTTATTGTTTTTGTGATTAAAAAAATGAGCCAAAGAATGCTAAGGCACTCAGAGAAATCAATCTATGTATTATTTCTCACAAAATCATGTTGAGTAGTGGAGACTAAGCGCTAGATTTTTTTCTGTCCTCAATCTCTCTATTAATTATGTCTATGTAGTTATAAGAATAACAAGCCAAAGAAATCTTAGGCTTCCAGAGAAATTAGTCTCTGTGTGCAGAAATTAATGATTATTGTTGACTAAATGTTATACCATTTGAAATTGCTGAGCGAAATTAATCAGGCCATGATGTACCATTTGTCAGTATCTATTTTCTCATGTATGAAAGTTGATGTACCATTGAAAGTTTAATAATTATATTGAAATTTTAATAACTATAATAACTATATATGTATGTATATATATATATTTTTAAATTTAATGATTAATAATAATTAAATTAAAATTCTTAAAAGAAAAAATAAAAGCCTAATAATCACGAACTATTATGATAATTTAAAAAATATAAAACTCAGGCTGAACATAGTTACAAAGATACCAAGAAAATAAGAGTGCATGTGCATCATAACCTCTTTCTTGACAACCTATGAATGCCATTCTCAATGAAGACTCAAGACTCAACTGGATTGGATTGTGTATAAAAATAGTAGGAATGAATCAAAGTTCAATGAATGAATAACTTGATCGAGAAAATTTATAGGGAAAGGTAACTTGACTATCAATCTACTAAACCTCACTTCCATGATTAAAAAAACACCCCCACCTTCTCAGTGGTCCCATCATGGTCCACCTATTGAAAAACAACCAACAAATATTATTATTTTTATATTTTTGCATGGCCATTGGACAATGATTTACTATGGTTTTCCTACTAAATTCCAATGGATGATTATTCAAAAATATTGAGAATTAGTAATTTAGTCTCAAGGCATAGCCAAGAGTCTTACTGGATAATTATAGATTACCTCTCCATTGGATGATTGTACATTTTTCATCTACTTTTTCACGTGAGTTTCGGTTGATGCTAGATCTTTGCCTTCTATTTCTTTAGTGAAGCTAAGAGTTAACTTTGATCTTACATTAATAACTATACTTGCATGAATATCCATGCTTTTATACTTCCCCATTGTGGTCAATGTTGATGTATGGCCTTGGCCCATTGATCTTACAATTAACTCACTATTCATATTCAATTTTCTCCAGTTCAGCCCAATAAAATAAGGAAAACAGAAAATGAAGTCCTAATTTTTCTTTCCAGTGCTCCTACATAATACAAATACTCTTAAAAACCAATTAATATATAAATTGTCATCATTCATGCTAAAATCAGTTTGAATTTTTTTAATGAATCTGCTTACAATTAATAGATTACATTGCTCACAGAATAAGAGATAATTTAGAACTATGATTTCATAATAATAAATTATCGGGCTCCCACAGGGCGATGAACTTGGTTGGATGTGACCCTTCTGCAGCAGCTCCTGAATCTGCCTCTTGATATCATCGTTCTCCAGAACAAAGTGCCGATAGATCGGTCCGTTGGGTAGCGGCGCACCTGGGGTCAGATCAATCGGGTGCTTGACCTGACAGTGTAGAGGAACCCTTATGGGTGAGGTGAAAATGTCCCCGTACTCCTCCACAACCTTATCCATTTGTTGTTGTCATGTAGAGGAGCCTTGTCTGGAGGTCGTGGCCACAGTCTTCTTCTTGCCCTGGGGCGGATCATCAGGAAAACTAATTTCCTGGTTTGGGAAATGAGCTTACTGCATTGTTTTGCAGTAACCAAAGAGATAGTGGCAGGAGGTGGTACCTCTGGTATCTTGTACAACTTATTTCCCAAAGTAACAATAACAGCACGAGGCCGAGACTCATACACTGCATGACGCTTCCACAAGTATGGTTGTCCTAATAATACATCAGAAACATCAATAGGAGCAATGTCGCATAATACCTCATCCGTGAAGGGCTTGATGCTATAGGGAAGGTAGCACTGCTGGCTGACGCGAAGATCTCATCCTTGGTGAAGCCACCCGATGGTGTATGGATGTGGGTGAGCTGTGGTCGGCAAGCCCAACCGCTTCACGGCATCTGCCGAAATGAGGTTCTTTTGGCTCCCATTGTCGAAAATGAATTGTACCGGGGAGCCCTTTATCCACATTTGGGAGTGGATCGAAGAGACGTTCCTCCTCCTCCGGATCTTCTGGTTCGTCCTTCTGGATCTTTGTAGTGGAAATAATAGCATTGGGCTCCGCATCAATAATCTGTTTCCATTTTTCATTCCCCTTGTTAAGTTCTGATTCAGAGTAGGGGCATGCATCTGACTCAGAAGCCCGCATCTCGGCCACCAGCGACAGCTTGGCCCGACACTCACTTGTGTTGTGAGTGGAGCTCTTATGGAACTCACACCACTTTCCCGTGTCCTTCTTTGGCTTTGCGGTGTTGTTATTTGCTTGTGGCTTCGACAGGTTGTCTTGAGTCACCATGCCTTGACTCTGTCCTTTGTTCTGCGGTTTGGGAGCACCTTTCCCTTGCTTTTGATTCACAGATCCAAAGTCTCGCTTCTTCTGTTTGAATTTCTGCTCAATCTTGGCAGCATACCGGTATGTCGTACCAAGCGAGGAGATGTCGAGGAACTCCATTTCCTCCTGAATGTATCTGTGTAGACAACTGTGATACTTTAGCACCAGATGTTTCTCTGAATCTTTGATACCCAACTTGGTGCACAGGGTATGGAACAGATTCGTCAGCTCATGCACATCTTGATCCCTTTGTTGTCGCAGCGTGGTCCATTGTATGTACTTATCCTCATAGCTCCCCACGGGATATAATTGTTCCTTGATGGCATGTCAGAAAGAATTCCAAGTGGGTACAGCCGAGAACAGAGAGGGTTCTGTCTCGTCCTTTTTCTCACAGTGGGTTTCCCACCAGTCCTTGACATGGGGGGAAACTTTGAGGAGTGAAAAAATAATCTTCTCCCTATCGGAAAAGTCATGAACCAAGAAATATCCTTCTAATAGATTCAACCATATATCTACGACATCTGCATCTATTTTACCCTCAAATATGGGAATTTCAAAATTTACTTGTACCTTAAAAGGAGTCGCACCTCCAGAGTGGCTGTTGGATGTAGATGCGCCACCGGTAGGCAACCGTTGAAGGATCTGGGCAAAGTTATCCATCATCACGTTCCTTTGTTTTTCGAGGGCCTCCTCGAGCAATATTTTGATAGGATCTCCTGCTCCCTCATCTTTCTTTTCATCCCTCATGGGCGTCCGTCGGGGTTTTCTAGGCTGATCTTGCAAAGGTTCCACCAGATCGAGCCCTAACTCCTTATACCCCGACCTCGTTGGGGACATGCAAAGAAGGATCGAGAAAAAGCAGACTGCTCTGATACCACTGATCCGGATTTATGTAGGAACGCAACAGAATAAACACATAACCATAAATACAGAGATGCAGCGGAAATAACACTTCATTTTATTAATATCAAAGAACTGAAATTTGCTTACAAATAGAATGGAAATAAAACTAGCTAGGGCATTGGTAGCCATCTCTGAGGAGAGATGTGGTGGCTAAATGCCTATGAACTGAGTTACAATGAGGCTCGAGGGCCTATTTATTATTGAGAAACAATGGAGAACCCTCAACATCCCAAAAACCTAACCCTAGGAGATGAAGCGCCAAAACTATGGGCCCCGTTTGGGTAAATTGGTGTTTCAACTTCCCAGGGACGTAACTTTGGAATACTATCCTTGTTTGACGCACATGATACATCATTAGAAAGATCTATCTGAGGACTACAACTTTCGCCACAAATATAATTCTGAAATGGAATGATACAAAATAATATTTGCTGGAGGCGCGATGCCCAAAAAACGTCGTGTAGGGCCTCAAAACGGCTCTGGAAGTTCAGGACCCGAAAAACTGCTAAAAATAGTAAGTTGTGCCGAAACTAAAAAAATGAAAGAGACAATGGTGGGGCCCCAAGTGGAATAGGTGGGTGGCCACCAGTATCCACCTGGATCATTGAGTGAGCCAAAAAATTAACTTTCCTTACTTTTTGAGTACAACCTTGCAATTGCGAAGAGGACTAGTGTTGCAAAATTATTGGTAAGTGGAAATTAAAGGGCGTAAGAACGTTTTTGAAAAAATTTCAAACGTCAAAATTAAGTCTTCTATCCTTCCTAGCACCTCACGGGAAACGGGAATCCACAAATTCTAGTCTTCAAATATGTGCAAAATGCCTTACGACGGCCAAAATGGAGGACTAGTCCTATGCTGCTACATGAGTTAGGGTTTCATGTGGCAACAGGGAAAATTGTATAGTTTTTCAAGGATAGGAAAGGAGAATATTGTCAATTAATCATCACATGAAACTTCATTACCATTTAAAAATTGTGTCCTAATTTGAAACAATAAGACTACCCAACTATTTCATTATTTAATTTTGATTGTGTAATACAAAAAAATATCCTAGATAACTTAAATAATGTAAGCACTTTTGCAAAAATTTAATGGAGAGAACCTTCAATTACATTTATTTTGAAGTTCGACTTGCATTTTAAGCCATTTTAATTAGTCTTTCATGGCTATTCTAGTAAAAATTTCAACCTCTTGTAGAAATTTGTTTGTCACTTGTATTAGAAATGCAAAAATCAAGTTTAAATAAAAATGATTTGAAATGCTAAATATAAAATGCGCGCTACATAAAAATGATTTTTTTAAAAACTACATTAACGTCTGATATCACGCGCGCATTCACCCTCAGCTCTTGCAGAACAACATTCGTCCTCAGCATTCACCCTCAGCTCTTGCAGAACAGCATTTGCCCTCAGCTCTTGCAGAACAACATTCGCCCTTAGTTCTTGAAAAATGGTAAGTTCTTACTGTAGGCCCTTCCTCCTATAGTAGGGTTGACCCTATTTGGGTTTTTTTGGAGCCTCTGAGAATAAAAAGGTTGTGATTGATTACGGGGCACTGCCTATATTTGTGGAACTTCTTACCTCTAGGAATGATAATGTTCGAGAATAAGTAGCACGTTCATTTTAGAGGCATAAAATTATTCTTCCCAACTATCTTTATACGTCTGTAATTTTAGAATTTGATTTAAAAAACTACTACCCAAATTTGAGTTCAATTAGTGTTCGTGTAAGGCTGTTTGGGCTTTGGGAAATATTGCTGGAGACTCTACAAAATTTAGGGATCTTGCCCTCAGTCATGGAGCTTTGAGGCAGGTGCTTGCCCAGTTGAATGATACTGCCAGAATTTCAATGATAAGAAATGCTACATGGGCTCTGTTAAATTTTTTCCGTGGTAAACCCCAACCAATATTCGAACAAGTAAGTAGAATACATTTTCTGCCACTTCTTATTAGTTCACAGATACTGTGGATTTTTTTTATAGATCTTGGTGCTTGGTAGATTTGGACGTAATATGGACCTAGGCGTTTGTTCATTACAATGACTCCATCATCAGGTTTTAGAAAATGCTCAGAAATTTGGGTTTCACAAGGGGATTACCCTTGCTTGCAATTATCGATTATCAATCACATTCCCAATTGAAACAAGAACATGACCCACATTAGTTACAGAAAAGGAGAAACACGTTTTGAAAGAAGAAGAAACTTTTGCATTAGGGTCCAGAAATCTAACTGGTCTATTGTTCAATGCCCTACCTGCACTTCAAATTGGTACTCCCAACTCCATGCTAAGGCTCACTGTGCCATTCTTCAGATGAGCATCTTAACTTGAAGTTTGATTCCAAAAAACCCAAGTCCCCTGTTCTATGCCCAAGACCTCTGTTACAACGAGTAGAGTTCTGAGTGAAATACTTCACAATCGGAAGCAAAAGAAACATCGCAAAATTGCTCCGCTTTAGACTGATAATTTTTTGTGCGAAAATTCAACTGCGGACAGTAAAAACATAATATCAAACACAACCAATCCACAATGGAATTTGAACATGAGGATTTATAACCACAGAAAACCCTCTCCAGGTTAAAAGAATTCCAGAATGGCTTTAAGATTCTACTAATGAGCGCTTACAACACCATAGAAATTACTGTCACAATGAAATCTGCTGGAAGCAAAGCCCTTGTACAGTTTCTACATTTCAACAGTGGAAGCAAGAATCTTGCTATCTCTCATGATTTGGTTTTGTGGTCAAATCCTTTGCTATGGTTGTCTTGTTTTGCTAAACGTGGATCTATCTTAGCTTTGGTTCTGGTTCTCATTTAGGATCGTGGCTATCTTCTCTTGGCGTGGCTTTGACCATAAAAAATTTTTCAATAGGAAAATGTTGCCTCTGCTATATATAGGAGCTTCAATGGGTGCTCTCAAACACTTTTTTGGGAAGCTTTTTTTTGTCTCTGATTCAAGGCAGAACTATGTTGGCCTTGGTTTTTTAGTCCTTGGAACTTAGTTCTCTCATATTTGCCATCCTATCCCCAGTTTGTTACCGAGAAAGACATAACTTCACGATATCAAAATTGACTATTTTTGGCCATTTATCTTTAGTAATGGTACAACTTTAATTTGGTGCATTCGTACAGTATCTGAAGAGCACTCTCAAACTATTATTCAGTATTTTAGCATAACTACTACATTTAACTGCCATGCTCTAATATTTATATCAACCATAAGCATTCTTAAGGTAGTTCCACATTTGTGAAGCAGAAGGAATGCTTCTGACAGCTTCTTATCATAGTGGTACAATTCTATTCGCAATTTATCTTTTATAAACCTCCAATTTTCCAAACGTAGTAGAGACTACAGTTTGCATCTCAAATTTTGGACAAATCTGTTTAGTATTCTACAGAAAATGCAATAAGAATAAAAAAAGCCCACAATTTGTAAAAAGCCCACAATTTTGTAAAAAGCTCACAATTTTGTAAAAAGCCCACAATTTGTAAAAAGCCCACAATTTTGTAAAAAGCCCACAAATTGTAAAAAGCCCAGAATTTGTGAAAAGCCCACAATTTTGTAAAAAGCCCACATTTTGTAAAAAGCTCACAATTTGTAAAATGCCCACTTTTATTTTCTTCTTGCTTATATATTGAGCTCCCATTGAGTTCAACAAGTCTTGGGTTTTCTACACCATTGAGAGAGATTTATTGTTTTCTTTATAGGATAATTTGCATCAATGGAATAAAACATTGGAGCTGGAAAAAAAAAATCAAAAGGGTGAAAGGGGTGATGGCAGAGTTTATTGCCCTTGTAAAAAATGTTGTATGAGAAATAATGTTAGAGTTTTAATAGCAACAACAACAATTAATTGTAGGAAATATGGGCACATTGATGGTGGATCGAATGACTATCGTCCCGTGGTAATTAATTATCTATCTTTATTTTGATTATATCGTACAATTTTATATTATTTTAATATTTTTTATATGCGCACTAATGTTTAATTATTAATGTTTGTAATTTTCATAAAGGCATAGTTGCCTCCCAAATTTTTGCAGATGATCAACCAGCTTCCACAACTAAATAGTAGTATATTAGATGATGTTGCACCAGTACAAGAGAATATTGCAGCAAATATTAGTATTGGAAATGATGTTGTACAAGGTGAAGAACATGAAGTGAATGATGAAGGTAATTTTAATGATCCCATGGAGGTAGATCACGATGACAGTAATGAGACAGTTCACATTAATGATGGGACAAATCAAATGCTCCAAGACTTGTATGGTGAATTAGATGATGATGGTGGAGATAGCAGTGACGGTATTTATGATGTACCTCTGATTGAAAGGTCAAGTGAACGACTTTTTGAACACTCAAATGCAACTCTTCTCTCTTCTACATTGTTGCTGGTGAACTTAAAGGTTATGAATAATTTGTCGAACAGATGTATGACACAACTCCTAAGGTATGAAATATGTATATATGATCACATATATGTAAATGTTGATTATTTTCCCTTTTTTAGTTGTAATAAATGTGTAAAATAATAACTTATATATAAGTTATTATTTTACACATTTATTACAACTAAAAAAAGGGAAAATAATCAGCATTTACATATATGTGATCATATATACATATTGCATACCTTAGGAGTTGTGTCATACATCTATTCGACAAATTATTCATAACCTTTAAGTTCACCAGCTCTCTGCTATTGTTACTGGTGAACTTAAAGGCTATGAATAATTTGTCGAACAGATGTATGACACAACTCCTAAGGTATGCAATATGTATATATGATCACATATATGTAAATGTTGATTATTTTCCCTTTTTTTAGTTGTAATAAATGTGTAAAATAATAACTTATATATATATATATATATATCAAAACCGGCCGGTCAGGACGGCTACCGGTTGGAACCAACCTTGCAACCCGGTCAATAGCCTATTCTCACCTGTTTTGGCCGGTTAACCAGACCTAACCGGCCGGTTATTCCCATAATTCCACGTTTGCAGTGAATGTTCAGGTGTAACAGCATAGCACAGTTTATGGATTACCATTCAAAGAATAGAAGTGGAGATGGTGTTCTTCGAATGCCTACAGATGGTTTTGCATTTAGAGAAATCGAGGAAAAATATGTAGATTTTAAAATTGAACCTCGTAATGTCAGGATTTCATTGGCAGTTGATGGTGTTAATCCATTCGGAGAGCTTAGATATACTTACTCAGTGTGGCCTATTTTCGTTATCAACAATAACATTCCTCCTTGGATGTCAATAAAGAGGGAGCACATAATGTTGACTATGATTATTCCAGGTATTTGATACATTATTTCTTTGAATGTAACATTTTCATTCCTCTCGTTGTTTGCATTAATATATATTTTATTTATTTACTTACTTATATATACATATATCATGGTAGTAATTATTATGTACCGTGATTTTGAACAATTAGGTAAATACCAGGTCAAAGATATGAATGTATATATTGAGCCTCTTATCGATGAGCTAATACAGTTATGGCATGGCATCACTACGTATGACATCACTAAACCAATCAAGAAGAAGAGATTTCAATGTCGTGGAATGCTTGTATGGACAATTCATGATGCCCCGGGACTAACACATGTTTGTGGTATGTAATATTTTGTTGCACTGTAATATAATACATAATTATCTAAATTAGATGTACCATATTGCATGTTTTAAAAATGATCTCATAGTATATTAATTGTTATTGATCCATCTATTGCAGGTCTTCAAACAAAGGGTAGATTTTCATGTCCAGTTTGTGGCCCTAAGATGAAGTATCGTCATTCGTCAGAGTTAAGAAAGATGGTGTTTGATGAGTTTAGGCACTTCCTCCCTAGGAACCATAAGTATCATACTACTGAAAAACATCTTTTCAATGATAAAGAAGAAACTGGATTAAAACCACGAAGAATGACACCTCAGTTGTGGATGTTGGAATATAACAGAATTAATAATCGTCAAGTAGCTGGTACGTAATTTGTGTATATATATATATATATAATTTGTTTATGTAATGTTTGGAATTTTTGTTTTAACTAATGAATTTATTTTATTTTATTTTATAATTAATATTGTTCTGATTTATTTTATTCAATAATATCAAGGTCATCATTGCAATGAAGGTACTAATATTGTACTTCCACCTGGAATGAAATGTTATCCTTCTCAATTCACGAGGTTTCCCTACTATGAGGACCTAAAAATAGCTCATTTGTTTGATACAATTCATGTTGGGAAGAATGTGACAGAAATGTTATGGCGAACCATAGATGGTGCACATGATAGAGATAAAATTGACAAAATTTGTGCTGACATTGAGAAATCGAATCATGAAATGAAAAGTGTGATCGACAGATCAAATAACAATGGAGGTCGAAATTATAATAATAATCCATGGTTATTAACAGAACAACAAAGCAATGATATAAAAGAGGTCATTAGAAGAATTAAATTTCCAACAGGTTTTGCTTCAAACATAAATAATATCTTAATGAAGAAAGGTGACTTCAGTGGGGTGAAAACACATGATTGGCATACCTTTGTTAAGGTAATTTTTTTGGTATACGTTTTTGTATGTTATTGCTTGAATACATATTTTAAATTTTCCTTTTTTTTGTTTAATTTGGAAACCAATAACGATTCATTTTTTATTGTTATAGTATGTTCTACTTGTATCTCTCCCAAACGACTTCGACAACAATTTCAAACAAGTTATATATGGTCTTAGTAAATACATGAGGTAAGTAGTTTTGATTTATACGCAAAATCTAATTGCTACAATTTCTTTTTGTACTTGATGAAATGATGTATTAATTTACTTGTAATGAAATATATATTATGTTTCATTGAAATAACCTTGCGTAATGATTTGCAGATGGTTGTCATTGAAAGAAATCCATCAAGATGAAATAAAGTATTGGAAGAGAGAAATTCCTTGGCTAATGTGTGAAATGAAAAATTATCTACCTCCAACATTTTTCAATGCACAAGAACACTACTTGATACACCAAGTTGAGGAGATTGAAATGTGTGGACCAGTACACACAAGGTCAATGTGGATGGTTGAGAGGCACCTGAAATCCTTCAAGGCTTTGGTTAGACAAAGAGCACGACCTGAGGGTTATATGGTGGAGGGATATGTGGTATATGAATCCATGGTGTATATTAGTCATTATCTTCCTATATTAGCTGCACCAGCCATGAAGGCGGTGGATTGCATTTGGGATGTGAACTCCATCAAAAAATTCGAAGTGGAGCACCTGTTGGGAAAAGGTAGAATGAAGAAAGTGAGAGGTAAAAGATTTATTATGTATAATACATATAATGTTTCATTTTTTTACATCATGTATATGATCATTATATTCATTTAGGTCTTATTCTTTCATAGTTTATTAATTAATATAATTTACCATGGTTATAAGTAATATTTATTAATATTGGTGAATTACTGTTTTTTTATTTAGGTGCTCAAGATTATGAGGCACTACTTTTATACATTGCAAACAATCTTGAGTGGATGAGTGAATGGATTGAAACATGTAAAGCACGTAACAACGGTAGGTTATCATGGCAACTACTGTCTAAATTGATTAGAGAAGCATATGGTAATGGAGATGGAAACGTTACGGACAGGGAAATCGATTTAGCATATGGTTTGAAAGATATAAAGGTAAGCAATTAATTCACCTATTTTATTCATTACTTATTTTATACTATATTTATAATGTGACAACAAGTTTGATTTTTCAGTTAGTTTTCATGCTGTGTAAATTATATGATTAATTATTAATTAAGAATGCATCTTTTTCATGTTTGGCATATTGCAGTTGAAACACCACAAGGCTATGTGGTGCAATGGTCGTAAATTTCACATTAAACAGTTGGATGATAACAGGAAAACTTCTGATGGTGGGATAACTGCAGTATTCCAAGTCACTAGTGTTTCCTCCAGGAGTGACAGAAATCCTCAAGAATCTAAAAATAGATATTATGGGTTCTTAGATGATATAGTTGAGTGTGAATTTAATTCCTTCAAAATAGTTTTGTTCGGCGTCAAATGGTATAGGCTACGAATGAATGTACGTGATTACGATAGAACACTTATTCAACCATGACAATGGATTTCCAATGGTTAAAACATCACATTTGAAGCAGTAAAAGATCGCTATGTTTTCAAACCAATGCGAACAAGTCTTTTACTCGGAGGTTCAGTGAGAACGAATGGTCATTTTCTATTAGATGATCCAAGAGGAAGACGGTAAAGTATCTTGTAGAGAAGAAGATGAAATTGATCAAGAAGAAGATTATCCGGTGGCATATGAGAAGGAAGATGCATTGTGGACGAAGAAGATATCTTAGAAGATGAACCGGGCATAGGAGATGAGGCAACAATTATTGATGATGATGTCGATGAGGATACTATTGAAAATGACATAATTGATGATGATGATGACATGGTCAATCATTTCGAAGCACTATTTGAATCGGATGTTGGTATAGATATGGTGGTTGGATGAAGATCAAGAAGATCTGAGGAAAGAATATTGATACGAATGTTATGTTAGAGTACCAGGCTAGTATGTTATAACTTTATATTTTAATATGTAGGAATTATTGTCTTTAAATAATTTGCTGATATGTGGGTTTGTGGCATGTTGTTTATTATTTCAAACCAATAAATAATGGCCTTACTATTGTTTATTATTTCACGGGATTCACGGGATTCATTGATTCTATGGTCGGGTCTGTTTGAAAAAACCAATTAAACGCTTAAATAGTCAAGATGCAGACGGGCTTTACCCCCACCATAAATTCTTGAAAAACCGGCCTTTAGTTCGGCTTGTTGTCTTTGAAAGCGAGGGTGGATTTATTGATCGGTTGAATGAAAATGAATCAAATATTCGGGATGTTTTTGAGGGAAGATCCATAAGCCCCATAGATGAAGATCCCATTCTTCAACGGGGTACACGTTTGCGTTGAAGCACAAGTATAGTGTTGTATCGGAATACAAATCCCAGGAGGACAACCCAACCCAAGTCTAAATCAATTGAATCTAGTTCTAGTGCTCTTGAACTAGAACAAACGGCCGAGTTGCAATCTCTAATGGGAACGGGTATGGTAGTTCCAATATTGGATTGGATGTTCGGGCTTCTTGCAATAGGCACTAGACCTGATCGTAATGAACTCCAACTAATTCAATGTGATGAAAATATGGACTTTGATGATGATTAGGAAACAAACTGAGCATTTGGAAATATTGAAGAAATCGAAGAGGTTTCTGTGATCGATTAGATTGCTTCAGCCATAAGATATCTGACGGGATGGTTTGTATCAGAAGGAGAATCGAGTTTGCTTTCCCATGATGATGGATCTTTGCTCTTTTTCATGATATAGCAAATTGAGAGGTGTGGAGGTTTTAATTATTGTACTTAATTTTGGGGTTTATGGGTGTTATAATTTATACATTTTGGGATTTTCTATTAGAAATAGGGAGAGTCACAGAGTTGAATGAATATATGGTTTAAATTTATATATTTTGAAATAAATTTCACCAATTTCTATTTACTAAAAAAAATGATTTTCCTAAATATTTGATGTAGTTTAAAGAGGATGTAAGCTAGTTCATTTCCAAAAGCATTTGAAATTTTCTAGAAACTATGATTGGGATTTCAAGAATATTTATGCACTCTTTAAATTTTCCCTTAACATAAAGGGCATTTGATGTATGAGTAATGCACAAATTATTTTTTTTTTCCAATCTCAGGAGAAGGTTGAATATAAAGTATGGGCTTACCCCAAACATGTGGGGTGATTCTTTGATGATGGGGTTATTTTGTATGATTCATTGATGAGGTCACAGTGATTTCAATGTGTTTGTTTTGAATGTTTAGGTTTCATAGTAAATCATCGATAGACTCTGAAATAAGGCACATTGAAATCTTGGATACATGTTTCATGCCAAAATCAGTTGTATCTTCCATAAATACACAATATTGGACCACTCTATATAAATCCGCTTCTCGAAAATATTACATCTCCCTCATTATACGGGTGGTGTTCTTACATGCATAAACGAGGCATTGTTTTGGCAATCATTTTATAAGTCACTAGATGTGGAGTCTGAAAGGATCTAGGGTCTCCACATGAAATGTTTGTGTTGCTTGAGACTCACTCTGCTTGTTCTTAAATTTTTAAACATAGTAGTATGCAAATGTACTTTATTTTTGTATGAATAAGACTATTTTTGTCAAAGTCCATAATTGTTTTTTATCCATCTGGATTTTTGTGAATGCATAGGTTTTTGGCTCAACACGGAATCTGTTATATCTTTGTACTTTTCCTTTACGAACTATTTGAAATTTCTAGTTATATTTAGAGGTGTCTTTTAAGGGATGAGGGGAATTGCTTGGATTTAGTGCTGCCCACTCTCAATAGAGAACTTCTGATAAACTATGACACATTGTGATGTATATTAGTGGTAGTTGGGGCAACAACAAAATCAGTTTCATGCTTCGGTAGATTTATTCTTCTTGGAAAGCTTTGGTGACAAAAAAAAAGGAATGAAACACACAACCGGTCCCCTTCCTTTTATTGGACCCTTTTGCTTTCTTTTATGAGAGCATCTATAGGCTAAATTCTTAGAAGTGGTCAAAGTGAGTTTGGTTGGTAAGCGAAGTCAACTAGCCCAGCCCTCAACAATGTTTAAATGGCATAGGCATGTTAACCCCTCCTAGAGCGTATTTGCGTAAGTGGGTTTTGCGGAATTTTATGCACTTATGGTTAGACTCAAATTTTGAAATTTGATGTAATTAGGATTATATTCAAGAATCTTTGGCCAAATTGGTAAAATTGATACTCGGCCATAGGCGAAGGTAGTAATATGCGGTGGAGTCATTCTAGCAAATGATTCAATTTGGCATGAATCTCACATCTAAGGGCCATTAAAATCCCATGGATGGAAGGCGATCGGGATTCAACATTCTTTGTTACTATTTGGAGTTGGGTATGGCACAAGTACAATAAAATATTTGAAAAAACGATAGTAACATCATAGATTGAGTCTTAATCTCTATATTAAATGAGCATTAGAATGCTTGATTTGATGGAATCTCTACCGGGTTTGTTCTAAATCGGACTGAAATGCTCACTTGTAAAGATGTTTGAAGTTGAGGTTGTATGACTTTCTTGTAATAATTGACTTGTTGAGTACATGATGACATTAGGTCATTGTGAATATATTCTGCCCGATTATGAAGATTGATTGCACAAGCTTGTGTTTTTCTAAATAATGTTTCCAATGAAACTGAAATGTATTGCGCTGAAAAAATATGTCATCTTTAATCTACTATCAATTTGAGTGATAAGGGTAGCTAAACCACATGAAAATGCTCCGAAGATATTCTGTGTCCATGGAAGCTCTAGAAATTTGCCCCTCACTATGTTGTATCGATCTTGAACGTAGGCCCAAGACAACTTTTGTACATAAATAAATGTAAAGGGGGTCTCATGTTTTATTTCCCTATGAAATTATCCATAGTTGAGCTAATTTAGTTAATTTGTAGAAAGATTTAAGCTACTTTAGAGATGATTAATGGGCACTGAAGATATAGTCATTTTTAGAAGTTAAGCTAATTCTAGGAGTTTGTCTCGTTTTGTCGAGAGCGTTAGTCACCAAGTTAGGAATTTGAAGAGTTTGTGAGTCATCGAGAAATTCAAATCGATTCATTGTAATTGATATAAAAATAAACCTCCGTGACAGAGTCGATAGACCTGCACAGAAGACCTGCAAAGATAACTGCATAGAGCTGCATAGGGAAGAGGAGGCCATTGTATCGAAGATCTGGCCGAGGACAAGGAGACTGTAAGAAATTTCATTTATATATGGAATCTGTTAGTATTATATGTGCGTTGATTTAGTAAGTTTTCTATGTGTGAATATATGTACGCATCCTGGTGAAAGATAATTGAAATCTCGTGGTAATTAAGAAACCCTGTGATGAGGTTATGTGCATATAGACTAGTTGAGTTCTCGGTGGAACACAAGCTAATGACTCAGGACTTATGAGCATTGGTGAATTCCACAGATAACTGTGTCAAACAGTTGGGGAATTTCTCTATAATCAGTTGTGTGAACAGAGGGTGAATTAGGTTAATGACATTCCCGTGCGCCTGTGGTAGAGCAAGGAGATGCTGTGCTCGAACCTCCGTGAGCTACGTAAAACCTCGTAATGAGTGTTGTGAATGTGTAGGTGATTGAATGAACCAAGGACCGGTGTATCAATTTGCAGAGTCGATACTAACCTTTTCGGAACCATAAGACATAAACCGTGGCATATGTAATGTGTCGTGTCTCCTCGAAATGGTCGTGCCCGAGTTCATTTGGTATGGCCGCGCGAAGGATGAACATCGAGGCAGAGTTCAATGGCAGTAAGGCGTTGGTAAGCAGATGAAACCTGGAGTAAGAGTAGTCAGAACCTTGAGGACCGCACAATAAAGACGGGTTTTCGGCATATCGCACCGCCTTTGTACAGTAAGCGGTATTCCCCATTTGGATGCGATCAATGTCATAGGCCAACACGTGGCCTTGAGTGGTTTTGAAAACCCACGCTCATCGTGAGTTAACGATTGTGCAACTAACTCGCACGATATCCAGTTGGATCGTTGGATCATCAAGGCCAGAGCGATGTATTATCCACCGTTGGATGTGGAAAGGCCGCTAGCGCTAGGCCCCACGCGTATATACGTCGACTATTGTTGTCCTAACTAAGATTCAATGGAGGTATTAATATTTCACGGTCGAATTATGTTCATAGCAATTGGAACACCCACAATTCATAACAAATATTGGAGATTTACTATCCTGTTTTAAAGTTTCATTTTTTTTTTTAGAAATTGAACCCACCGTCGGTATACCAACGCTTCGTAAGCGTCGGACGTCCGACATTTTGAACGATTTCCACTTTCGTCGGTCTTGCGACGTCCATCGATATTGCGACAGTTCTTCTTGGTGTCGGTATTGCGATGCATTTGGAAAGCGTGGACGCTTCTGGAAACCATCGGTCTTGCGACACTTTTGTACGGTGTCAGAATTGTGACAGTTTAGAAACGTTAGAAGAGTGACAGTATAAAGACGTCGGAAGAGCGACGTTCAAAACATCGGACCACATTTCATTGAAATTGCGACACTATACAAACGTCGGAAGAGCGACGCTTGTTTGGAAGTGACGGAAAAGGTGTCGCTATTGCGACACTTTGTCGAGGTGTCAGAATTGTGACGTTATGACAAACCACATTTTTTCCGTCCTCAAAATGTTGCTCTTGCGATGACTATGTGTTGGAATAGCAACACATTGGCCGTCAGAAATTCCGCCAAATTTTCTAGTGATAATAGCATCAAAATTGAGTAGCCATATACCAGTCCTCCTAAATCCATCCTTGATATTAGAAGGCGTGAGAGCCCTTTTAAATTCTTTACATGCAAGATCAGCTAGCTCGAACCTCTTTACTTCCACCCCTGGATTCTTTGCCATCCATGAAGCTCACTCGACCCTAAAATAGTTCTTGAAAGGCACAAACATGCTCACATCAAGGGGATACAATCTGTGAGTGGTATGAGCCGGCAATGTTAATAGGTCAATGACCAACTTATTGGCCTCCTTGATTGTCTGCACAACCATGTGGCTTCCATGGCCATCTAAAATCAGTAAGTACATGTTTTCAGGCGAGACACCATCTGGTACAGAAGCAGCAAAGTGGCAAAGCCAATTCAAGAACAATTCTTTTGTCATCCATGCATACCCGTGGTTCACAATTCTGTATATAATTTTTTAGTTGAGTTTTGCCTTTAAATAGATAAAATCCTGGTATTGATGAACCAATTGCATTGACACAGGCAAGAATTGTGATCCACTCTCTGCTCTTAGGCAATATCTTAGGCACATTTCTACCCCCTCTCTTGGCAATTACCTGCATCCCACAATTTTTTCCTGCTTGTAATATTGTTTCATCATAGTTCCATATATGGTCTGGGGCATATGAGTGTTGGTCATATGCAGCAGAAATAGTGTTATAGAACTTGGAAACAATTGCAGGGCGTAGATTTAAAGCCCGGTCTCTGTCAAGGCCCTCCGCTGTACGTAACACAAGGTCTGGATGCCTCTTTTTAAACCCACTCCACCATGACTTACCAGGAAAACCATCTTTAAAGGGGTTTGGCCTCCCTTGAAAGATTTGAGCTATAGTGGATTTAAGTTGTATAAGCTCTAACCCATGTCCCAATTGGGCCATCTCCTTACACCACTCGACCACCTCATCCTCCTCCTCTTCAGTCATAACTATAACAGGCCCTCTACGCTTTGTATTAGTCAACTCATTTATCCAATAATGTATGTTAGAGGCAGTACTACCATGTTTTTTTGCTGATGCACAGATTGAATATCCCTTAAAATCGATGTCATCAATTGAAATGAGAAGGTATTGCTTTGTCCAGCCTCTGATGGCACTAATTTTCTTTGTTGAACTTGCATCTTGTACTGTGGTTGAAGGTGGCTCTGTGGCTGATGGTGGGATGGGATGATCTGCTACCACAGGGTCCTTTTCAACTAAATTTTTGGGAGCATTGGGAGCATTGACATCCTCATCTAATGAACTACTCCGCAGTTGGGCCCCCCTTCTCCCTCGCCTCCTGTTCCTTATCCGATCTGCAATAGAAACTCTTGGCATGGCTACAACAACCTGCAATTTCCAACATCATTAAGAAATTTGATAAGTATTTCAACACAACTGTATATAGTAAACTATAATTATGTATGAATTCAAATATTACTGCTAACAAAATGAAATATTTAGGGCTTTGTTGTGAATTAATTGACATTGAAGTGGAATAGACCTGGTTTACTTGAACAGTTGAATTTGAATTACATTGTCATTGTGAATTAATTTTTCATTATATTGTATTTCAATTATGTATTACTTGTAATATCAGCATGAGAAAGATATGTGATACCTACATGGCTGTTAGCTACTTGGACTTGTCTAAAATCAGTAAGTCCCTGTTTTAACATGGACTTATCTTTGGACATGGGCTGTGTGTTGGAGTTATTTATGGTTGTTAGCTACATGGACTTGTCTAAAATCAGTAAGTGCATGTTTTAACATGGACTTATCTTTGGACATGGACTGTGTGTTGGAACTATTTATTGAAATATTTTATTGAATATAAAGACAATATCCAAATCTAGTTAATAAGCACAACAAAAGGAGAAGGCAACTACATTTATATTATAGGAAACTAGAAATGTACTGTAGGAAACTAGATTTTAAGCTTAAAAATTGATACTGTTTTCTATTGCCTCATATGCCTCTAAAGCCTGAACGAGGCAACTACATTTACACTGTAGGAAACTATATTTTAAGCTTAAAAATTGATACTATATTCTATTGCCTCCTATGCCTCTAAAGTCTGAACGCTGACAACTACATTTGCTCCACACAAATTGATGTATTGTGCCAATCTGCCTCAACTTTCAATGCCCAATTCAGAATCCTTTGTTTTTCTTAGGAAAGCCCTCTGCCCGATTTGCTTCCCAATTTAAAAAAAAAAACAACGGCTTATACAGTGGGTTCAATGGCACGCAAGCACTGTTCCTATGTAGTTAGTAGGTTGTTGTTCTTATAAATTTTTAAGGGCACTGTTCTTAAGGGACTGTGTGTTGGAACAATTTCTTGAAATATTTTACTCATAAACATAACTCTACGTGATTTTCTTATAAACATAACTCTCATTACTTATAAATTTAACATAGCTTCTCAACTAAAATAATGATAAAGTACTCAATATCTTGAATAGAACAACAAAATACCTGTATGTCTCCAGCAATGCTCCAACAACTCATGAAGAGAATGAATGTAATAATGTGCACACACTCAGTCTAGAATGTAACACTGAGCACACTCTGCCTGGATGAAGAGAATGAATGCATGATGCAGGGGCATTAGATACTAGCCAGCAATGTAGGAGTTTTGTCCACATGTTGTGGCTAGGAGGGTTTGAGAACAGTCGAATTGTTACAACTAGGTGTCAATACCTTAGCTGATTGTACTATTATTTTAGTTAAGTTGTAGAGGTCGAATAGTTAGTCCATCTGTCATGTTTTAGTTTTGAATAATTGTAATCAGGCTCTTGAGTTACCCTAACGGTCCTCGTAGAGGAACCGAAAGGACATATGTTCTTGTATAAATTGTATTCTCCGGAGGAGAGAGAGAGAGAGAGAGAGAGAGAGAGAGAGAGAGAGAGAGAGAGAGAGAGAGAGGACGAGAGGTTCCTGTAATAACTCTGTGTGTTAGCAATTGTTTCCAGTTAAATGATTTTAATTTTCGTTGGCCATCGAATTGTCTTGAACTCTTATTAATGAAGAAATTGTTTGATTGAGAAACATTTGTACACTGGCTCGATGTGAAATCATTGAGAATGGTGATTGTATAATTCCGCATTATCTATATACTGTTCCCGTGAATTGGTTGGATAAGCTCTGCGAGTTAAATTCCACCGTAGGTCATCTGTTCGTATCTTTATTGTGGAAATCCCCACTGTACAATTGTGACGAATTCTATTGAAACGAAACCGAGCTATAGACCGGAGTTAAGGCATAAGAAGGACATCCCAAACCGACTCGACCTTTGGTTAATCACTGTAGCAAAACTACGAGGGGATTCCCAAAGGCAGATTGCCCATATCGCACCACTTTAGCGGAGAAGGTGGTATTCTCTGAATTGAAGCGATTCCATAGAACCATTGACACGTGGCATCGAACGAGAGTACAAAACCACCTTTCCGTATTCTCATCGCACATTAAAGCCAGTACGAGGACACCGAGCGATATCGACTAGGGCCGTCGATCTGGCGCAGAGTCATCGGACGGTGGTTGCCTGACGAAGATGTGCAAGGTTTAACCTAAGGTACGGGCATACATTTGATTGGCTATTGGACGTAGAGGTGGGCCCGGAGCAAAAGTTCTATTATAAAGTTGATTTACAAGTGCGGGGTATTAATATAAGTTGGAAGACTAATATAAAGTACAGAAAGGCCTAATTTAAGGTTCGGGGATATAATATAAAGTGAAACATGGCGGATAGTATTATTTATCAAATCCTGTGAATTTGATAATTAATAAAAAGAAATAGACCACGTGGAGCAAGGGAAAATTTGACAGAGCCATGTCACCGTTGACCAGCTCTCCGTAGGCGGACCTTTCAATGTTGTTGCGTCAATGTAACACTCAACACACACTTTGTCTGGAATGTAACACCGAGCACACTCTATCTGTATGTCTGGAACACTGTCTGAAAACGATTGTATGTCTACAAAATGGAAACTCATTGTCTGAAAACTCACTTTCTGAAAATGATTTTATTTCTGCAAAATGAATAGAACACTGTCTGAAAAATCTAAATGTATCTCAACAGTAGCTTAAGAGTATAATGAATGCTTCAAATGCAGTAAGAGTTGATGTTTTATAGCTTTATGACCTAGAATTTAATTGGTAGGGAAGATTGGCATGGATTTCCATCTCCCAAATTTAATTCTTTGTTGTGGATTGATTTGTACATGATCCAATGGCTGATAAGCTTTCATGGTTGATCCTTTTTCTTTCCTGAATTTAATTCCTGAATTGAAATGCTTTCCTGAATTTAATTCCTTAATTGAAAGGGTTGTTGTGTTTAGTTCTTGAAATGAAAGGTGTGGGTGAACTATTTCTTGAATTGAATGGTGTCATTTAATGTCTTCAATAGTCTGAATGGTTAAACAGACATGTACATATGGCTGACACACATTTAACCTATTTTTGTTCGGGTGTTACCCAATCCTTGTGCAGGTGTTACCCAGTCCTTGTCTAGGTGTTACTCAACAATGGGATCTATTGCCCCAATGCAAAATCAGTGGGTGACTGTTTGATGGGATAACTGTACTTTTGTATGGAAAGAATTGTAATGTTTTGTATCGTATTTTTCCTTAGTTGGAAATTCAGAACTGGAGGTACTTGAGACAATAGGTCTTGTCAACTTGTGATGTTAGACTTGGTGTATGATAGTTGTTGGTCTAGTAAAAAACTGGGCTCATTTTGGACATATTTATATAACTTATATAACTTATTATCAAATATTTCTGTATATATTTTAGTGAGTTTGTCATTCTTGTTTGATGGATGTGTGGGACCAGTACTATAACTACTACTGGTCCTTGCACAACAATAGAAGCCTCTCCCCTAGATGGCCTTAAACATTTCTTTAGTTTCTAATTAAATAATTATTTATGGTTGTTACTCGCAGGGTGTCTATCTGGACGTACACCTGGATGTCTCCCTGGATCTGGGAGTAGTGCTTCCTCCTATCAAGGTATCAATTTGATAGGTAAGAGTGAAGTGAAATTTTTATGACCTATTTTTTTGGAAACTTTTTTCAAACATCACATTATATGGATTGGATTTATATGGATTTATGCATATCATTTAAATATTTTGTTGACATAAATTCTCTGTTTTATTATATAAATTCTCTGTTTTATTTTATTTTATGGTTTATTTCATCGTTGGCCTTGAAAATTTCTTAGAAATAAGAGTCCCTCAACGTAGTGTTTTCTAGCTTTAGCTTGCTTTTACCCTATCTGGGTAGCCGGGACAACTAGACTAGAACCGTGGTGTGAAACAATATTTTTTTTGAAGAAATTGGTAGAATTTTTCATAGTTTTTTTCTTCATGGTTCTTTCAAATTCCTAGTGTCTACAATCTAAGCATTTCCATTGATAACATGGGAATCAAAATTACACTATATATATGAATGAAGAAGTGTTGAAAGATCAAGAATTTTAGTCCATTCAAAAGTGTCCATGAGTAAGATAGTGAAGAAATGATGTAAAAGAAAAGGGGAGGAAGAAGAGTGTGTTAGAGGATATATTAGTGATCATGAGAACTCAACAATTTGGATGCGAGTTCAAAAAGTGACATTAGGGTTGGGAACACACTCTGAAGAGTGGTAAGGTTTTTATTTCTTTATTTTTGGAAAATCTATTTTTTATTTCTTTATTTTTGAAAAAGTGTTTCCCCTGGGATAAAATTTTTTTCCCCTTAAATTAGCCACATTCTGCCTATTTTCATTATTGTATTTTTAATTGCTCAAATGTGAAATAGGAGAGACAAAATACCATAGGAGAGCATGAAACACTAGAATAGGGAAAGTTTAAGATATCACATCAACTTTTGAATTGTTGTTGTTTACTCTTGACATATATTGTGTCATTTCTGATGACAGGATACTGGGTTAAAACAAATCCTATCATATAATATCGTGTGTGCCTTTTTTAGCATGAAAATCCTCAAGAAAATACTTCATTAAAACTATATTTTATTCAGCTCAACATATACATAAAGGAAAGAGAGCCATACAAAAAAACACTAACATATATTCACACAAGAAATTCCAGATTCAAACTATTTGGCCGAATATGATGACAGGAAACTGCTAGAAAGTAGATCCTAGCATATAAGAATTCAAATCCTTTCTCACCATGAAGATGCTCAAATTTTCTATAATATAAAACCATGAAAAAAAACATTCAACTCAAATTTACATAAAGGAGAAAGAGCCATTCAATCAACTACAAATATAAAATATAAAAATCCTTTGGCCATATATTACATTGGGCGGCCTCTTGGCTCTTGGCCCTTCAAACCTCTCCTCACTTTTCCTATATTCCTCACTCACTCAACTCTTCAACTATCTCTTCCTTACAAAAACATTCACATTTATACATAAATAATGAATTTAATTCATTCCAAAAATCTCTCCACCTAATCCTCAACTAAATCTAATTTAAATTCATTTTAGGTGTGGACTCAACAAAGTCTTGTACATAGAATTCCTACTCCCTAAATTTGCTACCTAATTCTATTTTCTCTCATATCCTTTTAATTATTAAAAGAATATATATAAAAAATCCTCACCTTTGTAATTTCTCTCCAAATTTATTTTAAAATAACAATTTAATTAATAAAACAATTAAAATGTCACACCCCCCTTTATTACATATTTAAATAATGAAAATTGGCCTTGATGCTCCTGCATCAGATTCCCAAGGTTGAAATTAATCATGATCGGCTGATCATGTGTTCGGATCTGTGTCTGCCTAGATCCCATATCTTATGTTGCAACTTCCCATTTGTCACTGCTTCTGTCTGTTGTTCTTCTCCAGGTCTCCCTACTTTACGCTGCATCGCCCCACTGGCTATGCTTTCACAATCGTCTGATGTCTTTCTCTCGCTGGTTTTTTTTTTTTTACTGTTGTTGGCCTCTTCCAGAATATATTCATCATTATCCTCCTTATTATTTCAATTTCTCGGTCCAATAGATTTCCTCCAGCATCGGAAATAAAACCTGTACTCACAAAACAATTGTTAGAATAAAAAACATAAGGCTTCAGTGCCTCTTTATCTGTTGGCAAAATTTCAGTATGCTGCTCTGAAATTTCCTCGTCCGTCAACACATCAGTATGCTGATTTAATTCCTCTGTGAGACTATCAGTTAGTCTCTCCTCCACATCATCTATTTGAAAAATGTTTCCCTGTTCTGTGTCTTTCAACAACTTTCCCTTAAAATAGATCCTCTCCTTTTCCAACTCTCTTCTTTGAAGATCTAAATTTTTGTATAACTTAACAATCTCAACTGGAGTAGAACTTGGAAATTTTATAAAACTTTCCATACCTTCATCTACTATTGACCAATCATCGTATGGTCCTTCTTCCCCCGCTTCAATATTCTAGTGAATATTTCCATGAGACCCCTCTGTCTTCATTTCTTCTTGAGATCTTGTTATCTCAGCATCATTTTGAACAGATTTTAGATTCAACTCTTCTTATTTAACAAACTTTAAAGTTTGTTCAACACCCTGTGATATACCTGCCATCACACACAAATCATTAGTCTTAAAAACATAAGACCTTGTGGTCTCACTGGATGCTTCAGTCGACATCTCTCTTTGTTGTTATAAATCCTTCATTTGATTTAGTTCTTCTGTAGATTTCCCTTCTGTCTCATCACTACTTCCACTCTCCCTCTAGCAATCTTCCTGAATTGTCTTGGTTTCAACATCATTACATTGTAAAATTTTGTCAGCAATCCCATTAAACAAATACATTTGTTTACCTCCTTGGAATTTTTCTTCAGCATTTCCACTTTTTTCATGTTCCATAACAACTTCGATTTGTTGTCTTACCCCAAACAAGAGGTCATTTATGATTTATTCCTGTTGTAACCAATCAACACTTTCCTTCTCTGAAAGGAATTCTCTACCAGACTTTACCTCAAGAGTTTCATTCTCCTTTGTGACAGTTCCATCAGACTGCTCACCATCTTTCGCACATCCTGCAAACATACATAAATTGTGAGAAAAAATGTAAGGCTTCATGGCCTCTTCTGTTTCTCTTTCCAACACATCTTCAGATGCTTCTGAACTATCCCAATAGTTCATGAGATCTTTCTCATTGATCTCTTCACCCAGAATTTCGCCATGTTCTAGGCCACAAATGGAAACATCCATTTTTAACTCAGCCTCTCTGAGTTCTTCACAAATCAACATCTGCTTGAGCTTCCTCAGCTCCTCCATCAACTGTATGTTTACCTGCTTTTCCCTCTTTGTGTGTAGCTTCTGCCACTTCACCTTCTTTCTCATGGTACAACCATGTGTCTGGTTTCTCACATTTTCCTACAACAACTCCATTAAAAAATCAAGGTGAATTGTTATCTCAGCCTTCTCCTACTCATACTCTTCATTCGTACATATGCCACTTAACTTGCCATTTTCCTTCTTCTCCCCTCTATTTTGATCTTCATTAGATCTTCGGAAATGACTATCAATAGTCATCTCTCCCTTCTTTGTGAACTGCATCTGTTCACATGTGGACTTCATTTAATCCACTTCTCAGCAATCCTTCACACTTACCGTTCATCAAAATACAAGTTCTCTTCCTGCGCTTGGTTTCTCCTTGTCTTGGAACCAATCTCTGACAACCTTCTTGCTACAATTTGCTGCAACAACACTTTAGCATGCATGTGTTACAACGACCAATTATTTGGGTGTCGGGCTCCTCTGATCATGCACCCAATCATATTTAGACTTTGGACTTATCGTACGACTCTTTGACTTCAGACTTACACCAATTTTTCATCTTGGATGAAAATACTCAAGCTCAACTCAAAACTATCCAAATGATCAGGAGATCAAGTCCCTTGTAGAAAAATGCTCAAAAATGAAGTTGCTCAGAATTGTTCCAAATCAAAACGACAAGAAAGAGCTCGCCAAAACGATCCTGTAGCCGTGAACGGCACTCAAATCCAACGCCGTATGAAGAAGATATTCAGCTTTGAAGTTCGCCAATTTCAATTAAAAAATGGCCAAAAGTTGACTTTATGAAAAATATTTTTATTAAAAAAAGAATATTCCACAGAATATTCTGCAGAATATTCCAGGTGCAGCCAATTAAAGGGCGCCGCGTGGCCAACCCGGAGGCCGCCACGTGGCCCTAAGGCGGAATGGAATGAAGTTGCATTTGCGTTCAAAATTATGTTTCGGGTCGCGGTGAGGTTCGACCTTAGGTCGGACGGGCACAAATGGTGCGTTTACACCGTTGGACCACGTGGTTCATTTTTTAAACCATTGGCACAGAAGTATAGTTAAATTTGAATGTGGATTGGGCGCGCAGGTGGCGGGGTCTTGGTCACGTGGGCCCAGCACTCGGAGCAGAGTATATTTAATACATATGGTTTTATAATAATGTTTCAGCGCTTATAACTCAACATAGTCCGGAGGTTGCGGTCACATGGCCTGGTTTGTTAGCCCCCACGACTTGCGGTTCCCTAAATTTAGCGCCGAACTCCATTTTTGTCGGGCTATCTCGCAGTTAACCAGACTTAGTTGGATTTATTCTAGGCCAAACTGGCAGTTGGAGTAAAAGAGCCATAACTTTGGCTAGGAAAGTCCTTTTGGGACGAATTTGTTTTTGATTTTGGGGTATTGAATCATTATGGAGCTGTTGGGAGTGTTTGCAAAGCCATCAGGGTGCTCTATCAGTAATTTTACCAGCGATTTTGGTCGTGGAGCCACTAGGGCCTAATGAAAGATTAGTTGTTTTGGACTATACTCATCCAATGGAGGTGAATGAATAGTCGTTTTATACTGATTTCAGCCTTTTGTATCTGAATATGCAGCTTATTTTTCGTTTTGAGGCTTTCTATACATTGTAATTCACATTTTGAGCATTTAATGAAAGAGGGAAAAGCCTAATTAGAGGCTTTTGGACCCAGCAGAGGTAGCCCAAGAGAGGGGTGAACTGCTTAAACAATTGCTTGCTGTCATACTGTGTATTTTTGCTGAATTATTTCAGATTCTGATAATTTAAACAGTAACTTTTCATAAGTACATTTTTCCCAATCAGGTTTATACAGTCACACATAAAACTTGGATTAATGAATACTTTGCACATAAACAAATACTTTCATTAATCGGATCTATTACAGTGATTACATTTTATTTCTTTAGTCACAGAGCCAGTTTGTGGGCCAGAAGCTTCTGGTTTCATACTTTCTTGTAAAGGTGAAATAACCAGTAAAAGCCCCTTACTATCAATCTCTATATGAGAAATACTTTGTTCTCACAATTTTAGATCACCAAACTTTAATTTGACTCTAACACATGTTTTCACTTCAAGACTCGACCCAAAAATTTATGAAAATGGATGTTTCAAGTTATACAATCTTCACTTTCTTTCATATTTCATTCTTTATGAAAAATCATCAATTTGCATGACCATTCCACACGATACTGAAGTCTTTAGTAAATTGCAATTCAAGTGTTCCAAGATTTATTTAAGGTGAAAATAAATAAACCATTCCATCTTTAATGTTAAAAAAATAAATATCTTCCTGAAGTACCATACCTAATGCTCCTGTTAAGGTTATTAGTAAATCTTTCTTTCTGCAACCTCAACCTTCTGGTTTCCATCCCTTTGTGCCGTCTTCATCACTGTCAATACTTGCATGCTTACAAGTTTGTCATCTTAATGCAAACATTTCCCTTCAAGATCTCTGTGCGATCTTATTACATCTCTTGTCAATCTAAGTGTGCCAAGTCAATTTACCACGCCCCTTGCTTACATTCCCATATACTTTTGCTGCCCCTACATGAATGCATGTAACCAGCCTGAGGGTTGCAAACCCACATTCACACTCTCAATGCATAAAAATGCATGACTCGGTCTCAACCAAATTTTTCCAAATCTAGGCAAACTCAATTATAATTATATGTGGAAGCTATCTACAATACAACCCAGATTTCTATGCGGAAGCTTCTTCTTAAACAATGGTCAAAACTCATATTATAAAGACCATTCCAAGCATATTCGAATTAACATTCGAATAATGCAATTAACCCAAAGTAACAAACTTCGCCTCACCTCATGGGAATTTCGAATCAACATTTGGTTTATAATAACACCCATTATAAAATGGTCATAACATGCCAATATTTCACGTGATTTACATCCACGCATCCATCCTTGCGTTAATAAATATCAAAGGTATTAATAGAACCTTGGAAAATACATTTACCAACCATAAATGTATTCATAAATTTGAACGCCAAAATAAACATTTCATTACATCCCAAATTTCAACTTTGATTAAACCTCAAGCACCAACATATATGAATGTTTGGTCCCACAGTAGTTATACTTAACTTTCCTTAACCTCTTCGCAACTTCATGATGCAACGCCATCGAATCCTTGGTTTGGATCATCCAACGGTTATCGCACAACCATAAGCCCAGTGAGTTATCGCTCTAAAGTTATGCGAAATTCGTGGTGTTTGAATACCACTTCAGACCACGTGTCAAGCGTTGAATTTCATCGCGTTCCAAATTGAATAAACTTCTTACTAGAATCTTTCCATGCGAACACCATTTCTGGGTTTGGAAACCCGTCCTCACTGTTTACTATTCACAGTTCCACTACTTCTATTGCATAATTTCACTACCATTTTTTAATATGGATTTCGCATACTCGGTGAAGCGTTTACATAATCCATCGATCTTAAATTGCACATTTGCTCTCTATTGACATGATTTCTTGTAATTAAATATTTTCTTGTGGTTCCATTGTGATCCAATTCAAAGTTCAATCATCCTTGTTGCTCCATCAATTTCATTCTACGGTGGTTCAATTTAACGTTTCGAACAGGACTGGTTTTCCACTAATCCCCAAACCTCGATCTTCACTGCACCTTAATTCACGGCGTCTTTACTGTGTGTCTTCTACCTTCAATTCTTCACTATGATTTAACCATGCCATTGCTCATGGCTCCTTCGAAACTCGCCTTTCTATTCCCATTGCATAGTTCCGTTTCTAACTCTTCTTCAATGCACACCTACGCATTTAAAACGAGTCATCGCTGCCTTCAATTCAAACCAAAATGTCAAATCCACCATACTACTGCTTAATTTTTTGTGACAGATTGGCAATTGAGTCGGTACTGCATACAACTATAATGCTACATATAAACACTGGTGATGTTTTCCATAATATATATCAATGGGATCTTGTTATTATGCCACTAATATATATCATATGTTAACATGGTTATCGTTATATATAATATAAATAGTGGATACGCTGCTCCATCAAAATGATCAACACTACAAACCAATGCAAAGAACGCTGCCACGAATATAATTGAACGTTGTTGATAATAATATGCATAATGCATAGCACTGCTCTAGTAACATTTAACGCTACTCCAAAGTAACATTTAGCGCTGCTCCAAAATGTGCTGCTGCAAATTTAACGCCGCTCTCCATATCAACGGCTACCACTTGACTTCCTTTGGGCATGCTTTATGCACATTTCTGTCATGTGCAGTAATAAGGAGCTTCACCTTCTTTGGTTTATCCAATTTCATATACCATTTAACACACAAACTTATAATTCAATCCCATCTGCACAGCCGTATAATTCAGAAATAAATCATGAATTCAAAATTGAAATCTCTGTATTAACACACACAATAATTACATAGGAATCTTCCTTGGCCTGATCTTCTCTTGCACCAGCTTTGATACCAAATGATGACAGGAAACTGCTAGAAAGAAGATCCTAGAATATAATAATTCAACTCCTTTCTCACCATGAAAATTCGCAAATTTTCTATAATATAAAACCGTGAAAAAAAACATTCAACTCAAATTTACATGAAGGAGAAAGAGCCATTCAATCAACTACAGATATAAAATATAAAAATTCTTTGGCCATATATTACATTGGGCGGCCTCTTGGCTCTTGGCCCTTTAAACCTCTCCTCACTTTTCATGTATTCCTCACTCACTGAACTCTTCAACTATCTCTTCCTCACAAAAACACTCACATTTATACATAAATAATGAATTTAATTCATTCCAAAAGTCTCTCCACCTAATCCTCAACTAAATTAATTTTAGGTGTGGACTCAACAAAGTCCCGTACATAGAATTCCTACTCCCTAAATTTGCTACCTAATTCTATTTTCTCTCATATCCTTTTAATTATTAAAATAATATATATACAAAATCCTCACATTTATAATTTCTCTCCAAATTTATTTAAAAATAACAAATTAATTAATAAAACAATTAAAATGTCACACCCCCCTTTATTACATATTTAAATAATGAAAATTGGCCTTGATGCTCCAGCATCAGAATATTACAATGGATGGCCTTTCAACTCTTGGCCCTTTACAAAAGCTATCAACCCATCTCTCTCTCTCTCTCTGTATTTCTCATTGTTTTCCATCCTCACATACTCCTCATATTTATACATAATAATGAATTTATTCCAATCCATAATTTCCTCCACACAAATAGCAACTAAAATCTAAATTAGATTTATCCTTTTTTTGGACTCAACTAAGTCCCATTTAAGGAATTCCTAATCCCTAGATTTTCTACCTAATTCAACTCCACTCATATCCTTTAATTTATTAAAAGAATATTTACAATAATCCTCACTTACATTTTTCTCTCTTAATTTATTAAAATATGAGCATAATAATTTATAAAATAATTAAAAAGACATCACCCCCCTAATTACACAATATTTTAATAAAAACCAAGCGGGATGCTCATGCATCAATTTCTTGTGTCATTGTAACACTTTTGAGCATGGTACCGATGCTCAATTTTTCAGGATGAGGAATGCGGGAGCAAAGACACGAGCATTCAATTCAATTTAACAAGTGTTTTATTCACTATTATTTCTACTAGTGTGGAGGACAAATTTGATTATAAGACTATGAACGGATTGATTTATTTTGGACAGGGAGGATTTCAAAGATGTTGAACACTCAACTTTATGCAATGAAGAATAATCAAGAACTCCTTCTTGATTACAAATATAGTCTTTGATTTATTTTATAGCAACAATTTTCTTGACGATTATTTATGCACACGTTTCATCAACAAAATATTGGTTTGAAAAATAAGACCTTTACGGCCTCTTTTGATGCTTCAAGCACCAATCTCCCATCATCAACTTTACGGATTTCAACGAGATCTTGTTTTGAATTTTGTTTGCTTTCATCTTTATCTGTTGGATCAATATTTTTGTCTCCTTTATGTATTTACGGACATAACTTCCTTGATGCTCATGATCTTTCATCACAACTCCAAATAATTCTGCTCAATTTCTGCGAGTTCAACATCATATCTGACAATTTCATCTTACGTACCTACAATCACATTATTATTTGAAAAGTTATAACATTCACTCAACTACGCAAATGTTAAAAACATTTCACCCCTATCATGCATAGTGATTTGCAATCTCTTATGTGGGTTGGAAGCCACTTCTGCTCCCTCGGGTTCTCGAGCCATCGTTCTAAGAACTCTGTTCCTTGTGAAATCTTTCGAGAATTTTTATCACAGCCTTCATTCCAGCTTCATTCTTCTTTTGGTAATCTTCACAGGTTATCCTGTTTTTGTTTCATCACATTTGCAAAAATTTTGTGACGGTTTCATTAAACAAATTAATTTGTTTACCTCCTTGGAATATCACTTTAGCATTTTCATTATGCTTCTACTCCATAACGGCTTCAAGCGGATATCTTACACCAAACGAGAACTCATTTATGTGATCTTCTACTTAGCAACAATTTAGTACCTTCCTCCTTTGAAAGGCATTCTCCATCATACTTCCTCCTCTTAGAAGGCTTATTCCAATAGTTCATGAGATCTTTCTCATTGATCTTGTCACCTAGAATTTCACCCTATGCAGGCCACAAATGGGAAACTTCCATTTCAACTCGGCCTCTGCGAGTTCTTCACACCTCAACTGCACACTTATCATCTGCTCAAGCTTCCTCGACTCTTCTATCAATTTTGTGTTTACATGTTGTTCCCTCTTTGCGTGTAGTCTACGCCACTTCACTTTCTTCCTCATGTCCAACCATGTGTATACAGTCTTTCATATTCCTCAATAATTCCATCAACAATTCAAGGTGTTTATTTATCTCAACCTTATCCCACTCATAATTTTCATCCTTCGACTGCTTACATATGCCACTTACCTTGGCATTTTCTTCTTCTTTCTTCTATTGTGGTCTTCATCGGATCTTCTAGAATGACTATCACCGGTCATATTCTCCTCCTTTGTGAACTTCATGCATTCACGTGTAAGATTTCATTGAATCCCCTTTTCGGCAAGCCTCCATACTTTCCATTCAACCATGCAAGCTCTCTTCTTGTGCTTCATCACTTTTAGTTCTATGTCTTGGAATAACCTGCAGGGAAATTCTCTTGCTTCACTTTGCGCAAACAACACTTTAGTAATGCTCGTATTATAATTACCAAACTCTTTGGGTGTCGGGCTCCACGATCATGCACCCAATTAAATTTATACCTTTGACTTAGCTTACGACTCTTTGACTTCATACTTTACACAAATCTTCATCTTGGATGAAAATACTCAGTCTTGGCGCGCTACGAAAGCATTGTAGGATGCGGTTTGATCAATCTTGCATGTTTTCAAAGGGTGAGGTGTGTTTTTTTTAAATTGATGTCTTTCTTTGAAGAATGTATAATGACCATAAGTGAAGATCCAATAGAAAAAAAAAAGGAAAATGAAGATTCCAAATAAGTTTTTAATTGAAGTTAACGCTACGAAAACAACGAGAGTTTAGTAACGGCAAGTAATGCTGATTTTTGGCACTTCTTCAAAGGTTTTGACTAGAAGAGGGACGAAGTCACATGAGTTCAATAAGACATTTCCACATGTTTTTTAGCACAATTTGGTCAGTAGATGGTTTAGGAGAATAAATAGAAGGTTACAACTATATTGCAAGAAAGCAATGTTCCTAGTTTTTAAGGCAGGATAAGGGACATGATTAGCATGTTTTACAACAAGGTTAGAGACATCATGAAGGTCGAAGACATGGATTTTCAATTTGTCGGTGGAAGCATTAAAGGTTTGAAAATGATTGGTGGACTTGACTTTATATGAAAATGATCGTATCCATGAGCTAGAGAAGACAATTTTGGGCGAAGATCATATTCTTGAGGTCATATTACTATAGTTTTTTGATAAATATCAGTTGTTATGAAGTTTTAAGCATATCCAAGGCATTAATTTTGAAGAAATTTTCAAAAATTTTCTTGTACATCGGTTTCGTAGCGCATCTGTGGCCCTATTTGAACGACCTTTCACCATGAAGAAACAAAACCCTATTTTACGAAAACTTTCATATTAAATTTCAAAGCGGTTTCGGGAAACGTAAAATGCCTTTTTGAAAAATGAAAGGTTTTTCTTTCCAAACATCCATATCTAAAAAAACCTCTCTCGTGTATTTAAATTAATTATGGCATGGTATATACAAGGCTTCGTTGAAGGCCCCTATTTTCATAAAATAGAGTTTTCTGTTTTACATGTTTTTCAAAAATGAGTGGACGGGAGAAAGTATTCAAAAACCCAAGAGGTTTTTTATTCATGAAATAATTAAATACAAAAACCTCCTTTAGTTTCTCTATTAAATCATGGATGAGAAGATAAAGAAGGCTTTGTCCCAAGACCTAAGTTTCGGGGGAAGAAACAAAATAATTTCTTTGGCTTGATCTTTTCATCATTTTTCATAGCAAATTTTGAAGGAATTTTTATGAGTTTGGTTTTGAAACTTCTTGTGGGAGTGTTTCAAGTAAATATAAAAGGATATAATGAAAGAAAATATTGAAATATGTTGAATAAAAAGGAGTGAAAACACTGCGATAAGTAAGCTGCGAGAAATTGTCTTGTGCCCAAACAGCATAGATCTGTTTTCTTGTTTTGAGAAGACAAAAGTGGATTTTTGCATAGCTGGCATGAAAGTTGTATGAAGCAGACATATCTCGAAACTGACATTCCCAAAACATCCAAATTAGCCTCGAAATTCATCAGTCTGAGTGGTCTGGTGGCCCATCTCAAGAAACCAAAATGAATCCCTAAAGCCTATACGAGGAAACATGTTTCCTGCATTTCTAAGGCGGTTTTATCATCGGCAGTAGGTGACTTTAAGTGAGATGGTCAAACATCAAAATTTCGACCTCATGGAGACGGCCAATGGTGTCGGATAGAATATCTGATTTTTAGATAATGTTTTTTAAGTCATAATAAGAGGTTTTAGTCCTAGTTTGTATTAGGACTCTAGAGCGGATAGTCTAAGCTGTCAGATGTAATTAAAAAGTTTGTTTAATCAATTGATAGGTGTCAAGCTAGAAAATTCAAATTTTTCTCAAGTGTTTGGAGAGAATCCAAGAATGTAATGATGACTCTATAAGAGACAAGAAGTCAAATTGCATAGGGCTGGAAAATTTTATCGGAGGCGGCTGCTTTTGTAAATACTTTGGAAACTATTCTATCGAGAAGCGGTTGCTTTTTTGGAAAGGCTTTGAGATTCCAAGTGTACTTCGGAGAGTGAGCTTTATCTTCTATCATGTGTTTTACTTCCATATTTTTTATGCTTATTATTCTCGAGAATTCATGGTGACATGCTCCGAGCTTCATTTCAAGTGTTGAATTTATGGTGAATTGGTTCTTAGGTCCTATACTGTGGATGGTTTTATTCAATGTTTGGTCGCTTATTACTCGGAAATTCCATGGTCATCTGGGATACGACTTCCCTTTAAAGCGATTAGCTTGGATAAATATTTGTTAAATACTTTCCTTTCAATCCCTTGATGTATCATGGCTTTCAGAAACTACTGCCTTACAAGATGCTGTTGATTTCCTTTGAACCTCAAGATATTGGAGACTTTCCTAAGTGTGTCTTTCATTCATTTAAGTATACTTCTAGAAGCCTCGGTTTTATAAGAAGAGCTATTTTGTTATCTTATCCTTATCCCTAAATCCATGGCCCGATGGTAGCTTGTACTTTCATCTTTCAACTTTCGCAAACATACAAAACCACAAACCATAGAGTTAGCCATCTATCTTTATACAAAATCATTAACCCTTGAGGAGAGCCCTCTCAGGCTGAGAGCTATGCCTGCGGCTAAAAAGGTGGTTTGAAATAAAGTTACCTTTGAGAGCAGTACGATCGGCGGCCTATCGGGGTCCATATTTTTGGTGATAACATTTTGGTGCGTCTTTGGGGGTACGAAGAGTGTTCATTTCCCGAAATCAAGAAGCTGTGAAATTCTGAAGGTAGCCGGGGCCTGGGAAAGTATGATGAAAGTTTTCGTAGACTGCCTTGGCGACTACACTGCTGGTGGAACACCTAATCCTACAATGGGTAGGTGTGGAATGCGAGAGTCACTATGGAGTCCAAGTGACCTTGGGATGTAGAAACCAAAGAGTCACACCATTGTACTATCGCGATGTGCATCTTTGCTCTAATGGAAAATATGAGCTACATGCTTATCCTTCATTGTCTTGAGTTTCTTGTTGTGTTGTGTGTGTTTATCTTTCCTCCACCACCTGTGTATGTTTAACATTGGTATCGGAGAGCGGGCGATTGCTAGCCACTGCTCCAATTTGGAGAGTGAGAGCCATAGGTTTATGGAAATTTGTGCCCTTCATTAGATTTTTCTCTTTGCGTATGTCTAAACTTTCTTATGCGTTGGAAACAATCTTGTTTTTCTGCTTGAGTGCGGAGAAGGTTGGATCGTGTGAAGACCGAAGCAAGGTGCTGCATAAAATGGTGTGATTACGGTTGACTGATACCATTGTCCACACCTGTTGAGCTTCCTTGAATAGCGTCGGTCCATAAGAAAGATCCGCGCAGCTTGGCGTTCTCTCGGCGTACAAGTTCTACCGGGTTAAGCTTCGTTCCTGGCGGCATAATTTGTAACGCATGATTCTGCTGGCACGACTTGTAATTACGCATATTTGCACGCTTCCTACCATGCATTACTCTGTCAACGAATGCCCATAGGAGAACCCTCACGGCCAACGATTTAGATGATCTGTACGTGCATGGGGACGACAACCACGATGGTACGTCCGGATTCTACGAACCTGGTTACATGACTACTCGTCCCACCGTGTTTGTCACACGTTTGCGAGGCGGAGGTTGGCATTATTACTCTTTGAAAATTTTTTACAGCGAGGATAACCTGTGCGTACACTGCTTTGCTTTTGACATTTAATATCTTGTTCTTTCCTCCCACGCCCATTTAGTGCGGTGTTCGAGAATAGAATTTCGACGTGACAAACATTATATTTGGCTCCATAGTCTCCGTAGTGGTTTTCGCAAAACTTGTCCCGAGTGCGAGCATAAAGCGATTGAGAACAATCGGCAGAAGAGAAAATAGAGAGTGTTCAAAGACTGTTTGATTTTTTAAATAGGCATGCTTTTTGCCATTGCAGCTATCAGTGAAGGCTAATGGGTATGTGCTGCATTAGTTTTTGATATGCTGAGCACTTTCGTTAAAAGATATCGCGAGCATTTGTAACATGAAGAGATTCTAGAAGCGAGGCTTGTAGGCACTCATTGGTATGTTTCACACCTGCGGAAATGCATCAACGAAGATACATAGAACCACAAACGGAGGTCATACGCCTCCAGCGACACGAAAGGTTTGCCGGTCCTAAACGAAAGGTCATACGCATAGACGAGCGAAAGTGTGATCGCAGTGCATCCTATTTCTTGACAAAGCTCACTCATCATTTGGTTTTGATTCAATGATTCGAATGTCATTTTCATCTCCGGCCCATTTATAACGATGATGATGCTTCTATTCCCATGTTGTTCATCATATGCATGTTTTCTTCTTTTTCGTCAAGTTCCCTAGATCGATCTACGATGACGGTTGGCTTCTTCGAGGCGTATAACCATCATACTAGGGGTTTCGGTTGAGTACAATGGTGGCTCTGTACCTGAAAATGGCAGCTATATATTGAGTATGTTTTCTGCTGTATGGAAATTATTTTTACGCGTCTACGGAGAAAATAGTGGCCCTTACTCACTTGTTTTTGAACTTGGCAACAATCAAAGGTATGCCGAAAGGCCAATGGATGAGCTTTGTAGTAGTAAATGCATGGCTAAGATATGAGAAACATGTGCAACAAATTATGAAAGCTGAAATGTGAAAATAGTTCTTATTGAAGGAGAAAATAATTAGTATTTTTTGCCTTAAAGGGCTACAGAGCGTGTGCACATTTACAGAAAATATTTTGTTGTGACAATGTATTGATAGTGGAGTGTTGTTTCTTCTCTCTTGTTAGCGAGACATTTATTGAAGTGTAAGCTTGAGTAGTTGAGGAAAATGGCTAAAATTGATGATATATTACAACTATTAAACATTCTCACTCATTCGGTTGTGTTGATGAGGTGGTGAAAATCAACAAGAACACTCTTATGGACATTAAAAATTGTCTACAAAATGCACATGAGAAGATTGAGTTTTTGCGGTTTGGAATCTCTGGCTCTGACAAGATGAACTTTGAGCAAAAGAGTCACCATTACGAACATGTTTCTGTTCAGCAAAGATTGAGAAGGACTCAGTCGGCGAGCAAAGTCAATCAAGGATGCGGTTGATTCTCCTCTGAATGCTTTCGTACCTGGAGCACATGTTACATGCGGATGCGGCGGTTCAACTCTGCACTTCTCAAGCCGCATCATCGGACCGCGGGAAGAGCTTGTCACACAACAAGCACCGAGCATGGTCGTGGATATGACAAGGATGTGTGCTTTCGTATTCTAGGACTGGGCAAGCACCATCATATTTCGGAGTGTCGGATTCATGCATGATGGTCACACTATGCAGGCTTTGTTCCAAATCCTATTCCACAACAACATCGGATTAGCAAATGCCAACTACTGCGATCGAGTTGGCCATATGAAAGATCATTGTTTTGAGTCTTCATCCATGCAGAGCATATTGTGGTCGGCACACTCATTCTTCGGATGCTTCGAGGAGAGAAGCAGGCCTCACTACCAAGGGCCAGATTCATCATGTTGGATGGGTCGCTTCTTGGAAATGGGCATCGGCGGCCCGAGAAGATCTTTACGACACATGTTAGAACTTGTTCCACGGATATTGAGCAGAGCTTGCGAGTTGAGTTTTTCGCCATCATCTCACCTTGTCCACGACGAGAAAATGGTGGTCATGTACAAGCTTCGACGTCAGATCGAGCGAGCACGAGCCCACGATCTCTCATTCCATGTTCGAGTTGTAGCCGGAGACACGGTACGTCGCCGAGCTCTGAGCCACAATTCGTCATTCAGATTCGAGAGATGTAGCAGAGACACGGATGCCCCATGAGCATGCCTTCGGGTGAGTGGAACAGCCTTAAACCATCATCTTTGGTTGGTGGATAACCTAAAGACCATCACGGGTAGTAGACCTCCCTTCTTTGGAGTCGAAGGTCCCCCTTTCATATATGAGGAACACTTCCTCCTAGCGAAGCCTTAGACTTCTTGCACGGCGTGGTAGCTGAGTTCCGAAATGCTTGAAGCATTCCAAATGTTTGTTGGTAATCCTAAAACCATCATGGGTAAAGCCATACCCTCCCTGTATTTTAGGTTGAAGAGATACTGCCTTTACTTTTACTGAGGGACAATTCCTCTAGCGTAATCTTTTCAGGCTTCTTGCCGGTTTTGGAAAGGATTAGGGAGGCTGCAGCAGAGCTTTTGCGTTCCGGTGTTGTGATGGTCATCCTTAAACCACCTCTCCAGCATTCAGAGGAGTTGATTCGGCCAAGTGCTTTGACATGCATACTTTGCATGGTGTGTTACAACTCTCTTCTTGGACTCCACATACCCCTTCGGACTAAGGGGGATGTTTGGAACTCTAATCCTACATGGTGAGTGTGGAATGCGAAAAGTCACAATGGAGTCCAAGTGACCTTGGAGATGTGTGATACCACAGATTCACACCATTGTACTATAAATGTACATCTTTGTATAATGGAGAAATATGAGCACGCTTATCCTTCATTGTCTTGAGTTTCTTGTTGTGTTGTGTGTGTTTATCTTTCCTCCACACGGTGTATGTTTAACGCACACATTAAATAACAAATTGCAAGGTGAGCTCCACTTCTGAAGATCGGTAAGCTAGATGAAGTTTCAAGACTAGGTTCCATTGCAAGGACGAGATGCTAGGCAGTATGCCCTTATGAATTGGTCTCAGCATCCACAGCTTCCAAATCCACATGCCAAAGGTTGAATGGTTGGGCGATGTCTTCACTCTTCAAAGATGAAAATAAAAGACAATGTTGCTCTTCATTTGGTTAGGTTTCTTCTTGCCATGTACATAGTCTTGAGAGTTCGGATCTAAATGCTTTGTCTTATGAAAGATGTTTATGACCACTCTAGAATGAAAAGCATGGTCTTAGTGTGTGCTCAACTTAGTGTTTCCTAAATTGAGGTCATAAATTGTCGAGCCGTCAATCGACTCTCTTTGAGAGTGAGGTGCACTATATGTAATGCCTAGGTGTCTACATTTCTCGCTACGTTGTGTTTAGTGTTTTTCGGTGTTTTTGGTTTTATGGTTTTATGTTAGAAAGGAAAGAACTAGTGACAAGAGAAGTTGTTGGACACACTTAAAAGCAGGAGCAAAAACCTATTAGCAAAGCTGTGTATGGCACTAAAGAACGAGAAAATGCAAAAGCTTGATAATGACTCATAGCAAGGAAACAAATCACAACATGAACTCAATAACTCATAACGGCTGAACTCATGCGATTCATTGATTAGAAATATGTTGGAATAGCTTGAGAAAAAGGACAAATGTTTATGGTACGAATGGTGGTTCTCTCTGAGCTTAAGCAATCTTACTATATGTACAAAGAATCTCATCCATGGCTAGAAGTTTACTAGAACACAGTGGAAAAAGACTATTTGTAGCACAATAAGATTTCTACTCTGAATTTACTTGTAAATGCTAAGTCTCATCCATTCTACGACGTCAACTTATGACTACTAAACCTCATTTCAAAAAGTTAAATCTTTTCTAGAATAGTTTTTGGGAAAAGGCTTATTCGTGTAAATTGCAAAAAGATAGCGAGAACAATCAGAGGCCTTATGGCGATATCACTAATTCCTGTCCATATGATGGGTCGCATTTAATAGAAAGTCGAGAACAAAGAGTAGTTTGTAAAACAAATGAAGGCCGTGAAGTCTAATTTTGAAAGCGAGTTAATACAACTTAAAGAACATTGGATATCCTTTGAACTAGAACGCAATAGATCAAACTTGAAACCACGAGTGACCACAACTAAACTAGAATGCCATTAACCTAACTTGAAATGCGGTGTGAAAGTAGGCCCGGACTAGAATGCCAGCTAATCTAGCTTGAAAATACGGTGAGCAGAGTTGAACTAGAGTGCCATTATCAAAACTTGAAATATAGTGATAGAATTAAACTGGAAAGTGGCATCTACCTCTGGATGCACTACGACTAAACTAAAATGCAACTGAATTCTATGAAATGTTTCAAAGCTGTGTACGATTACCGGAGTTAGTGGTGGGAATAATTTATAGAACATGACTGGGTGCATAACATATTATGTAAATGAGCATAAAAGCATAAAATTCAACAAAATACAACGAAGCTACAGAAACACCACGAGCTATGTCTCACCCGGAAGTTAGTGATATTTTGGAAGGAGTTTATAAGAACAAGACTAGGCGCGTGGCTGTTGATGTAATTGAGCACAAAATCATAAAGCTCGGAGAAAGTGCAAAACTAACTCCTAAAATACTACGGTTATATCTCATCAAATGTTAGACGGTGTTTTGGAATCGTTTGTAAGAATGAGAGCGCTTTGCTGGCATCCCTTTTGCAAGTAAGTATAAAAACACAAAAGTTCGAGAAAATTGATTAAACTGAGGACGAAACAAGGAGGCTAAGTTACTTATCTAAACCATATGAACAAAGCTTCTCGAGGTACTGCGGGGGCCCTCTACCAGCGATTATCACGCAAATCTACTCAAGATTTGGCTCATCTCTTGCAATGATAGTGATGGCTTCTACTCGTATGAGATGATTCTTTGAGAAAACGAGTATTACGGTCTTCGAGATCTAAACGACAAAACAAAATCTAACTAGCTATTTCTCGGTCTCACGAGCCCATACTTATAACAAAATCACATAATTTTCTTTGGGATAAAACGGGAATAAATGTCTTTCCCAACTAAAATCAAACTAGAACCTACGAGTGGTGGTCTCGTACTATGATTAAGGACATTTCGTCACGGTCCTTCGTCCTGTAGAAGTCTATCTCCTAGTTTTGGTTTCCCACGTGCATAACCACT
Organism: Pinus albicaulis; assembly: GCA_034641835.2. Classification (NCBI taxonomy): domain Eukaryota; kingdom Viridiplantae; phylum Streptophyta; class Pinopsida; order Pinales; family Pinaceae; genus Pinus; species Pinus albicaulis. The sequence continues at coordinate 86,449,736 of CM076577.1, forward strand.
CGTAGACTCAAGCTCGGACTTCATGGAGAGCAATAAATGATGGGAGTGATGTGGAATACGACCATATGCGTTTTTCCTTGAGGTGACACGGAACTGCGATAAACATGAAGATAGTTGCGAAATAGGCGGCTACGAGAATGAGCGTAATTACGTAGCGAGTCTAGTCAAAAATTGCTACAACAACAAAATCATGAAAACATAGCAAGTTAGTCATTATATACATTCTTAAAGTAATCCTAATCAATCCTATAGATCATTTAAAGCTATGTAATTGATGAGGGACAAAGGAAATGAAGTGAAATGTGGTGGAAAAGAAGGACATCTTTGGGGCTCAACACTTAGTATAAAGATTTAGCAAATTGTTCATTATATTCTCTTGCTAAATTTAATGATAAATTCTATGAGATGTATAAAGAGTGTCATCCCTCCTTATTGTTGGTCAAAGTTTTCGCAGCAAATTGCTTTGAGTTTTATTCGGTATTTGGAGGATTGTTATGATGATGATGAATTTATGGATGAAGAAATTTTAGAGGCTCTTCATAACAATACATTTCACACACCTAGAATAAAGGATAACATCCCATGATATGTAACATGGAAATCAGCAGGAGTTTATGCAGAAGATGCTACATCCCTTCGAGATTGATGTGAGAGATGCGGTAGACTTGCAAGTCCCTTGATCATCGGGAGAATGAGAATCGAGTTCAAAACAACAAGAGGAAATATTGGAAAAATTTTTGCTACAATCCTCAAAACGAGAGAAAAGGTGTGATTATTTATGTCATACTTTGCAGTAGACCTACTTTAAAGAATGATCATAATAATGAAGACAATTACATTGTCTATGGGAATCATTCAGAAGCGAGTTGGATAGCATATCAAAGGAATCTTGTGTGTTTGAGAATCGATATTACGAAGATATAGAATGTTATGATGATCATCAAACTAACCATGTTTTCTTTGATCCTATAGATGAATACATGGAAAAGCTTTGCACACTCGTATTTCATTTTTCATTTGCATTATGAAGATCAAATACATTATAAAGTTGCTTTGGTCATCTCACTATCATAGTTATTTTTGAGGTGTGAATGCGATCAAAAGCTTCATATATCGAGAAAAGACAATTGATTGGCTTTATTGGAAATATCATGCTGCTACAATAGCAATGGAAATCAAAGACGATAGAGTAGATAGGAATTTACAAAATAAGCTCAGGTAGGTTCAATGAGAATTTTAGTAGATGCGGTTTGAGTCCTTCTTGCAGAGACCAACAAATTTTGAGCCCAGAATTTCGAAGGCCATAAAAGTTTGGGCTAGATTGGGCAAGCATTTTAGAGGTTATGCCAAAAGGATGGATAGTAGCACTAGAGCTACGGGTTCTTAGTGTACCACGGAGAGGCACATCATCTAAGTGGAAACACTGTATTACCACTATAAAAAATTTTTGAAACTTGGACGAGTTTGTATTTGTTCTTAAGTCATGGTCTTAGAATAGTCAAGTCATTTTGTGTTTTTAAGTCTATGTTATAAGGTTAGAGTTTCATTACCATCATAAAATAAGGTCCAAAAACTTTGTTTTACATTTAGGGGTCCCATTTCCATGTTTTCTGGAAATTATGTGTGTGAATCAATTTGCAAAAATTTTTCAAATAAGCCACAAAACCATGTTTTCGTAGCACGGACAGTGTAAAAAACTATGTGCACTACGCTACGAAAAGCAGCTGGTCATTTCATAGCGCAAAACCCTGGAAATTACATTCGGCACGCTATGGAAATCGGGGATTCATAGCATGTCTTGTTAGTTATCAAATCCACCATAATTCCGTTAATCATTCATGGTTAGGTGTCGACGAGTCTTTTCTCACACATGCAACCATTCATAGCCATCATAACATTCATTTGAGCTCATTTGTCGTATGTCATTTTCAAATTTGAGAGGAGCTAGTTTTGGTTTTATTGTCTCATACAAAGAAACATATGATGCATACCCTTTCCCAAATGGTAAGCTCATGGTAAGTGGAAACCAAATCTTCTCTTTCATTCATGACTGGGCGTGTTACTGCGAAATCAAGTGAGTCGCGTGTCCCTGCAATCAAAGAGGCCGAGTTTGTGAGAAGGGTAAATGTAATTTAAGGGATACTAATAGGAGCTTTAAAGAGGCACATTGAGGATCTTGAAATCAAATTGGAAAACTCCGAAAGAAAGTCAGCTACAACATAAGTAAGAGCAGGTAAGTAACAAATCCATGATATAATTTTGTTTTGGGAAGGTCATCACTTTTGGAAACCATGGCAAAGTTGAATTATAGTGTTATCAAAGTCCTCATTAAAGGCTTGTAGATATTCTCAGGTTTAAATATGATGAAGAAAGTTTGGCAAATATGAGACACACACTGAGTTTTGTAGTGCGCACTGGCTTGTTGTAGGTGTCATGCATAGCGGTTCGTTTTAAATGTGGCAGCTCTGGCTTCATTTGTAGGATGCGATTTGATCAATCTTGCAAAGTTTTCAAAGGGTGAAAGGGTGTATAAACCTTGATGCTGCCAAAGAATGTATAATTTACCATAAGTGAAGATCCATAGGCAAAACAAAGGAAAATGAAGATTCCAAGTAAGGTTTTCAAGGTGAAGTTACGCACTACGAAAACGACAGACGTTCGTACATGATAATGCTAACGGTTTTACGAACTTCTTCAAAGCTGTTTTAGGGCACGGCTATAAGGGTGAATTAACATGAGTTCAATAAGACATTGCCACTTGTTTTTGAGCACAAGTTGGTCGGTAGATGGTTTCAAGGAGCATAAATGAAGGTTACAACTATATTGCAGAAACATGTTCCTAGTTTTGCGCAGATAAGGGGACATGATCACGGGTTTTACAACAAGGTTAGAGACACCATGAAGGTAGAAGACATGGATTTTTAGAACATCCACTGGAATAATTAGAGATTTGAAAAGTATTGACATGACACATATGAAATGATCCATCCATGATGGAGAAGACAATTATGCGCGAAGGTCGTATTCTTGAGGTCATGTTACTATATTTTTTTGATAAATATCAGTTTGTTATGAAGTTTAAACATATCCAATGCATTAATTTTGAATAAATTTTAAAGAAATTTTTCTTGTCGGTAGTTTTCTTAACACCTGCTGTGAAAGCTACATGAAAAGCAACCTTTCACCATGAAGAAAACCATTGTTTTCTAGCTTTAGTAGTAGAGTTCGAAAAAGCGGTTTCAGCAGCGCAAAATCGAATTTTTGAAAACGGAAAGATTATTCTCTTCCCTAACATCCATAAACTACAAAAAACCTCTCTCCGTTGCTTTAAATTCATTATGAAGTGGGAGATACAAGGCTTTCTTTGAAGCAATTATTTTTTCGAGAAAACAAAGTTTTCTGTTTTACACATGCTTTTCAAAAGACAAATTCGGAGACGACTGAGGAGAAGTATTTCCAAAAACCAAGAAAAGGTTTTATTCTGACAAGAATGAGCTACAAAAACTCCTTCAGTTTCTCAAAAATAAATCTTGGATGAGAAGATAAAGGCTCTATCCCAAGACCTAATTTTTAGGGAAAGAAACAAAATAATTTCTTTGAAGCGAGCTTTTCATCATTTTTCATAGCAAATTTTGAAGGAATTTCTATGAGTTTTTGTTTTGAAACTTCTTGTGGGAGTGTGTCAAATAAATATAAAGGCTATCATGAAAGGAAAAAATATTGAAATATTTTGACAGGAGTGAAAACAACTGCGTACGAAAAGCGTTATGATGTGCTACTTTTTGTAAGCGCGAATATGTTTTCTTTCCAGTTTTGAGAGACAAAAGTGGATTTTGCATAATTGGCATGGAAGGGATGACTTGGAAATATGTCGATATGTCCTAACATCAATTATGCCTCGAATTCACCAGTTAGAAGTGGTCATAACATATCAAGAAACCAAAAGAATCCTAAGCCTAAAGGCAGAAACATGTTTCCTAATTTCTAGGGCAATTTATCATCAGCAATAGGGTGACTTTAAGTGAATGGTCAACATCCAAATTCGAACCTCATGGAGGAGCAGCATTTCGGATAGAATATATAATGTTTGACATAGGGTTGTTAAGTCATAATAAAGAGTTTTAATCCTAGTTGTATTAGGACTCTAGAGCAGACAACTTAATGACCGTGAGTAATTAAAAGTTTGTTTAAGCGGTTGATAGGTGTCAAAGCTAGCAAATTCAATTTTTCTCAAGTGTTTGGAGAGAATCCAAGAATGTAATGATGAATCTATAAGAGACAAGGAAGTTGAATTTCATAGGGTTGTAAAATGTTATCAAACTTGGCTACTTTTGTAAATACTTTGGAGAGCTAATATATACGAAGCAATTTAACTTTTCTAAAGCTGAGATTCTAAGTGTACTTGGTGAGTTTTATCTTCTATCATGTGTTTTACTTCCATATTTCTTATGCTTGTTACTCGAGAATTCATGGGAACATGCTCTCGCAGCTTTACTTTAAGTGTTAATTTATGGTGAATTGAGTTCTTAGGTCCTATCTGTGGATGGTTTTATTCAATGTTTGATGCTTATTACTCGGGAATTCATGGTCATTCATGCTCGCTTCACTTTTAAGTGTTAAGCTTGGATAAATCTATGTTAAATACTCATTACGTTGATATATCATGACTCTGAAATTCATGCACACGTGCTCGATTTCCTTTGCCTCAAGATATTGAGACTTTCCTCAAATGTGTCATCCTTTCATTAGAGTATATACAAGCCTCAATTTTATAGAAGAGCTATCTTGTTTATCTTATCCCTATCACTAACTCCATATCCCAATGGTAGCTTTGTCTTCATCTTTCAACTTGCATACACAAACCATATACTACAGCTTAGCCATATATCTTTATACAAAATCATTAACCCTTGAGAGAGCCCTCTTAGGCTAGGAGGCTAAGCCTCGGTAAATAAAGATTGGTTTGAAATAGTTACAACGAGGTAGTCGATCGGTGAGCCTATCGAGTCCTATTTTTGGTGATAACACACTACAACCTTCACAAAATTAAAATGTGGAAAATAATTGTGTGGAAACAAGATCTACAAGAATGAATCGTAGACACATGAGACCGTGTATTTTTGGACCAATGTCCTTGGAAAAACCCAATGCGGGAAAACAGGTGCAATAGTTGAGGGTATGTTTATTACGCAATAATTTTCTAAGTACAAATATAGATTTGTTGGCGACAGATCATATAGGAGGAAATCGGAAAAATAAAATATTGTAAGAGAATATCTCACTGCTGCCACAAGAATCTGACAACGACCTTAGCTCAAAGATGAGTTGCTCTACGCTACCTCTATGCATGTGAATGCATACCTTGCTTTAGTCTCTCTATCACAAATCGAGGCTACCATCTCTCATGTGTTGGATATCTCTGGCAATTGGAAACGAGGCCGTCCCGACCTCGAAAACTCACTCCAGTGATTGGCTTTTGAACCCCTATTATTTCCTCAACATAAAATTGAACTCCCTGCGAATCTCTACGCGGTCCCTCGTGGATGACTCTAACTGCTGCTCTCGTGTCCTTTAGCATCAGTTTAATTTGCAAACAATTTATCTCTGTGTTTTACGGTAAATACTAAAACCTCATACGACTATAGCCTTCACAAAATTAAAATGCAGAGAAAAATAAATGTGTGGAAACAAGATTTGAGTAAGAATAAATCATAGACACATGACACTATTATTGTTGGAACAATGTCGGAAAAACCCAATACGGGAAAAGCGGGTGTATGCATTTGAGGGCTTTTTTATTATGCAATAATTTTGCGAGTACAAATCATGATTTTCAAAACTGAAAAAATCATGCAAATAGAAAAAGTAAAACATAAAATATCATGAGAAGATCCTCTGCCACAGGCTCGAACCGCCTGACCTTAGCTTGAGATGAGCTTCTCTCGATGCCTGCTACGTTGCCCTGTGTATTCTTTTTGTCACAAGCTAAATTTGTCCCTTTCTCTCTATGCATGGATCTCTCTGTGACGCGAAACAAGGCCCTTCGACCTCCGTAAACTCAAACTCCCTTTGAAGCTCTACGCAATCACGTGCATAGCCTGCGCGTGGATGGATGCGTTGCTATCTGTGGAACTCACGACTCTCTCGCTGGCACTCTCAGATCGGGAAACTATTCCAAACCGGAAATTATCTGCCCCTCTTTCCTAAAGTATTCTCATTGATTTTCCACAGACTACGCTCTCTAAATAATTTGGATCTCGGATTTTCTCTCTCGATGTGTTTTCCCAATGATCCATCAAGTCCTTATAATCTTTTCATTGAGTCTTCGATGATCGAGATTAAATTTTTAATCAACACTAAGATTAACTTTACTTGATCTCGACTTTTCTAGAAGATTCACACTCTTTTTAATTAATATATGTAGAAATTTTAATAACTGATGTATTGTCCATCGATATTCTCCACCCGATCACACACTCTTTTATCTTCATGCACAATACAGAATCTATTCTACCATTGATCATCATATATGTGAAATAAAATCACTCTGCTAATATTAAAACTAGAACACACATGAACACAAAGTTGTTTTAACGGAAAGCTCAAGCTAAAACCCAAAGTATTTAATTTTTCTTATAATCTTTTTTCATGTTTCGTGTTGAATTTTTAGTGTAAGCTGTACCCCGAGGACGTATTGTCTAAAATTTTTATACCAATGTAATATTTTTAATATGATCTCAGGAGTGTTAGGTCTTTTCTGTGCTCCCACAGTTACCTGGAATTTTCGCTGTTCTTTTTCTTCAGTGAAGGTTCTAACTTTAATTCCATATGAAAGAAGTTGAAACTGGCAAGTGCCTCAAAATTTTCAGCTGTTTTGTAAATATTTTTGTGAGAGATTATTCCAAGGTAGTGCTTTTTAGGCTCTGTCTGCATCTCAAAAGAGGCAGATTGTGGGAAAGTTCGAATAACCTCTCTTAATTTGATTTAAGTCCTGGGTAGTGTTGGTATTTTAACATAGAACATAGAGACCAGTTTCTTAGATATCAAATCAGAGACAAAGGATAAAACAATGATGACAAAGCTCATGTCAGCTTCTCCATTAAATTGCTAAAATTTCCACATCAATGGAGATTGAAAATAATTCTGTCTTGAAGAATTCAAATCACACTGTAATGAAAGACACTTTCCGTAATGATAATACAAAATGACCCCCGTACAATGTTTACTCCCACCACAGACACCTTTTTCCAGAATTAACATGCTGCAGCCCTAAAAGTGTTGTGTGTGTATTTAAGTTTCCTAATCGTTAGCAAGTTTTGTTTGTGACAATTAACTAATTGATTCCAAGGCATATTTTAATTTTTATCAAATATTGGGTTTTATAATGCCCAAAAATATAATTCCATACCCATTAATCCCCCAAAAGCTATACTATGACGATGAAGAGGAAGAGTCATGATGAGACATCGTACTGATGTATTTCAAGTGCAACAAAGCTCAATCTTGGCTTAAGATAACTAATATTAGTGATATTTTAAAGTAACAAACGGAGATGATGATGTTCAATGATAAAACAAGAGTGTAAATATGATGATAAATTAATGGAATATCATATCCATAATTTCATCATGTTTCCAACTTCCCAAAGGACAAACTTAAACTTTGGTGCAAAATCTAACGAAACAACAGAAGATCAACATCATATCGAAAGAAGAAGAATAATCGTAGAAAGAACTAGACAAGTATGATCATACCTACATATCTCAAAGAAGTGGAAGAACTTTTCCAGAAGACCTGGGCATGGGAGAATGACATGGTTACTTTCCATAGTTAAATGCTGCTGAGGACAACATCACATGAGAGGGCATGTTAAGTCCCATATTAATAGTGTGTCTCCTTATTAAAAGGTATCTCCTTATTGTTAATATTGTACCTCAGAACTTCACTTTCCTTGTTATTATTGTGCCCTTAAATTATTATTGCATAGGTTTGCCAGGATTATATTTGGTCACTAGGGATTACATTATGTCTGTTAACCTTTATATAAAAGTATATTTGTAAATTGTATTCATCCAGTTCTGTTCATTATGTAAGCACTGAGGCGTCCCCCTGGTTTTTGCTTATTTCTAAGGCGTTCAATATCTCTTTTCTTTCTATTTTTGGAGATGAAGCACAAACATCCGTATATAATATATGTCATAGAGACTTTCGTGCTAACAATCATCATACAAAGCTCCTCACAAGCTCTCGTATAATCTCCACTTTGCTAGCACACTAACTCGAGGCCCAATCTTGCAAATCCCATGCACTGTCATCTTTGCCGACCTTTGCTTTTTGCCTCTGCTCTTGTACTCCTGTGAAGAATGCCTCTTGATGAGAATTTGATTACCCTAGGCTCGCCTCGCGCGGTGTTATAGGAATCTCTGCGAGTGTTGGATGCAAAACTTTGCAATGGCTTATAGTCACAATCGATAGTCACACTTGTCTCTTCACTCTATCTTCGCGCTGGTCTCCCACCGAAAGCGCTCCATGCATGCTGAAGTTAAAATGATGTATTCTTTAGTTTGATTAATGAGTTCATAATTAGTGAATTAATTAATAATGATTTCACCACTACCTCACTAATTGCATCGATTAGCATAACCAGATACAAAATAGTCTACAAATCTAAATGCTTTAGACTAGTTAAAATCGAACACAACTCCATTAACTCCCTCAATCAACACCCACCACTCTGTCACATGAGTTATAAACATCAAGTTATGCGTGCAATAGCTCCACTTAACCCTCAAGAATAGCATAATTCAATACATACGCTTCTGTTACACATCTGTGCTCTTGCTCGAAGTGCTCCAAGAGAATAAGATAATGATGGAGAGTCCAACACATACATTAAGAAGCTATTAAATTCAACATGTCTATATCTGGGCAGGCATAATCTCAAAAACATGACTTCCTACTGATATGTACTAAAAACGAGAAATCCATCTATTTTTCCCAGACTCGACCAACCATCCACAAATAGGTAGCATCTCACAGCTCAGAGTCATAGATCCATATGTCCAAAAATAGACTATGACAAAAATCACTTTGTGTGGCTCTGCTAGTTTGGTGATCAGCTTTCCAACTAGGATGGGAATTGATAAGCTTTCGAGGATGCCTCCTTCATTGTTTCTTATTGTCAATCTTTCAACAATATCCATTAATTATTTAATTTCCCTAAGTTTAGACTTGGGGTCACGTCTAGACACTAGATTGTTTCGATAAAACATAACACGAGTGGAATTTTCCAAAATCATTTCTGTGTTCTTTGGAATACATGTACCTACGCCTCCCCACAGAGCGCAGACGTAGAGCACATCCGGTCGCTACCAGTAAATCAATAATGTAAACTTCAACAAAGTGAAAGAAGACATTCACGAGACACATAGCGCGCTGGTACAAGTGACGTGAGATCCTCGCTCGAAGTCAAGCGGCGCACTCGAGGCAGAAGATTCATGCAAAGCCTTGAGAGGAGCACGAGAAGAGACTAGATATATGCAGGTTGAGATGGAGCAAGTTATACACTTCTCATCATGTAGCCTCGGTATGCGAGCTCTTTTCGGAAAGTTGTGGAACAACCACGAAATGGAGGTAAAGCAGAGAGGAGGAACGTGTGGTCAGAACATCTACTCAAGTAAGAGACACCTCGTAGTGTGGGATTTTCGACCCCATAGGTGTTTTTAACCCCACACATAAATTACGTGCAAAAACATTATTAAAATATAAAATAAGCACACGCGACATCATAAAACAAACAGCACTGCCGAGATTTTCGATCTCGCTTTCGAAAACCAAGATCTACCAGATTTGATTTGTTTCATTATATTCCTTTCCAATGTTACAATGTACATATATATACATGCCGAGAAGCATATCTATAAACCCTAAATCCATTAACCTTGGATTAGAACATAATCGTAGTTCCCTTGACCAGTATCTACAAATGTACCATGGACGACGATCGTCATGCCCTGAAACCATGCTGAAAACCCACGTAGCAAAACCATAGGTTATGTCTACCCACCTATTATAGTCCAAAAAACAAATTCTTTGCGTTTCTTTGGACCCTAACTCACTCATCGTATCTTATCAAAGATAAAAGTCTTAATCTAGGAAACATTATCCACGACATCGAAACCATGCTTTTTAGGAACGAAAGCGAGAAACAACAACCACATCGTATGTTGCGCAACATGTCTTGTTGTGATGTTTTCCACGTGCTAGATGAGAGTTGGCGATATGAATAGAAATGAGTATACTTCTAACACAACAACACTCATCCATTCTCCCCATGACATGTGGCATCCACGGGAAACAACATATGAGGTATAGTCAGCATGTGCAAAATTGTTGTGCAACAAGATTTCAAAGCGTGTGTTCACAATCTCATTTCTAAAGCCTGAAAATTCACAAGACGACCCAACTATTTATATCAAAAATTGAAACCACTAACATAGGCCCGCAGTGACAAAAGAAATGACACATACAACTTTCACAAAAAAATAAATGGGTTATGTTCGCAACACCCTATGAGTTTCCAACAATCATTAAAACTTGAAAAACTCACAAGTAAACTATTACCTCCTCTTCCTTTTCTTGGTTGAAGGCTTGACTGAGATTCCTTTGGTCTCGATGCTTTTTGGATGGAATATCATCTTATTTGATCAATGTTGGCTAAGGTGACTATGACTGGGATGTGATTTAGGCCTTGGCCTAGGGTACATTACCGAGAAGAAGTATGCCAACTTCACTTTGGTATTTTCTCACTAACCTCCAAGCCCTTGACAAGTTTTTGTTGCATGTACTTGAACCTTCTCTTCAACACTAAGTTTCACGGAATATGCATTCCTAATCTTTCTCCTTGTGAAGACCATTTGAGGAACACCTTTTTCTATGTCAATTGCCTTAGAAGCTTCAATCATTTATTTATCAACACTCACATGCAAATGGTTAACGGGTTTCTTGAAGGCTTGATTATCTCGGGTTATTTACGGCACTTTCTTTTGACATTCCTCAAGCTCTTCCAAAGCACCTATGATACTCTCGTCATTGATCAAAATCAGGTATGTATGGTGACAAAGTTGTTTGTTTGATTTGTTGCACCCATCATTATTGAACTTTTGATTCTCTGGTTACAGAGCCCTTATAGACTCCACCTTGGACTTCTCCAACCATTCAACATATGCAACTTTGTTTACCTTTTTTCCGTGCGGTAAAATTAAAGGGTTCCTTTGATTTCCTCTTTTGTTTGGGTTGCATGTTCAGTTGTTTGTCTAAGATTTACATTTCATGTGTATGATACCTTGTTATAAATATATATCCAAGGAATACAAATTTTGTAGAAACATTAATCAAACACTTATGTTTGCTCATTTTCCAATTAATAAATAAGAAAAGAAGAAATAATAAATGATGTTTAGGGCCTCAAAATGGCTCGGAAGTTTAGGACTCAAAAAAAATGCCAAAAATTGTAAATTGTGCTACAATTAGGAAAGCGAAACGAAAATGATGGTGGGGAGTCAAAATTGAATAGCGGGTGGCCACAATATCCACCTGGATCAAACAAGCTCTTCATTCATGTCCTAATTCTTGTTGAATATTCTTGCGGTATCTTATTAGTCAGCGATAGTCTATCTAATCATATATTGAAATGTTTGTTATTTGAAGTGAGTTGTATTGTGAATTACATGATAGAATTCATAGGTTCATTTCCTTATATTTGGATACCCTTCTTGCCTTAAGGAGCTAGCCTAAGTGAAGAGATATTTGGCTAAGATGGCAATGATGCATTTCCCAAGGGTGCATTGCCCAATGACACCATGGTTGAGACTTTCATAAAGAAACTAATCTTAGAGGAGACACATACAATACATATATCCCTTTTAATATGTGTATAGCGCTAGCTATTATTCATTTTCCACATGAAACTTACCAACGATTATTTTTACTAACCCTTATAAAATGACAAATTACTTCCAAGTAATTTCCTTGTTAGCGGATTAATTTAAATTGTAGCTTATTGAACAAAATGCACTACTAGGATTTTAACTAGTAAAATAAAAATGACATTGAAAGCAAATGAAACCAATTCCACACATGCATACATAAAATTTTGATTCACTATCGGTGTTGCTTGCGTGGTGTCTATCTAGACGTACACATGAAGGCTCCCTGGTATTGGGAGTGGTGCTTCCTCTTATCGAAGGTATCAATTTGACGAGTAAGAGTGAAGTGAATTTTTTACGACCTATTTTTTGGTCCAAACGTCACTTTATATGGATTTATGCATACCATTTAAATATGCATAAAGACATATTAAAATGCGGAAATCAAAAGACATAGACCTTGATGTACTCGATTCCCAAGAAAATAAAAGAAAAGATTCATAATCTTGGAGTGGAAACTCGCATCCTTTAATGATAGTCCTAAAACTCATAGGATGTCATTATCATGGACATGTGTGTGACTTATGGAATCTTAATAATTAAGTTTCAGCTCATTGCTTCAATTGAATGCTATGTTTCTTATCCAACATATATGTGGACACGATGGAAAAATATAAGGTCATTATCCTAACTTTATTAGTGAGATACAACCCTTGGTAGACAAATTATTTGTGGAATATTAGGGAGACTTCAATCTTATCAAACATTTTTCTTTCGAAAATAAAGGTCGCATTAGAATATTGGAAGTGAGGCTGATCCCTTTGAATAGTTAACAATATCCAATTAGTTCATAGATCTCGGATACTATCAATGGTAAACTCTTTCTTGAACAATAGAAGAGGAGGTTCTCACATATCATGACTAGGATAGATAGATTTTTTATTTTGGAGAATATTATGGAGAAATATGTATTTATGGAAGCGCTCCATCTTACCTTGTGGTGGATTATATCATTGTTGAAAATGCGGCAAGAACATCCAGAAAATTTTGATTTTTTCCTTCATTAAAATTAAGAAATTCAAAATTTCACATTAGCGGACAACTTGAAGGGTTAATTTGAGGTGACATGGTACTTGTCACTCAGTTAAGAACACTCAATTTGAGTTAATGAGTTGAGGTTCAATTAACTTTTGTTGATTCAAAAATTAGGGAGTCTAGCTCATTTAATTTGAGTTAGAGAGCGAGTTAAGTTTTGTTCATTGGTTCCTAAATTTTAGGAGCCTAGAGTTGAGTTAATTTTCAATTGTAGTAATTTAATTAAGTTAAATTGATTTATGGTCGATTAAACTAGCTCCATTTGTTAGAGGACCTAGTGGAAGGCTTAGCGAGTGAGGTGTAACTTTAGTGTTTAACCGATTCATCGATCAATCAACCTAAATTAGCTCATGCATGTAAATAATTTTAATTACCTACTTGAGATTGGAGTTTCCAGGGAAATGTATTATTAGTTGTACCATATTCCAATGTGTACATGTGGTGCATGCGATCAGAGAAGGACCTAAAGGAATTGCGTAGTGTAGATTGAGTAATTTCCTAGATCACAGTGCGGGTGTGTGACTTATGGAATCTTAATAATTAAGTTTCAGCTCATTAGTTCAATTGAAGCATGTTTCTTATCCGAAATACATATGCCCCACGATGGAAAAATATAAGGTCATTATCCCGAAACTTTATTAGTTGAGCTACAACTCCTTGGTAGACAATTATTTGTGAATATTAGGGGGAGACTTCAATCTTATCAAATATTCTTTTGAAAATTAGACGGCATTAGAATATTGGAAGTGGGAGACATGTCTCTTTGAATAGTTAACAATATCCAATAAGTTCATAGATCTGGATACCATCAATGGTAACAATTTCTTGAACAATAGAGGAGGAGGTTCTCACATATCATGTCGAGGATAGATAGATTCTTGATTTTGGGAGAATCTTATGGAGAACATATATTTATGGAAGAGTCCATCTTACCTTTACGGTGGATTATATCATTGTTGAAAATGCAGCAAGAATATCCAAAATTTGATTTTTACCTTAATTAAAATTAAGGAAATTCGAAATTTCCACATCAACAAACAACTTGAAGGGTTAAATGAGGTGACATGGTACTTGTCACTCGATTAAGAACACTCAATTTGAGTTAATGAGTTGAGGTTCGGTAAACCTGAATCCTAAAAAATAGTAGTCTATCTCATTTAATTCAAGTTAGGGGCATGAAGTTTAGTTGTGTGCAATTTGGTTCCTAAATTTTAGGAGCCTAGGTTGAGTTTATTTTCAGTTGTAGTAATTTAATTTCATTTAGAAATTGAGTTATAGTCAATTAAACTAGTTCCAACATTAGAGGAACTAGTGGAAGACCTAGAAGTGGGGTGTAACTTTAGTGTTTAACAAGTTAGCGATCAATCAACCTAAATTAGCTCATGCTAAAAGAAATTTGAATTACGAGTTGAGATTGGAGTTCAAGGAAATGTACTATCATTTGTAGCATATTCCAATGTGTACATGTGGTGCATGCGACCAAAGAAGGACCTAAAGGAATTGTGCAATCTAGATTGGAGTAATTTCCTAAATAATAGGGGCTTGAAAATTGACTAAGTATTGGCAAGGTTCGATCGATTTAGGAAGAAGATAGAGGATATGGATGTAGGTTGTGCTAAAGCTTGAGCAATCATATTGTATTAATCCATATTCTTTGATTAATGAAATATATATGGGGAAAGAGATTTTTAGTAGTTTCTTTCCCTACATAAATTTCTTTATATGTGTGTTGAATATTGATGTATGTTAATGATTTATGTTCGACCATGAATTTTCTTCCAGCATTAGTAGGTAGCTTCTAGTATTGTGATTTAGTAAATTTCATGAGCGAGCTTAGAATGTATACATTAATTTTTACAAGGTATTAGAGCTAGATTCATGGTAGAGAAGAGATTTTTAAAGTTGTCATTGCATGAGATTTGAATTTGAAGATCGGTGATTACAAGTTTTTCTCCGGGGATTAGTAGAAGATGAATTTTAACGGACTCGGGCTTGAGCATGCTTTGGAAGGAACCACAAACTTTGTTGCATGGAAGATCTACATGGAGGCAGTATTGACTGAAAATGGGTACGCTGCTAGAATACATCAAGGCGATGTAGGAAAACCCCAAGCATCATAATGCTCAAAATATTGCTCGAGTGGAAGAAGGATGTGGCTAAAGTGAGGAGGATCATATCGAGGAAAGTTCAGGATCATATTGTCTCGAATCTCCATGGGAAAGAGACTATGTTCACGATTTGAAAAAACATTGATAGATTTGTTTGAAAGTATAATAGCAACCACGGGAAAGTTAGACACTTAAGGACAAGATTTTAAGCATCAAGATGAAAAAAGTACACAATGGCATAGTACCTGAGTAGGTTATACACGCGTGTCTTTTTATGAACATGGCAAGGTCGGTGTTACTCTCTGAAGAAGACTTGGTAGTTTTAGCTCTCTTGGGCCTTCCCAAGAGATGGCATAGCTATCAAGATTCGGTAATGGTAGAGAAAAACCACCACAGTGGGAGCGTGTTATGGTTTGATCTAGTGTAGGAAGATATAAGAGCGAGCAACGAGAGATGGGACCCTCATTCAAAGAAAATGAATATGGATTTGCATTATTTAGCGAGAGGAAGGAAGGACAAGGGAAGAAGTCCCAAGGTGATGCTAATTCCATCCTAGCGTTCAGAAAAAATACTTATCCAAATTAAGTGCTTTCACTCATCATGAACACAGAGCATTAGTGCCAGAAAGTGTCCCATAGAAGAAGGTAAGCAGAAGGAGCATGTAGTAGCGACAGATGACGTAGCGAAGCTTTGGCTTCACATTTTGAGCCGAAACTCTACTCTGCATCACATGCATGGCAAGCACATTGATAGGAAGCATAGTGGTATCCAGATATCGATGCCTTGTTCCATATGACGAGGGAGCATAAATATTTTTATAGTGACTTGGAGGAGAAATATCTCCATATGAAGATTGAGTTTGGAGACGATGGAAGGTATAGTACGACCGGTATTGGTACAATCACCTTTTTTTCAAGCCTAGATCCTCTCTGAGCTCAAGCGATGTGATGCTTTTGATACATGTCTAAAGAATAATATGGTTTCCATCACGGTGTTAGAAGACCATGGCTATGATGTGTGAGAAAATTTGGTTGCCTAAATCCTACCGCAATGACTAATGAGAATTATTCTACTTTTTAATTACTTGAACAAGTTATTTCTATTGCATTCTATGGTAAATACCGAAAACCCATACACTACAACCTTCACAAAATTAAAATGTGGAAAATAAATACGCGAGAAAAAAATTTGAGCGAAAGAATGAATCATAGACACATGACACCATTATTTTTCGGGACTAATGTCCTCGGAAAAATGTCGAATGCGGAAAAATCGGTTAGCAACAATTGAGGGTTTGTTTATTATGCATTAATTTTCTAAGTAAAAAATATATGATTGTCAAAAATGACTAATCATACGGAGGAAATCTTAAAATAAAACATCGTGAGAATATCTCACTACCAGTAGGAATCGACACTAACCTTAGCTCAAAATGAGTTGCTCTACGCGCCTCTGCACGTGTGAATGTGTCACCTTGCGCAGTCTCTCTATCACAGCGAAGCTTTAGGATCATATTGTCTTGAATCTCTCATGAGAAAGAGACTATGTTCACGATGTGAGAAAAGGCTCTCACGGTAAGCGAAGTTTACGAAACTTCGATCCATGCTTGGAGTTCATGAAATTTATCGTTATGATAGGCTCTAATGCCTCCTTCCTTCTCCTACTGTGTCACCTTTGTGAAATCCTTCAATCTGTCCCAAGTTGTTCTTATGGGGATGTTAAGATATTCCAACACATAGGGAAATAGTTAATAATAACTTAGTCTATTGTAGAGTTCTGGTGGAGTGTGTTTCTTTACTATGTAAATTTGTTACTTATAATCCGACGATCATGATTTGTAGTGATTTCGACGTGTTCACTCTCTCCTTGATATTAATGACACTCGATTTGTGGCTTAACATCCCGATTGGTCCATAGTACTCGTATTTAAATAGCATGGATGGGTACATGGTTTGTCTGTAACTGTTTATATGAGAGAAGCATGTGTAATCTTTCATTTTATATTAATAAATTTCGAAGTGAGCAGATGTTGGCTCAAACCAGTGACCTGTTTCCCTCTTCAAGGTGTTTAAATCCACGTGATATACTTGGTGTCTTGATTTGTGATATTTTTGTGAGCGGTGACCTTTGGTTTTTGATCTAAGGAACTTACTCTGTAAATTCCTACATAGAGGTCAAAGTTGTTAACAAACCCTTAGATGTAACCTCTTCTGGGTCGAACATGGGTACTATGCCATAGAAGCATGATCTAGGCCTATTTTAGAATGATTTATTTCCCAAACCAATGGGGGCATCATGGACATCAAACAACTTTCATTTTTTGCCACTAATTACCAAATCACAGGAGTATTCTACTTGTAATTGAAACCCTGTAACCTTATCAACATGTTGGGATAGGATTTCTTAAATATTCATCCTTAATGGGAACTTTTCACACTCTCCTCCTCTTGAATTTCCAAATATAGTTTTTCACTTTCAATATTATTTCATCTTATACTATTCCATTTGATCCTTAGATAATACCTGAAAACTCCAACATTGAATCATTTCTGCCAATTTTATCACTCCGAAAATTCTAAAGGTTGTTTAAGCGTTAAAAAGAAATATCAGAGGTAACTACAAACCTCCTTTGGAGCTTAGGATATAGCTATTCCTAAACTCATATATAGTGCTCTCTACTATGATTTAACTTTTTTTATTTAAGGGATATTAGGCTAGTTATGTATGCTTAGTTGGATTGGTTTTGATTGGTTGGTGCAATTAATGAATTAGATGAATAGGTGCTTTTTCCACTTTCCATTTGGGATCTGGAGTCAATATGCTTTGAAATAGAAAAAAATCAAATTATAAAGAAAGTGTTATAGGGCAAATATATGTGAGAAATATATCGGATCTCAAGGTCGAATGGTGAAGTGATCTTTCAATCGGGATCAAGGAGAATTAAGAATTCCTTAAACTGGATAATGAGGAAGGGGTGAAGAAGTCAATCGAGATCGGATGTGGAAATTAATAATCCTCTAAACCGGATATCAGAAGAAAACATAGAAACGTATAATAGTAAAAATCGAGTGTAATGTTTAAGCAAATTTCAACGTAATGTTTGGCATGCAATAGTTACGAACGCGCCAATCGGTTTGACTCTGAATTGTTACGCACGTGAATGAGCACGACTCGACCCACCTTTAAAATATCATCATATACATGTTAATATACCAATATATAAATCAAAATTGTTTCCATATGACACACAAAATTTTACATTTTCTATCATAGATGTTTTTTTGGTGTTTTGAAAAATATTTCAAAGGTAAATGCAAATGAGCCACAACATGGACAATGTACGATGCTTTGAATGTAATGAACCTAGGCATTATAAAAGATATTGTCATAAATGCGAAAGGACAGAGAGGAAAAAAGGAAGACGCCCATGTCACTAATGAAAGAGAAGAACCTAGATGCTAAAAAATCCATGAAGGAGGAAGAGAGATATCTCTATTATGATTAAGATCATCTTTCTCCTTAGAGTGATCTCTATTGATTGTAAAATTGTATAATAGCAGAAGAAATGTACATGATAAGAAGCATCCCAATAGAAGCATGCAAAGGAGCCCGTAGAAAAAAATTCTGGAAAATCCATCTACTAAAAGAGTAAATCAGTCATCGAGGTCAAGGGTCATCATGGTGACAAAATTTCTGGGATGTGTTGACATATCGATGAAGCATGCCAAAGGAATGAAGCCTCTTCATTCTAGAGAAATTTCTACAGAGATGACTCATGGAAACAGATATGAAGTATGCAAACATATATGCTAATATTGGATGATGCGAAGTCATGTTATATGGTGTGCGGGTAATAGAATTCCATATTTAGATGTATGATCTATGAAGGAGGGATCTCTCGATACCTTTGAGAGATGAAATCAACATAATATATCCTCACAGAATATGAGGTGGTTGTACATAAACAAGAAAATTGGAAAATTTGTAATATCATGGGAATGAATGAATGTGCAAAAGGAAGAGATCATGAAATGTAACCATGTCAAGAGGCAAAGTTATCATCCCGAGAGCCAAGAAGATGTGACTAGGATATCTCCTCGGAAGATATGTAGACTACGACGAAGTTTAATAAAGAAGAAGACTCTTGAAAGACATATCATTAGGAGATATGTCAATCCGTATGAAGGATGCCATGCCTATAGAGAAGATGTCATGGTGAAATGTCATCACTAAGGTAACTTTTGTTCTAAAATTTCACATGTATATGTTTATCCAGATGAATTTGTGCAGGGGGTTTCCCAATCGGAAGAAATGATGTATGATCCTTGGGGATGATTCAAAGAAAACAAAGATGGTATAATGGTGGACCAAATAAGGAAGTCCGATGAATCACTTTCGATAGTTGACGTGACTCTTAGATGAAAGTGATGGATGATATGTGCCCATGAACTGGATAGTTGAAGATTCCTTATTATCTGAAAATCCATGACATCGAGGATAGGAATTCTTCGATGAGCAGGCGGGTGTCTCACCATTATTACGCTAGAGGTCCCCGGTTAAGAGGGAGCCCGATGACAAGTTTATTACTTGGAAGACTAGGTAATTCCTAACAATGATCTTAGGGTACATTCCTTGTATAGGAATGAGTGCATTCCTCGTGGAATGGGTCCTCCTGGATGAAAGGGATAGATGGACACATCATTTTTGGTCTCACTGAAGACAAAATGGAGAATTGGGTAACCATATGGCATTCGATACTATTTGAGAATGTATTAGGGCATTCAAGATAAGAGTAGTTAGGGACCAATGTTCTTTGAGGGCTAGCTACCCAAGAGAAGAATAGTCCAAAAATTTCGATACTTTTGGGAACACCTAGGTGGAGTAGTGTACCTTGGAGAGATAATGACGATGGTGTCTATAAGTCATGTGTCTTTCTAGCATTGTAGCCCATTGTCTCGCTAAGAAGCGGGTTGTTAGTCAGGCCTTGCACTAGGACAATGCTTGGTTGATATGATTCTATACGGATGTGATTACCAATCCGATTCTTTCTATGAGATTCTTTAGTTTAGAAAGTAACCATGTACATGTACGAATGCCTTCCTAGCTAAGAGGGAGTGTTGAAAAGTGTAACTAGATTCGACCGCATGTTGACTATGTAATTATGTATTTATAAAAATAATATGTCAAAGATAATAAAATGTATTTTTGGTGTACTTTTTTTCATGGGTTTCATGAATAATATTTTATTATGTAGATAGACTTCTTCTCGATGTCTATTAGGTTTATGTCTTCTAGGAATAAATATAATTAAGGGTCATATCCATGAAGGATTTAGTTTAGGTATTTGTTCTCCAAAGACCTTGAATAAGCTCTCAACAACCATCATACAATGTTGAAGACAATCTCATAATATAGTGAAGACAATCCCTCATCGTTCGTCGAAGGAACACCTCCTAAATTATTGAACAAATTACTGGTCATGTCTGGCCTACATAAGTCAACCTAAATTCAGCTGATGGTCGTGCACTTAAAAATTAGGATCAGCTCACTATATATACAGGCATGACTAGGTTCATTTGAAGGAATAGAAACTGCGACCAAGTCTAAACAAAATACGGGAAAAAAATTGTAGATAAAATATGAAGCATTTGCGGATCTAATATAGGAAGCATTGCATTCGGGAGAATATGTGTGAAGTTACCTCGGAAAGAATTACAGACAACGCTATCGACTAACGCGGATCAATTTAAAGAGTAAGAAGTGTGGATATCATTGCGAAATATAGAACCATTTCGGAAAACTATTACGAGATAGACAGAAACCCTATACGTGGAAGGTTTGTGGATAGTTTCATGGCGATCAACTTAAGTATCTAAGTGCAGAATATACCTCATTGCGGTAGACACTACTGCGGGTATACACTACGAGAGATATTGCGGGCATCACGATGTGGACATATGTTAGATCAGTGAGGACATATAGGAGACTATATTGTGGATAAAAGGAAGTATATAAGTGCGGATATGTATAGCAAACAGAATGCAGGAAGAATAGTATATAAGAGCATACGTATGAGTATGCAGACACAGTGTATAGACTGAGAAGATTATTACAGGACAAGTAGCTAACATACATTGTTAAGGGATCGATAACAAGATATAATTAACGAGAAGTTAAGTGAGAACAGGCATTAATTGTGAGGAAGTTAAATCTATGATTTATCTTCCCTCATTGCAAATCAATTCATCTATAAGCATATGCAGAGGTGAAGTTAAAGGTCTTGAAAGCACATCTAGGTTATGGGTCTAAGTCTGGGTCATGGTACTTGTTATTTGAAGCTTTATAAGAATAATTCTTTGTAGGTTTTCCTCTCTAAGAGGGAGAGGTTTTTCACTGGCTCTAGGAGTCTTTAATTTTTGTGTCTGTTTCCTTTGATAATTGATTTGATGGAAGATAAACCAAACCAAAATACGAAGACATAAATATCACAAGTAAGGTTACTAAGTAATTATCAAGAATGATAGTTTGTAGTAAACCAACAGCCCTTCAAATTCTCAACAGAGAGAGGGAGGTAGGAGAGAAAGGGAGAGAGGGTAAGGACTAGAGAGAGGACTTGAGAAAGAGAAGGAGAGAGGACGGGAGAGAGATATGGAGTTGGAGGGGGAGAGAGGGAGTGAAGAATAAATACATAGAGAGAGAAAAATAGAGACAGAGAGGGAGTGATAAGGGAGAGATGAAGAGAGAGTGTGTATGTTTTTGGGTGAGACAGAGAGAAAAATAAGAAGAGATGAAAGGAAGGCAGGAGAGAAGAAGAGATAAGGAGAGAGGGAGGGAGATAGTGACAAAGTTGGAGAGTGGGGACACAAAGGGAGGTGGGAGAGAAAGGGAGAGAGAGGAAGGAAGAGATATAAGAAATGAGAGAGATAAGGATAGAGGTAGGGAGACACACATGGCGTTGGAGGGGGGGAGAGAGGTAGGTAAGAAGAAATAAATAGAGAGAGAGAAAGGTGGAGAGAGAGATAGACAGAGTGATAAGGGACATGGAGAGAGGGGGAGATATAGAGAGAGGGAGAGAGGAGAGCAGGATGGAAGAGAGATAAAATGGGGAGAGATGGAGAGAAGGGGATGGGAGAGGGAGAGGGAGGGAGGGAGAGATCCATAAAAATAGAGAAAGAGTGTGTATGTTTTTGGGGTGATATTGAAAGAGAAAGGAGAGTCGGAGGGAGATAGAAATATAAATGAGAGGTAAACATAGGAAATTAGAGAGAGATAGAAATAGGGAAGGAGACATAGATATCCATGGAGAGAGATAGCGTGTGTTTATTGGGGGATCAGATAGAGAGATAAACAAGGGTAGATGGAGGGAGATATATATATATATATATGGAGGGGGAACAGTGGGAAGAATATTTATTGCACTAGATGCATTTATTCCAGTGTAGATGATGATTTATAATCCTATTTGATTGCATGCAATAGATGAATTGATTTTATTATAAATGTAATTATATTTGATTTCTTTCACTAGATGCATTGATTTCAGTGTAGATTTTGATTTCTAATTCCATTTTATTGGTTTCTCTAGATGTATTGATTTTACAATAGATGGTGGTTTCTGATTCTATTTTATTTCTTGAACTAGATAAATTTATTTCGGTGTAGAGGCTTATTTTCAATTATATTTGATTACTTGCACTACTTGCATTGATTTCATTGTAGATGTTGATTTCTAATATTATTTGATTTCTTGCATTGGATGCATAGATTTCAGTGTAGATGTTGTTTTATAATCCTATTTGATTACTTGCATTAGATGGATTAGACATTGTTAATCTTGAGGCTGCTAATTGTTAAAAATAATTTTCAAGATTATATTTAGGGGGGAGAGAGGGAAGAATATTTCTTGCACTAGATGCACTGATTTCAGTGTATATGATGACTTCTAATCCCATTTTATTGCTTCCACTGGATGCATGGATTTCAGTGTAGATGTTGATTTCTAATTATATTTTATTGCTTGCATTAGATGCATTAATTTCAATGTAGACGTTGATTTCTAATCCTATTTGATTGCTTGCACTAGATGCATTGGTTTCAATGTAGATGTGGTTTTCTAATCCTATTTGATTGTTTGCATTAAATGCATTGATTTCAATGTATATTTCGATTTCTAATCTCATTTGATTGCTTGCATTAGATGCATTGATTTCAGTGTGGATGTTCTCTTCTAATCCTATTTGATTTCTTGCATTAAATGCATTAGATGCCATTAACCTTGAGGCTACAGATTATTAAAAAAATTATTTTTCAAGATATATGTAGTAATACCTAGATGGATGTTATTAAGAATTAATTAATTGTAAAAAGTCATGATACCTAGAATTAAAATGGAATAGATGTGAAAAACCAATTCTCTTGCAAAGTGCAAATTAATCCTCGACAAGATTGTCTCCCTTCCTCATCACCAACTAATTACTAATAGAGAATTAGTAATATATTCAAAATTACTAATACATAATTGCATACAACAATGTATTCAAAATATTTATAAGAGGAAAAGATATAATTATAAAAATTCAAAAAAAATCAAAATATTTTTAAAGGACATGTGATAATTGTTTGGAGAAACAAATAATTTAAATATTTTAAAAATATGGCCACTCATTAAAAAAAATTCAAATTTCATTATTTCTTGACTTTGTAAAATAGACTATAGATAAAAAAAAATCATCAAAATATTCCTTAAGGATATAGATTATTTCAAGTATTGTAAACTTAAACAAATTATTTCAGGAGTTATCTTGATGCAGTAAAGTTAAAACTACTCTTCAAGATATATTTAGTAATACCTCGAGGGACACTATTAAGAAATAATTATTTGTCACAAGTTGTGATACCTAAAATTAAAACCTCGAGGGACACTATTAAGAAATAATTACTTGTCAGAAGTTGTGATACCTAAAATTAAATGAAATAAATGTGAAGTATCAATATTCTTGCAAACTAGTGACAATATTGTATGTGTTCTTCATCATCAACTAATTACTAATCGAAAATTACATACACATATAAAAATATAACACAACAATTGTAACATTCACAAACATTACCATCTAAATCCAAACACATAAACAGACAACCCACTCAAAGCATCCAAACCCAAACTTACAAACCATTCAAGGAAAGAAACACATAATAAATTAAAGAAGGGAATGAAATGCTCATGCCAAGAAAAGAAAACATAATGTGAATTTTGAAGTTAATCTCAAACATATACATAAAAATTGTAATCTAAAAATGTGACATTGTTTCCCTCAACTTGAACCAGCTTAGATCCATCTAACACTAGATCTATCATGCATCGAGAGAGATCAAATCCCTCGAGGTGCAAACCTTTCCTCAAGTTATACACTCCAAAAATAAGGTGTGCACCTCGAGGGATTTTATCACTCTCAGCGCATGAAATATTTGTTGTTAGATAGATCTAACATGGTAGTTATGTTAATACTGAACTAGTGAATATGTGTGGCTAGAGAAAAGAAGTGCATGCATAATCGTAGTTGGTGAAATGGCTAGAGGTACGAAAAATAGAGTTCACCATTAGGAAAGAGCTTGTGCATTTAAGTTAAAGGGCATGCATACATCATCACATTTTAATGTACTAACATTGGGATCGTATAATATGCTTTTGGGTATGGATTGGATGTACCTTCACCAGACCAAATTAGATTGTTATGACAAGGCCATTGAGTGCCTAGACGATAATGGATAAAAGATAATTTTGTAGGGAAAGAAGGGTCCTACATCAGCGAGGATGGTCACCGCTATGCAGCCTAAGTGAAGTTGCATAAAAGTTTGTGTGATGTTTGTAGTGTACATTTCCAGTGACAAGGGTAAGTATGTTGAGGATGAAAAATATTCCAAAGGTATCCTATATTGCACCAGTTTCAAGATGTGTTTCCAATAGATATTCCAGAGTTACCTCCTCACAAGGAAGTGAAATTATTTATTAGGTTGGTACCAGGGGCAACACCAGCATCAAAGGCACCTTATAGGATGAGTACGACAAAGTTAGTATAGTTGAATCTGCAACCAAAGGAAATTTTTAACAAGGGATACATTAGGACGAGTGTATCACCTTGGGGTGCACTAGTGTTGTTTGTAAAGAATAAGAATGATACTCTCAGGTTATGGATTGATTATAGGCAGTTGAATAAAGTGACCATCAAGAATAGGCACCCATTGTTGAGGATTGATGACTTGTTTGATCAGTTAAAGGGAGAAGTAGTGTTCTCTAAGATCGACTTGAGATCTGGATATCATCAAGTACGCATAAAAGAAAAGGACATCTAAAATACCACCTTGAGGACTAGGTATGGGAATTATTAGTGTTGTAGTTCCATTTGGTTTGACTAATGCCCCAGCTACATTTATGTGTTTTATGAATAGTGTGTTGTATCCTTATCTGGACACGTTTTTTGTTGTATTCATTGATGACATCTTGGTATATTCTGAGAATGAGGAAGAGCATGTCGAGTATTTAGCAGGAGTGTTGAGATTGCTAAGAGAGCATCACTTATATGATATGATTAGCAAGTGCAGTTTATTCTAGACATAGGTACACTACTTTTGACATGTTGTTTCCAATGAAGGCATAACAGTAGATCAAAAAATATAAGGGTCACCATGGAGTGGGAAGCTCCTAAGAATGTGGAGGAAGTCAGATAATTTATAGGATTAACAGGTTACTACAGGAGGCTCATCAATAAATTCTCACACATTACATATCCTATTACATATCTGCATAGGAAAGATTCTTGTAAAAGAGGACTTAGTGTATTTCTTATGCAGGAGGGATAGGTGGTATTCTATGAGTCCAAGAAATTGAATGAGCTTGAACTTAACTATGCGACTCATGATCTTGAGTTGGCAACTATTATTCACATGTTGAAAATGTGGAGGCATTATCTTTTTAGCATGAGATTTTTATTGTTGAGTGTTCACACTGGGTTGAGATATTTGTTTGGCCAACCAAATCTGAATTCTAGGAAATCTAGATGGTTGGTCACCCTTAGTGAGTTTGACTTTGAGATCAAGTACAATAGGGGAAAGGAGAACAGAGTTGCAGATGCTCTCAGCAGGAAAGGGTGAACCATATAGCAGTTATGAGTTCCTATGGGATAGACTTACAGGATCATATCTTACATGCATGACAACGGGATGACAGGCATGTGGAGCTCAGGCATAGGTTACAACATAGTACAGGTACAGGTGCAGGTGATTAGGATGCAAGCTATCATCTCATGACATATGGATTGGTGATATTTAGAGACATGATCTTTGTGTCGGATCACAGCAAGCTCAAGAATCTTATATTGAGGAAATTTCATGTCAAACCATATTCAGGTCACCCAGGATATCAGAACACATTGAAAATAGTAAATGAATTTTATTATTGGTCGAATTTGAAGAGAGATGTAGTATATTTTGTATCTAAATGTATGGATTTTCAGCAGGTGAAGGAAAAATGTAAGCATACGGGTGGTCTACTATAGGCTATTCTAATTCCATAATGGAAATGGGAGGTCATTTCCATGGATTTTATTATAGGTATTTCGAGGAAAGCGAGACAACATAATTCTGTCATGGTTGTGGTTGACAGGTTGAGCAAGGTGGCTCACTTCACTCCAGTGAAGACTACAAAGTAAACTAGTGAGGTGGCACAAGTATTCATCAGGGATATTGTGATATTATATGGTGTTCCAAAGAAGATTGTGTCAAATAGGGATGCCATGTTCACTTCCAAGTTTTGGAAGGAGCTTTTTGCAAGTTTGGGGATTGAGTTAGCCTTTAGTACAACTTATCACCCACAGACAGATGGACAGGTAGAAAGGGTCAAAAAGATCCTAGAGGACATCCGGATCAGGATGTATGCGATGCACTAGCATAGGAAATTGGAGTAGTACCTTCCATTGATTGAGTTTTGATATAAAAATTATTATCAAGAGTCACTAAGGATGAGTCCTTTCGAGGCACTGTGTGGGCAGAGTTGTAATACTCCCATCAGCTGAAGTGATCCAGTGAACAAGGTACTTATTAGCCTAGACATGTTGGCAGGAATGGAACGTGAGATGTAGTCTATAAAGAAGAATATAAAGGCAACACGTGATAGGCATATGAGTTATCCAGACCATCACAGGGCATTTAAGGAGTTTCAGGTTAGGGAGCATGTGTATTTGTGCATCAAGCCTAAGAAGAGCTCCTTGAGGATTAGATCATGTGCCAAGTTGGAACCATGGTATTGCGGGCATTTTTATATCCTTGAGAGGATTGGACCAGTGGCCTATTGACTTGCACTGCCTCCAACAGTGAAAGTTCATGATATTTTTCACGTTTCATTACTTAAAAGGTATATAAAGGATGTTGGTCATGTTATTGATTGGTATGTATTGTAGGTGGAGCAAGAAGGACAATTCCAGTTGGAACCTTAGTGCGTATTGCAACGAAAACAAATCATGCTTAGGAACATAGCCATAAAGCAAGTTAAAGTGTACTGGAAGCACTTTGGGCCCAAAAAATTTACATGCGAGATCGTTGATTAGATGTGGAGTATGTATCCTTCAATGTTTGTCGGTTGAGGAAAATAAATTTTTGTATCTGTACATATTTATGTATGGTTTCTATTGTAAATAACGCCATGAGATAAGTTATAAAACTCCAATAAGTGGTATGGTTATTATATTGTCATGTTGTCATGATGGTTTTTTCTTTTTAGCAGGTTATTCATTGTAAATACTACATCGAGCTAACTTATAAATATCCATGGGAAGTATGTTTTCTTTTCAATGGTTCTGTTGAGGTATATGTGGGATTTAACACCAACGACGATGTTTCCCAAGGGGGAGGGTTCTGTAACAGACCCGAGCTAAAAATTGATGTAATAAAATTTAATAAAGGAAAAATAAGACCACGGTTAAGGGACACTTATTCCAAGCCGAATATTGGGAAAATATATCCTAGTGGGAATCAATGGATGTGTTTATGACTTAGGGGAAATTAGCAAAGGCAATGACTAAGGCATTACAAAGGAAAAAAGGTATTATGACACATTTATTTTATGAAAATAAAGGAAACTAGGAGAAAAGGAAGGTGAAAGGTCACAAGTTGCATGTGAGGAGGTTATTGAAGGAAAATAATGGAAAATTGCAAAAATTAGAGGCATGAATGATAAAAATACCCCAGAGCATTAGTTGGAAATATTTTATTAGTTTAGCCTTTTGTCATTTCATTTTTTAGAATTACTCTCAGAGAGGAGAAGAGAACCAAGAGGAGAAAGAGATCAAACAAGCAAAGGAAGGACAAGGAAAGGAAAGAAAAGAAAAGATTAAGCAAGGAAGAGAAGGATGAAGTAGAATTAACATGAATACTTGCATGTAATAGATTGCATGTATGATTTACTAGCTAGTTTTGACATGCATGGTATGTGCATGTTGGTATTTAGTTCTTTTGTTGTCGGTGGCATGGTTTTGCCAGGATTTGACAAGGATTTTTAGCCTTGCCTTGCCATTTTCGGGATAACCATGGTGCAATGGGATTATTCTTCGTTTTGAGCTTTGGAATTGTCGGATGGTTTTTGAATATAGGGCGGAGGTGGTCTTAAGAACATTCCCAAAGACCTAGGAATCCCTTGACCGGTTTTACCTAGATACACAGTAAAGCCTGAGGGTGGTGTCTCGGTAAGGGCATCGTGATCCAATGTGGATTACGGTAAAGCGTAGAGATAAGGAGATGAAAAAATCCTCAAGGATAGTGATGACATACAGATTAGGCATTCCAAGCTCGGTTCGGTTTAGTGATCTCGGTGCCGTTTTAGGTGAGATCATGGTATGGTGAAGGTGGAGTTGGTTTAACCTTTGGATTCCCTTAGTTTTTTTTGGATTGGTTTATCCATTAGATCCCACATTCATGCTTGGAATAGGGCATGGGGGTGACTGGCTGAAAGAGAGATTTGGTTCAGCCATGTCTATGGTTAGGTGGTACATGGAAGTCCTGAACCTGGTTTGCTCTTACCTACGTTTAATGAAAGCTAAGTTCTCTTGCTTTTGTACTTGTATTTATGCCGCTTTATTTCTATGCTTATATGTTGGTTATAAGCATGGTTATGTGACTATTTCTATTCATGGTTCATTTCATGTTTTTACTTGTAACTGAAAGAATAATGGATGCATGACCTAATTAATGTTAAGACAACTGATGAGAGAAGGAGGTGGTCCTTCTTTATAAGTTTAATATGAATTTATAGTCCCTTATGCCCACTCTTGTATTCATGACCTGTAGATTAGACTATTTCCAAGTGTTTGAAAAAATGTTAGTCCCGGTTGGGGACGGTCAGGCCTAATCCTCATGTCAGATTTTGGTTTACAAGCATTGTCCTTGTGTAATTTATGATTTTTGAAAGTTACAAGAATTTCTAGGCAGAGGTCTAGCCCTAGCCATGGAATCTAGCCTTAAAATCCATAGTCTCTAGCACAACAATGAGTAAAAAATTCCACAGTCGTACTGATGCAAGCATGTGGGAGTGACTGGGAGGTTCCAGTCGCACTGATGCCTTGGAAAGGGAGCAACTACGGGTAAAACTCATGGAAAATTCATGGTTGCTTAGGGGATGGACAACTGGAGGGGTTGGGTCACTCCTGGAGGGTCCTGTGGGACTTATGGGAAGTAAGTAAGGTTTTTTTTTTTACTCCATTTCCTTAAGGTCACCTAGGAGATTGAGTCTGGTCATAACTTCCCCTCATCTCATGCTTACCCCGGGTAAGCCGGTGAAAGTGGGTATATGTGAGGGGAGGTGCACGTTACACTTTTCTCTGCAGTCCTAGATTCTGCATAACAAGTCTTGTCCACAAATATCCTATGAGGACTCCTATTTTTCACATACTATCATCTTATGTTTCTCTTTCCTTATGAAAATAGGAAAAACTTGGTCATGTATCATATCCTTGGATGAAGAAATGATAGATTAATTCTTTCTCTCCATAACACCATTTTGTTGAGGGTTGTATGATATTGTCAACTTCCTCTTGATCCCTCCCTCCTTACATAAATCATTGAAGTAATTTGAGGAATACTCACCCTCATTATCTTATCTAAAGACCCTGATCCTCTTCTTTGTCTAGTTCTCCACCTAGGCCTTGAAATTCAAGAAGAAGGCCTCACATTTGAGCTTCATAAAGTAGATCCACATCTTCCTAAACTAGCCATCAATTAAATTGATATTTTATAATGCTTCCTATACTAATGATATTGAAATCATCCACACAGTTCTAAATGTATAAGATGCAAGATACCCTTATATTTTTTCTCACTACTTCGAAAAACATCCTTGACATTCTTTGCAAGTAGATACCCTTTACACATTCCCTAGTAGTCAATAATGAAATATAGGAGACTAGTGAGAATCTCCCTTAGGATCAACAATGTTATGTAGTGCAAGTGTCCCATCCTCCTATGCCATAACTGGCACAAGTTTTCATTGTCATCTACCAAGATCTGCCCTCTCTAACTCCAATAACTGCTATTGTATTAGGGATAGGTTCCTTTAGACGAATGAGCACTTTTAAATTCCAAAAAAATGAATATAAATCCTTTTTCCTCTATAATTGAGTTTGCAAGCAAGTCCTTCTTCAGTCATGACACATACAACATGTCCTTGGCTTCCAATAATCCATCTTACTTGAGTACAGATAAGATAGTTCCCTCTGCCTTCACTACATAGTTTATGTTAGTGTCCTATAATCTATAGGATCTCAAGGTGATTGATTATTTCATCTCAGATCTTTCATATTGTAAATAATATTTCATGATTGTAAATTATTTCCAAAAAGGTTAAAACCTTAGGAAAAATATGCTTGCACATCCAAATGTAGAATTAGGAGATAAGTAAGTATGTTTTGATTGAGTTAATCACATCATTTCAATGTGATTAAATATTTTGTAATAAGGTTGGGCACTACAGGTTTTAATTTTTTCAAAAAGGACAAAATTGGCAAAGAATGGCTTATCCAAGGTTTCAGAGACCCATTATAAGTTAAAGGTGCTCAAAGAGAATTACTTTACAAACCTTTGGTACTCCGCATATCCATGTTTCATTGATGGACCCACCTCGCCTTTGTACATCAAGCCTTTAGCAAAACCCTTTAAATTTCTGTCTCCTACAAACCTTCTGAAATATGATATGTGATGGATTGGGACCCATTCACCCACCACACTTCCTTTTCATTTCATTTCCTTTAAAAACATTAAAATTCACCCTTTTCCGCCTTTTCGCTTTATATTGCTACCTTAACTTTTTTCATCGATATATCATTGTTTTACCTCTGCTTTCCCATTTCCCTAATTGCCATTGAAGTGGGGCCATCCTCCCTGACACATAACACTTTCCCCCACCAAACATCGCCTTTCGCAGATTATAACTTTTCGCATCGCAACAGAACCTTAACACTTGCGATAGTCAATCTACGATATATCACACATTTTTTAAATTACCGTTTGAAGCGCCCGCAATATATTTTGTTTAACCTGCGATGCGGTTGGCCCCACCACAGCAGCTCCGCCCCCCACTTCAGGCTGTTTTAAATACATTTATATATCATGAAACCTCATAAACTTTACCTTACTGCAGAAAACATTCGCCGCTTTATAAATTCGTCGATGCAGTGGACTCCATCTTGCCACATCATCCTCCAATCAGCACAAATCACACTTAGCAGATTTTAGCGCTTACCATATTTTCCCAAATTATAAACTCTACGATGTGCAATGTGGATGGGTCCCAATCGTGTACCGCACTTCGAATTTGTTATCATTTAACCCCCACGGTCATAGAAAAACCTAATACTTGCGATTTGCGATGCAGTCGGTCCTACCTTTCCTCCACGTCACTGCCTTTTCCCCGCACTTTACACTTCGCATATTTTACAGTTTACCTCCGCCACTTATAACTAAACTTTAAAATGTGCGATTTGCAATGCGGTCAGTCTCACCTTACGTACCACGTCACTCCTCCCTCCTCGTAATTCGCACTTTGCAAGATTTAGAGTTTACCTCCGCCGCTTATAGCTAAACTTTAAAATGTGCGATTTGCGATGTGGTTGGTCCCACCTTTCCTCCACGCTACCTTCCTCTTTGCATCGCATCACCGATTCCATTTCACATATCTTAAATTGTAATGCATGCGATATGCGATTTTTTTTGGATGCGATAAATTTCATAACTGAAATCTAAACATTTTTAGGTCCGGGTAAATGAGTTTTTATGCATTTTTTTTTTTAAGGATTAAACGCGGAAGTAAGGATTCGCGTAGCAAAAAAGACTGAAAGGTCAAGTCAAGAAAAGGCTTTGCGCAAAGTTGATCCGTTTGTAACTACAAGAGCAGAAAGGGTGTTCAACACTCAGTTCATCTTCCAGCACAACACCTACAATTACATAGCGCATTCCACCAAAGCTATAATTTGGTAATAGTTAGAGTTTTAATTTCAAGTTTAAGTCTAAAAATACCATGTCTGTTAAATACTGTATTATTGTAATATTTTGTATAAATACTTCAGTTTTGGAAGTATCAAAGGTTGATTGATTGAGATTAGAATCATTACTATCTTTTGGAGTACGGTAAGCTTTTTCAAAGCACTGGAGCATCAATAATAATCAGACCATTCACAGGATTCTTGTGGCTTAAATACTGGTGATGTTTTTCTTCTGTTCTTATATTTCATTTTCATCTTTCACTGTAATCATCTAAATTCCAATTGTAAAGTAGAAAGCATGATGAATAGGATTTACTTTTGAGTACCTTATTCTGGCTGCATTTAAATCATAATGTTTTCCACTGAAGGCCAAACTAAAGAATTATTAATTGTTCTTTAGTTTTACTGAATATTTTCATATATATGTCATAGTCCATTTTTAAATTTTAAAAATATCTAGTAAATACTCCTAGCTTTCCCTGTGTTTACTCTGTTAAAAATTTATGCAAACATCCAGTTATATTTTGAATCCATTTCCCAATAGATATTATTAAATTGAATACAATAAATTTTCCAAAACCCAAACCCAAAACTAAAAAACCAAGTACAATCATAGCTAGCCTAAAATGCCCCTGTAAACAAAGAAATATTTAATAGAGAGAGCCCTCTTTGAATCTAGGAAGTCTAGGTCCCGGATTCCAAAGTTGGTTTGATGTTGCCTCTGTAGTTTTGATTCAGCCTCAAAATTATAGAACGCTAACATAGTGGCAACCATACTGGGGAATAAATTTATCTTCCTCAGAAAGTATATCAAAGTTCAGATCTGATTACTAATGGTGGATAGTGACCAGACACAAGAAGGCTGCATTATTCACCTGGCGACTCCATGATTCAAAGAACCCAACTTTTGAGCATTCATGGCGACTCCACAACATGTTGACCAAAGTTCTTGCTGAACAAGATGACAAGGTTTGTTGCAAACCTTCTATCTCATGAAGCTTTAAATGCATTCAGGAATCAATTATCAGAGTTTCAGCTTTATGAATATTTCCTAGGGGCTCTCTTTCGCATTTTGAAATCAAGAAAATGTAGTCCTGAAGCTAAAACATGTTTTCTAGAGATAGTTGTTGAAAGATATGAAACTGTTATTGAACTTTTAAATTCTCAAATTCTGTCATACAATTTCCGAGATCCTAAAGAATTCTTCGAAATTCTTCCTTCCCTTAAGCAAGAGGAAATTGTACTACCTCTTGACTTACATAGTGAGGATGATTTTTCTTTCAAGTACCAAACTGAAGATGCGGGTTCAAGGTTTAATATTGAGGACACAACTACTCAACTAGTCATTGAAATCCTAGAAGCAAATATCATACATCATGATTTTGTTGATCCTATAGCAGAGTATATGGAGATTCTTCTTAGTTCAAATGCTCAAACATGTACTCTTTATAAGGGTCAAATACATCAACATTTTCCATTTCATATTATAACTTTGGTTATGAGGACACGTAATCAAGTTAAAGTGTTGATTTTCCTGATAGACAGTCAAGTTGTCCATTTGTTTCTGCAGCTACTTGATTGGCTTCATTGGCATTTTTGTATTACCTGATTCAGCATAAGTTTCAGCAATATAGGGTAGGTAGCAGTGTGCAAATAAGATCAGTGTTTTGAGCATATTTTCAAGCATTCTTTCCAAATTTCAGTTCAGTGTGTTTCAGATTTTAGTGTGCAGAAAGTTATGATTTTAGTTTGAGATTTTCAGTCATACAGCTTTTATAAGAGAACAAGTTGTAGATTTGGGATCAGCCCAATAGATCAGGCTACTAGTCTACGGTGTTCTTGGCACTTCACAGGGAGAGTGCCATCCCTGGATGAAGCCACTCAGTTAGGGTCCTATAATCTATAGGATCTCAAGGTGATTGATTATTTCATCTCAGATCTTTCATATTGTAAATATTATTCCAAGATTGTAAATTGTTTCCAAAAAGGTTAAAACCTTATGAAAAATATGCTTCCACGTCCAAATGCAGCATTAGGAGATAAGTAAGTATGTTTTGATTGAGTTAATCACATCATTTAAATGTGATTAAATAATTTGTAATAAGGCTGGGCACTACAGGTTTTAATTTTGTCAAAAAGGACAAAACTGGCAAAGAATGGCTTATCCAAGTTTTCAGAGACCCATTATAAGTTAAAGGTGCTCAAAGGGAATTACTTTATAAACCTTTGGAACTCCGCATTTCCATGTTTCATTGATGGACCCACCTCGCCTTTGCACATCAAGCCTTTAGCAAAACCCTTTAAATTTCTGCTACAAACCTTCTGAAATATGATATGTGATGGAGTGGGACCCATTCACCCGCCACACTTCCTTTTCATTTCATTTCCTTTAAAAACATTAAACTTCACCCTTTTCTGCCTTTCCGCTTTATATTTCTACTTTAACTTTTTTCATCACTATATCATTGTTTTACCTCTGCTTTCCCATTTTCCTGATTGCAATTGAAGTGGGTCCATCTTCCCTGACACATAACCCTTTCCCCCACCATCCATCGCATTTCGCAGATTATAAATTTTCGCATCGCAAAAAAACCTTAACACTTGCGATCGCCGATTTGCGATATATCGCATCTCACATTTTTTAACTTACCGTTTGAAGCGCCCACAATGTATTTTGTTTAACTTTCTATGCGGTTGGCACCACCATAGTAGCTTCGCCCCCCACTTTAGGCCATTTGAAATACATTGATATATCATGAAACCTCATAAACTTTACCTTACCGTAGAAAACACTCGCTGCTTTATAACTTCGCTGATGCAATGGGCTCCATCTTGCCACATCATTCTCTAATCAACACAAATCGCACTTCGTGGATTTTAGCGCTTACCATATTTTCTCAAATTCTAAACTCTGCGATGTCCGATGTGGGTCGGTCCCAATCGCGTACCCCACTTCGCATGTTTTATCATTTAGCCCCCATGCTCATAACAAAACCTAAGACTTGCGATTTGCGATGTGGTCAGTCCCACCTTTCCTCCACGTCATTGCCTTCTCCCTGCATTTCGCACTTCGCGTCTTTTACAGTTTACCTTTGCTACTTATAACTAAACTTTAAAACATGTGATTTGTGATGCAGTTGGTCCCACCTTACCTTCCACGTCACTCCGCCCTCCCCGCACTTCGCACTTCGTTGGATTAAAGGGTTTACCTTCGCCGCTTATAGCTAAACTTTAAAATGTGCGATTTGCGATGCAGTTGGTCCCACCTTTCCTCCACATCACCTCCCCCTTTGCATCGCATCGCCAATTCCATTTCGCATATCATAAAATGTAAAGCATGCAATGTGTGATTTTCTGTGAATGCGATAAAGTTCATAAATGAAATCTAAACATTTTCGGGTCTGGGTAAATGAGTTTTTATGACGTTTTGTTTGAAAAAGGATTAAACACAATAGTAAGAATTCGAGTAGCAAAAAAGATAGAAAGGTCAAGTCAGGCAAAGGATTTGCACAAAGTTGATCCGTTTCTAACTACAAGAGAAGAAAGGGCGTTCAACACTCAGTTCATATGCCAGCATAGCACCTCCAGTTACACAGCGCATTCCACCGAAGCTATAATTTGGTAACAGTTATAGTTTTAATTTCAAGTTTAAGTCTAAAAATACCATGTCTGTTAGAGACTGTATTATTGTAATATTTTGTATAAATACTTCAGTTTTTGAAGTATCAAAGGTCGATTGATTGAGATCATAATCATTACTGTCTTTTGGAAAATTGTAAGCCTTTCCAAAGCACCAAAGCATCAATAATAATCAGACCATTCACATGATTCTTCTGGCTTAAATACTGGTGATTTTTTTCTTCTATTCTTATATTTCATTGTCATCTTTCACTATAATCATCTGAATTCCAATTGTAAATCAAAAAGCTTGATGAATAGGATTTAATTTTAAGGACCTTATTCTGACTGCATTTACAATCATAATGTTTTCCACTGAAGGCCAAACTAAATAATTCTTAATTTCTCTTTATTTTTGTTGAATCTTTTCATATTTCTTTCATAATCCATTTATAAATTTTAAAAAGATCTAGTCAATACTCCTAGCTTGCCCTGTGTTTACTCTGTTAAAAATTGATGCCACCATCCAGCTATATTTTGACTCCATTGCCCAATAGATATTAATAAATTGAATACAATCAATTTTCCAAAACCCAAACCCAAAATTCAAAACCCAAGTACAATCATAGCTAGCCTAAAATTCCCCTATAAACAAAGCTATATTTAACAGATAGAGCCCTCTCTGAATCTAGGAAGGCTAGGTCCTGGATTCCAAAGTTGGTTTGTTGTTGCCTCTGTATTTTTGCTTCAACCTCAGAATTACAGAATGCTAACACTTCACATCATCCTTAAGTTGCACATGAGTTGTTGAGTCTTTCTCCATCCTTAAATTGTCGTCTCCTACAAACCTTCTGAAATACGATATACGATGGAGTGGGACCCATTCACCCGCCACACTTCCTTTTCATTTCATTTCCTTTAAAAACATTAAACTTCACCCTTTTCCGCCTTTCCTCTTTATATTTCTACTTTAACTTTTTTCATCACTATATCATTGTTTTACCTCTGCTTTCCCATTTCCCTTATTGCAATTGAAGTGGGTCCATCTTCCCTGACACATAACCCTTTCCCCCACCATCCATCGCATTTCGCAGATTATAACTTTTCGCATCGCAACAAAACCTTAACACTTGCGATCGTCGATTTGCGATATATCGCATCTCACATTTTTTAAATTACTGTTTGAAGTGCCCACAATGTATTTTGTTTAACTTGCTATGTGGTTGGCCCCACCATAGTAGCTTCGCCCCCCAGTTCAGGCCATTTGAAATACATTGATATATCATGAAACCTCATAAAATTTACCTTACCGCAGAAAACATTCGCCGCTTTATAACTTCGCCGATGCAATGGGCTCCATCTTGCCACATCATTCTCCAATCAACACAAATCGCACTTCGCAGATTTTAGCGCTTACCATATTTTCCCAAATTCTAAACTCTGCGATGTCCGATGTGGGTCGGTCCCAATCCCGTACCGCACTTCGCATGTTTTATCATTTAGCCCCCATGCTCATAACAAAACATAAGACTTGCGATTTGCGATGTGGTCGGTCCCACCTTTCCTCCACGTCATTGCCTTCTCCCTGCATTTCGCACTTCGCGTCTTTTACAATTTACATTTGCTACTTATAACTAAACTTTAAAACATGTGATTTGTGATGCAGTCGGTCCCACCTTACCTTCCACGTCACTCCGCCCTCCCCACACTTCGCACTTCGTTAAATTAAAGGGTTTACCTTCGCCGCTTATAGCTAAACTTTAAAATGTTCGATTTGCGATGCAGTTGGTCCCACCTTTCCTCCACATCACCTCCCCCTTTGCATCGCATCGCCGATTGCATTTCGCATATCATAAAATGTAAAGCATGCAATGTGTGATTTTCTGTGGATGCGATAAAGTTCATAAATGAAATCTAAACATTTTTAGGTCTGGGTAAATGAGTTTTTACGACGTTTTGTTTGAAAAAGGATTAAACACAACAGTAAGGATTCAGGTAGCAAAAAAGATAGAAAGGTCAAGTCGGGCAAAGGATTTGCGCAAAGTTGATCCGTTTCTAACTGCAAGAGAAGAAAGGGCATTCAACACTCAGTTCATATGCCAGCATAGCACCTCCAGTTACATAGCGCATTCCACCGAAGCTATAATTTGGTAATAGTTATAGTTTTAATTTCAAGTTTAAGTCTAAAAATACCATGTCTGTTAGAGACTGTATTATTGTAATATTTTGTATAAATACTTCAGTTTTTGAAGTATCAAAGGTCGATTGATTGAGATCATAATCATTACT
This sequence comes from Pinus albicaulis, assembly GCA_034641835.2. Taxonomy (NCBI): domain Eukaryota; kingdom Viridiplantae; phylum Streptophyta; class Pinopsida; order Pinales; family Pinaceae; genus Pinus; species Pinus albicaulis. Next base: position 86,488,295 of record CM076577.1, read on the forward strand.
ATCTTTTGGAAAACTATAAGCCTTTCCAAAGCACCAAAGCATCAATAATAATCAGACCATTCACAGGATTCTTCTGGCTTAAATACTGGTGATTTTTTTCTTCTGTTCTTATATTTCATTATCATCTTTCACTGTAATCATCTGAATTCCAATTGTAAATCAAAAAGCGTGATGAATAGGATTTAATTTTGAGTACCTTATTCTGGCTACATTTACAATCGTAATGTTTTCCACTGAAGGCCAAACTAAATAATTCTTAATTGCTCTTTAGTTCTGTTGAATCTTTTCATATTTCTTTCATAATCCATTTATAAATTTTAAAAAGATCCAGTCAATACTCCTAGCTTGCCCTGTGTTTACTCTGTTAAAAATTGATGCCACCATCCAGCTATATTTTGACTCCATTGCCCAATAGATATTAATAAATTGAATACAATCAATTTTCCAAAACCCAAACCCAAAATTCAAAACCCAAGTACAATCATAGCTAGCCTAAAATGCCCCTATAAAAAAAGCTATATTTAATAGAGAGAGCCCTCTCTGAATCTAGGAAGGCTAGGTCCTGGATTCCAAAGTTGGTTTGTTGTTGCCTCTGTAGTTTTGCTTCAACCTCAGAATTACAGAATGCTAACACTTTACATCATCCTTAAGTTGCAGATGAGTCGTTGAGTCTTTCTCCATTAGACTACTATACAACTGCCATGTTTTTTCATATGACGTGATGTACCACTATACAATTACCATGCACTTTCGGTGATGGTGTTAGGAGAAATACATGATACAAATGAGAATTATTTCTTGAACTTCACTGCAAACTAGTCTAGCTATGTCATTGTCGATGCTATTTTTTGTTGTGACTTCCCCTTCCCCTTATTCATCTCTGGACATTGTGATGCATAATTACCATTTGTGTGGAAAATGAAACATTTGAGCTTGCTCAAGCATTTCTTCTTCCCCAACTGTGATTTTTACCCCACTTTTACCCTTGCAACTCTTTCCTTTACCGTTCTTGGCTCAACTGACCAGGGCCATCTCCTCTCCATCTCCTTACATGCTAGTTTTAGATTCCTCCTTAGCCTCTTCATAGATACAATCACCCCAAAGCCTCTCTCAACGGGGAAGGTGCTTCTAAGCATGGATCCCCTTGAATAATGGTTCCCATGGCTTATTGAAACCATTCAATGTCTCATTTACCAGTTCTACTCCTCTACATTTTCTCTAGTTATCTTCACGAGATAGTTGGTAACATTATCATACCTTCTCATTTGTATATATTTGAGCTTGTTATTCAAGGTCATCTTCTTATTCATGTTGTCACTTTAGAACAAATCCACTAGAGCCTTGAACACACATACACACACACACACATGTTGCAAGTCATTGGTTATATATTTTTTATAACACCTAATTGTAGGGGTTTTTATTTTTTTGTAACTTTTGAAACTAGTAAAAATGTTAATAAGAAGAAACCCTAAAGGGAATTTTAAAGAACAAGTGATTTAGTGACGTGAGATGTTACTGCTATGAACTTCTTTGAGGTTTTGTATTGTCATCTTCATTGTTGTAAGGTTATATTTTTCATTTTATAGATTATTATTCTATGAGTTGTATAAGTTTGCATTCTATTACTTTTTTGATATTGTTGTTATGAGTTGATAAATAGAGAGTTGTGAATAAGCATGTTGTTTTAGGCTAATTTGTGCACTTATATTATATATGTATTATTGTGCTTAGAGATTCTCTACAACCCTACAACCCTTTATAGGGGAGATGCTGTAGTCATTGTAAATGAGTTTAAACATTTAATTTTTAGGAAATGTTGTAGTGTCCTTAAAATGAAGCATAATAATGATAATAATAATAATAAATATAATGTCAACTCAATTAAAAAAGTAATAAAAATAATAAATTGATTTGTTATATCATAGTTTTGTTTATATTAACACAATTACAAACATACCTAGCATGTTTAGACAATGCTTAAAAATATTTGTGGCATTTATACATGTGTTATAAGAGTCTAATAAAAATAAAAATAAAAATAAGACTACATATATATTGCATAATGAGTTCTCCACTCTATTCATCCCATGCCCATTCATTCATCCAAAATCCAAATGGGTTTCCTATAATGTGAGGTCTAAGTGAGATATTATATTGGAGAGTACCCTTAGTTGTTGAGGGTTTTTTTACAAGTCCATAAAATTTAGTTTTTTTTATAAGAAATACCTCAAAGTATTTTTAAATTGACTGGATAATAATAGATCAGTGAAAATATATTTTAGGTGATGTTACTTCCTAGGAAAAAGGTTAAAATGCAATTTGAGGTAGTATCTATTTCATGTATGAGATTTGGATTAATTTTACCATAAAGCACATAACCTCTATCACAAGGAAAACTAGTCCTTTTGAAAATATTATCTAGGTTGAAATAACCTTCTAGTGCTGAAGTAAGACCTAAAACTACTTCTAATTAGCTATGAGATTATAGATAAATGTTACTAGAAAGCACATAACCTTACTAGAAGTAGCTTTGATGATGATCACACATAAAACTAGCTTTCTTGCATATACTATCTAGATTGAGACCACCTTCTAGTTTTGAAGTAAGAGCTAAAACTACGTCTAATAAGCTAAGAGTTTTTCTCAAAATTAAGGAATTTGATTGATAACCGAAAATTTGTAAACATTTGACCAAAGTGAAAATCTATGCTTTAATATTTCAAATGACAATAGTATTCTTAAATCATAAAATTAATCAAAACTAATATTCTTATATTGATTAATAATATTATTATAATTTCACCATTCTTAAAAAAAAAACATAAAAACAAAATATAAAACTCAAATCTTCCTAAATATATTTATTAATTAATGTCAAAACCTTATATTTATCAAAAACCTTAAACATGTCATTAAATAAAATATCCATATGAAAATGAAATTTGACGTTCACCTTATATTACATATTGAGTACTAACATTATAATCTAATTCCACTTGTACTACCCTTCAAAGGTTACAAGTTGAACTCTAATTATGTAATAACAAATATACTAAATATTAAGTTCTGGGTTGAACTAGTGATTTGGGAGTACAATTGATTCCCATCCATCTAGATTTTAATTTTAACATACATGTTTAACTGTGTAGCTTAAAAATGAAGTAAATTGGTCCAAAAAACAATAGATTTACTGGCTATATTTTGATAAAATTTGGCATGATTGATTCTCATTCACTTAGATTTTAATTCCAATAGACATGTTTAACAGAGTTTCTAGCAAGATTTTGATAAAATTTGACAAATGTTTTTGAAAATCCTAAACACAATTGTCAAGCTTCAAGATTTTGAGTAACCAATTTGATGATGTTTAATCTTTTTCCGCCATTAAAAAAACAAGATTCAAATACTCATATCATTCAAATTTTTAAAGAAAAAAATCACAAAATTCATATATCCAAACAACTTCCTTGTACAAATAGTAAAACGTCAATCAATAGGTGACACGCACATCATGGTTTTGTTTTGGTGAGATTCAAAGGATGAAGATTTCATGGTGATGTCATATTATATTATGGAGATGGTGATGCCATGATTTTTTAAGATTCACAGATCATATCGGACTTCATGGTGATGTGGTGTCGGCTAAATTTGGATGAGCACTCACTCGTATAAAACTGGAATATTATGCCTTTCTTTGAATACTTTGAATTGTATTTAACGAAAGCTGAAGATAGCAGAAAAAGTGTTCTGAGACAGATAAGTAAAAATTTTGTATCACGCTGCAGAAAAAACCGTCGACTATTCTAACCACCTGTTCAAATTTTCTCTAGAGCTATAGAAATAGTTGTTTTGACAGCGTCATTATTAATAGATTTGGCTGCTTGATTGTGGGCGAAAGATGGTACAGTCACTCCAAGCAATGCAATCAAACACTTTCCAAACTAGGCCATCATCATCTGTTATATCTCAGAGGGTTGCCTCAACTGCTTCTGCTTCAAGAGATTCTGTGCATACAAAGTTAGTTCCCTCAGTGAATTTGACAAAATCACTCAGTGAAGATCGAGCTTTTCCAGTGAATACTAATGACTCTCAAGAGCAGAAAGCTTCAGAGGTAAAAATTGGGACGAATTCCAAAAAGATGCCTTTAGATGACACTCTGAGCTCCTCTGCCACAAAAATGCCCAAAATAATAAATTCGAAAAAGAGGGCTTCAAATGAAATTCTCAGCACTTTGGCCCCAAAAAAGCCGAGGATATTAAGTTCCAACAAGAGGCCCTCAAATGACGGTCTAAGTTCTTCTGCCACCAATTCAATTCTAAAAAGAGCCCTTCAAATGTCAATCTTTGCTCCTCTGCCACCAAAAAACGCAAGATTTTAAATTCCGAAAAGAGGCCTCCAAATGACAGTCAAAGCTCTTCTATCGCAGAAAAGTCCAAAAAGAGGCTTTCAAATGACAGTCTAAGCTCTTCTGTCACAAAAAAGTGCAGGATATTAAATTCCGAAAAGAGGCCTTCAAATGACAATCTTTGCTCTTCTAATGCAGAAAATTCCAGGATATTAGATTCCAAAAAGAGGCTATCAAATGACAGTCTAAGCTCTTCTGTCACAACAAGGCGCATGATATTAAATTCCGAAAAGAGGCCTTCAAATGACAATCTTTGCTCCTCTGCGGCAGAAAAGTCCTGGATATTAAATCCCAAAAAGAGGCCTTCAAATGACAGTCTATTCTCTTCTACCACAAAAAAACGCAGGATATTATATTCCAAAAAGAGGCCTTCAAATGACAGTCTATGCTCTTCAGCCACCAAAAAGCCAACGATTGTAGGGGTGTTGCCTGAGGCCAAAGTGAAACAATCATCTCACAGCCTTCGATTGGCCAGCCCCAGAGAAACAAACGATGATGAATCTAAGCATTTAACTTTTGTATCAGATTTGAATGATGATTCAGATGAAGAGAAGCACTTGGGTAAGACGTTTTCGGTCAAGAATTTGACAAAAGCAGATCATGATTTTCCGGTGGATAGTGATGACTCTGAAGAACAGAAAGCGTTAGGGGTAAAACCCAATCGAGGTGAATTGAAAACTGGGTCAGGAAAAATTATTCCTTGCCACTTAGCAAGGTTTCCTGAAATTACTTCCAATTAATTTCCTTACTTGGAAATTACAGGTAAGAGTGAAGTGAAATTTTTATGACCTGTTTTGTTTTGGATTTATGGATTTATGCATATCATTTTAAATATTTTGTTGTGGATTAATTTATTTTGTTGTGGAATAAATATTTTGTTGTGGATTTATGCATATCATTATGTAGAAATTTGATGAATAATGATTAATTATCCACCGAGACTATCCTGATCACATATCAATTCGAATTCATATGCAACACATAATCTCTTCCACTCAGATCATCACACATGCGGAAATAAAACAAGCGATAGCACATCAAATCATCATACACATTAACACGGTATGTATGGGGAAAGCTTATAGCTGAAAACCCCGCAGCTATTGTGTATATTATAATGGAGAAAACATGTAACAAACTCAGTACAATACTCCTCACAAGTACTCAGTACTATCTCATGAAGTTACACACAAACTAGCTTGGTTTTGAACAAGTCACAGGTTCAAAACACATCCACTAATTGCCTTGCCTCTATTGCGCAATCATGGCCTGTCTAAATAGAGATCCAAGGTTCGAATCTCCTTGGCTTGACAGCGCAATCATCATGGGCAATTGCCTCCAAGTGTGGTGCAAATCTCATGCACAACTGATGTCACAACTGATAGTTGTACTCACCCTTTCATCTACCTCTTCCACTGGTCTCCACTGAACTGTCCATGCACTGTAGTGAACTGATGTGTTATTGAGTTGAATAATGAGTTACTAATTAATGAATTAAATAATATTTAATTCACTCAACTCATAACTAGTTGATTAGCTAGTTAAACTAATCTCAACTAGTTCAACTAAGTTAAACCGAACACAACTCCACTAGCTGTCTCATTAACTCCACCAAACTTCTGCCACTGAAGTCCTAACTGAAGTCAACCATGCATGTGCTCACCAAACCCTTAGGAATAGCGTAATTCCTCTGTCGGATGCATGAGCCACTTCCAAGGCTCGAACTGAAGTGCTCCAAGAGAGTAAACTGAAGTTTATAGTCCAAATATTATTAAGGGTAAATAATATTTGACTTCCCTATTTTTAGGATAGGCAATCTAAATATAGACTTCGACCTATAGGTCAAAAAAATAGAGGTCCATCTATTTTTACCAACATGACCAATACTCCAAGAATAACATACTGCAACCCCTGGACCATGCTCCATATGTCTAAAAATAGACATAGTCTAAAAATAGACTTTGCGCCAGAATTTGCCTGCGGGCCCACTTAGTGAAGGCGACTTCATTTCACTCAGCTCCATCATCTTGCTGCATTCTCAACACTCCCTCTCAGCAAGATATGGATTATCTGCAATCCCTATCCTGCCTCTGTGGAATTCGAACTTGCTCCTGGTGAGCGCCTTCGTCAGGATGTCGGCATCCTGATCCTCCGTGGGAACATATGAAAACATCATGATTCTCCGCTGAACACAATCTCTGATATGATGGTACCTGATGTCTATATGTTTGGGCCTATCATGAAATACTGGATTAGCCGAGAGCTTGATGCAGCTCTGGTTATCACAGTAGATCAATGTAGGCTCCAAATGCAACCTGAACAAACCTGCGAGGATCTTCCTCATCCAAATAGCCTCGCATGCAGCCAAACTTGCTGCCATGTACTTGGCCTCTGCTGAACTGAGTGCCACGGATCTCTGCTTCCTGCTGTACCAGGAAACTGCTGTCGACCCAATGCTAAAAACTCCTCCAGAAGTGCTCTTCCGGTCCGTTGGGCTCCCTGCCCAATCTGCATCAGTGAAGCCAGAAAGCTTCGCTCCATCCTCCTGTCTGTACCATAGACCATATCTCGATGTGCCTCTAATATAACGCAATACATGCTTGCCTGCCTTCCAAAAGAGCTTGGTAGGCTTAACCATAGCTTGCGAAAGCTGGTTAACAACATAGCATATATCGGGTCGTGTATTGACCAGATACATAAGCGACCCCACCAACTGTCGATAGGCAGTGGCATCCACTACCTCCGCTGAAGTAGCATCCTCCTTCCTCCAACCACCAGGAAGAGGAGTGTCAACAGGCTTGCAGCCTTGCATGTTGAACCTCTCCAGAATCTCCCGAGCATACTTGCCCTGAGAAACAAGCAGTCCTCCACTACGCTGCCAAATCTCCAATCCCAGGAAATAATGAAGGATGCCCGAGTCCTTCATCTCAAACTCTCGTGCAAGATCCTCCTTGCATGAAAGTATCAACGGCTCATCGCCCGTCAAAATCAGATCATCTACATACAGTACGATGATCAACGGCTTCCCCTCCACCACAATCTGGTACAGGTTAGGATCCGCCTCACTCTTGGAGAATCCAAGCCCGATGAAATAGCTGTCTATGCGAGTGTACCAAGCACGAGGTGCTTGCTTCAGCCCGTACAGTGCTCTCTTGAGTCGGCACACATGCGACTCACTGCTGAAGATCTCGAAACCTTCAGGCTGCTCTATGTACACCTCCTCCTCAATAACTCCATTGAGGAACGGAGTCTTCACATCCATCTGATGAATGTGCCACCCCATCTGCGCTGAGAGAGCAAGGATCGTCCGTATGGAAGAGTACCTTGCGACAGGTGCAAAAGTCTCCTCATAGTCGATCCCCTCGATCTGTGAGAAGCCACGGGTGACAAATCTCGCCTTGTACTTCTCCACACTCTCGTCAGCCGCCTGCTTCACTTTGTAGATCCATCGCGAACCCACCACTGATTTCCCCTCCGGTCTTGGGACAATCTCCCATGCACTGTTTCTGACGATCGAATCATATTCTTCGATCATGGCATCTATCCATGCGGGTTCCTCCACAGCTTCCTCAAAAGAGGATGGCTCCGTCACAACACATTGACTCACAAGAGCCATGTATCCAGTGTACCGATCCGGTGACTGCCTCTGTCTGCGCTGTGCTGTCGGTGGTCCTACAACCTTCTCTGCATCCCGAGCCAGTCGCTCAGCTTCTGTAGTGCGCATGCGCCCTCTGATGGTTGGCGCTGCCTGGGTGGTTTCTTCCACCTCCTGAACCTCCTCTTGTGGCTGATCCACATCCGGAAGCTCCTCCTTGGGAACTAACAACTCCTCATCTGCATGCAAGTGTAGCTCCCTCTCAAGCGAACACTGCATGGCTTTCTCCTCCTGAAATTTTATATCCCGTCGCACAACAGTCTTTCGACTGTCTGACAAATACACCCGATAGTTGTGAGGTGTATCAGTGTACCCCACAAATATTCCAACCTCAGCGGTTGGATCCATCTTCCTTCTTGCATCCTTTGTCACATGCATGTAGACAGGAGAACCAAAGATCCGCAAATGGGAAATATCAGGCCTCTTGCCAGAATAAGCCTCCTCCGGTGTACTCATGCCAAGAACCTTGTGAGGACAACGGTTCTGCACATACACTGTTGTATTGCATGCCTCAGCCCACAAGTGAAGGGGTAGGCCCTCATCATGCAACATCACCCGTGCAGCACCCACGATCGTTTTGTTCTTCCGCTCAGCCACCCCATTCTGCTGTGGGTTATGGGGTGCGATGAGCTCTCTCCGAATCCCTTCTGCGCTGCAGAACTCCTTGAATTCAGCCGAGATGAATTCACCACCGTTATCACTCCTTAGAACAATCACCTTCTTCCCCGACTCCTTCTCGACCAGTGCTTTAAACTCACAGAACTTCGCGAATGTATCGCTCTTCTTCTGCATGAAGAAGATCCAGCACTTTCGAGAGAAATCATCAACAAAGATCACATAATACCTGTGCTTTGCTGTCGAAGCAACTGAGAAAGGACCACACACGTCTGTGTGAACTCTCTCAAGGATCATCATGGCGCGACTATCCTTCTCGTGAAAGGTGGCTTTCACATACTTCCCTAAAGTACACCCCTTGCACTGATCTGACTGCGCAAGAGTGCCCTTAGGAAGCCTAGTAGAAATCTGCTGCAGAATCTTCAAAGCTCCATGGTGAAGGTGGCCCAATCTCCTGTGCCACAGTTCGCCCTCATCATCTCGGCTCACCACTTCTCCCGCCTTGCATGCCATAGCTGCGCAGTCATCTACCTACAACTGATAAAGGTTCTGAGTTCGAACCCCTATCTTCCGGGTCTCTCCAGTAGTCTTACTGCGCAGGAAGGCTTTTCCTTCGCTGAAGACCACATCATATCCCTTATCCTCCAACATAGCTACTGAAATCAGGTTCTTCTTCAATCCGGGTACATGCATGACATCCTTTAGTACAAAGGGTTTACCAGACTCCCTCTGAAAGGATATGGTACCGATACCAGTCGCACTGTATCTACCATCATCGCCCATCTCGATGTGCACACCCAAATCTTTGTCCTCCAGATCTGAGAACAAATCCCGATCTCCCGTCATATGAAATGACGCACCGCTGTCCAAGAACCATACTGATCCCATCACACTTGAAACCAAGCATGTGATCAGTAAAAATTCAAGCTCGAAATGTGAAGCCAAAGCTTCTCCATCTGCAGATCTTCCCGCTTGCTTGTTCTTCTTCTTCTTTGGAAAATTGGTAGCATAATGTCCGTGATCATGGCAGTGAAAACACTTCACTTTCGCCATATCCTGCTTCTTGCCCTTTGCACCGGAATGAGAAGTTTTCTTACCCTTCCCCTTCTTTGCTTTGGCAACCAAAGCGCAATTTTCTTCATCGGCTCCCTTTGATGAAGATCCATCCCGAGTAGTCCTCCTTATCTCCTCCTGCATGAGATCCGCCCAAAGGCGCTCCCATCCCGGCAGCTTCTCCCGACCATTTACACTATCTTGATATGAGTGCCAAGCCTTCGGAAGACCAAGGAGAGCCAGGTCGACCATGTCCTCATCTTCGACAGTCACCCCCACACTTCCCAGCTCATCTCTGCATTGAGTGAACTTCGTGAGGTATTTGGCGATATTGTCACCTTTCTCCATCTTGATGTTTCTGAGCTTATCTTTGAGCGCCAGCTTCCTTTGGTCGCTCTTACTCTGGAATAGATCTGTCAAAGCTTTCCACATTAAATATGGAGAAGCCTTTCCATGCAGGCTGGATACAATATGATCCATGACGCCCTCCAACATGATCCTTCGACATTTCGCCATCTTCTTTTGCCATGCTTCGACTTCAACAGTATCAGTGGGCCTTTGGACATCCATATCCATGAACTCCTTCAGTCCATTACCTTCTAATACTGCCTCCATGCGATCCTTCCATGCAACATAATTCGAACTGCCTTCAAGAGCATATTCGAGTCGCAAACCGTTGAAAGACATTTTCAACACTGGCACCAAGAAAACAAAACTGCTGCAAAATTTCGAATTCCACCTCAAATCTCAGCCGCTCTAGATCTGTGAGAACAAATTATTTCTAGCACAGAGATTGACTACAAGGGGCATTTACCAGACCTTTCACTTTCCGAAGAAAGATGAATCCGGAGGCTACCTGGCCCGCATGCAGACTCTGTCTACCGAAATAAGTTTGTAATCACTGCGATGATCAATCTCTGCTTCAATAGCTCCGATACCATGTAGAAATTTGCTGAATAATGATTAATTATCCACCGAGACTATCCTGATCACATATCAATTCGAATTCATATGCAACACATAATCTCTTCCACTCAGATCATGACACATGCGGAAATAAAACAAGCGATAGCACATCAATTCATCATACACATTAACACAGTATGTATGGGGAAAGCTTATAGCTAAAAAACCCACAGCTATTGTGTATATTATAATGGAGAAAACATGTAACAAAATCAGTACAATACTCCTCACAAGTACTCAGTACTATCTCATGAAGTTACACACAAACTAGCTTGATTTTGAACAAGTCACGGGTTCAAAACACATCCACTAATTTCCTTGCCTCTATTGCGCAATCATGGCCTTTATAAATAGAGATCCAAGGTTCGAATCTCCTTGGCTTGACATTGCAATCATCATGAGAAATTGCCTCCAAGTGTGGTGCAAATCTCATGCACAACTGATGTCACAACTGATAACTATACTCACCCTTTCATCTACCTCTTTCACTGGTCTCCACTGAACTGTCCATGCACTGTAGTGACCTGATGTGTTCTTGAGTTGAATAATGAGTTACTAATTAATGAATTAAATAATATTTAATTCACTCCACTCATTACTAGTTGATTAGCTAGTTAAACTAATCTCAACTAGTTCAACTAAGTTAAACCGAACACAACTCCACCAGCTGTCTCATCAACTCCACCAAACTTCTGCCACTGAAGTCCTAACTGAAGTCAACCATGCATGAGCTCACCAAACCCCTAGGAATAGCGTAATTCCTTTGTCAGATGCATGAGCCACTTCCAAGGCTCGAACTGAAGTGCTCCAAGAGAGTAAACTGAAGTTTATAGTCCAAATATTATTAAGGGTAAATAATATTTGACTTCCCTATTTTTAGGATAGGCAGTCTAAATATATACTTCGACCTATAGGTCAAAAAATAGAGGTCCATCTATTTTTACCAACATGACCAATACTCCAAGAATAACATACTGCAATCCTCAGACCATGCTCCATATGTCTAAAAATAGACATAGTCTAAAAATAGACTTTGCGCCAGAATTTGCCTGCGGGCCCACTTAGTGAAGGCGACTTCATTTCACTAAGCTCCATCATCTTGCTGCATTTTCAACACATTCTAATCCTTATAATCTGACAAATTACTTCCAAGTAATTTCCTTCTTGTGGATTAATTTAAATCGTAGCTTATTGAACAAAATGCACTACTAGAATTTTAACTAGTAAAATCAGAATGACATTAGAAGCAAATGAAACCAATTTCACACATGCATACATAAATTTTCATTCCTTCAAATTTCCTTTTCACTAAACTTATTCAAATTTTATAAGGGCACCTCTAATGGGAAAATTTCCCACTAAGGAAAAATACAATTTACTATAAAAACCTAGTAAATTTTCCATTGAAGAAAACTCATTCTACTACTATATGTACAACTTGTAATGTCTAGATGTGCCCTTCTCTTTTGCTTGCGACTATTGTATTCTTCTGACTATTTTATGGCATGTAGCCATGTTTTAGCTGCCAAGAACTATTGAATGACCTATAAATTTTGATGTATAATCTAGCTTGTAACTATGCAAAGTGGCTATATGGAAATATGGCTTGCATGGCTTGCTATTTATGCCCTTACTATACAGTTTTATGCCAAATTTTCCTTCAATTTATGGCTACTATGGTTCCTTCCATTGTCATTTCCTTTGCACTCTCCTCCTTTAGAACGACCTCTTGTGAGTGAAAATCCTTTATCACTCCTCCTAGCCTTTCCTTTTTCTCATCAGATCAAGATCAATTTTAGATCGATCTTACACCTCTCTGAAAGAGGAACCCAATACAAATATTGGTATCTTCATCTGAGCATCACAACATGGAGTTTGGACCTAGTTGTCCAATTTTAACGCTTCCTCTCAACTAGGGAGAACTCCATCCACCTGTGCAATCAAACATCATGTGTCATCCTGCCGTAACTTGCTTTGCTGGCCTCTTTATTTCAGAACAGAAGTGGGTCACTCAAAAAGACATCATTCCCCGGCTGACAGATTCAGCCCAGAGGTCCGAAACCTCTATCGGACTCACAAATAATCTCATACCAACCTGAGGTTGGTTTACCTGACCCGAAGTCAGTAGGAGGTCCGAAACCTCGCTTGGACTCAAGAGAGTCATATATACTAACCCAAAGTTAGTCTCACTGACCTGAAGTCAGTTGGAGTTTTGAAACCTCACATGGACTCAAAGAGTCACATACCAACCCGAAGTTGGTTTATCTGACCCGAAGTCAGTAGGAGGTCTGAAACCTCACTAGACTTGATCCCAAATCAAGTGGTTGGACATGTGTCATCCTAGATAGAGAGTACGGCAATCTCTGATGCGTCCATCAGTATTTACTACTAGTCTCTAGCATTTCCTACCTCATTGGCCAAATGAGAGGTACTTCCCATGACTCCAGAACTCAAATGGGTAGGATGCATATGAGGCACAAATCATGAGAGGCGAACCAACTCAATCATCATGGTGGGGCCCAAGCACACCAACAAGGTTCGGCAAGCCTAGCCCTGTGTTTGTTTATAGCTCCGATAAGCTATCCCCAAAGCCCCCCAGAGCTCCCAGAGCTCATCGTCCAACAGGACCCTCAAAATAGGGTCATTCCACGATTCCAAGATTCTCACAGAAGGTTAGGAACATGACCTTCCCTAAGGGCATAGTGAGAATATTTGCAACCTGCTCATCAGTTCCTATGATTGAGCCTTACGGCGCCTTGTTGTACCATATCCTAGATAAAGTGGTGCCAGCCATCAACATGCTTGGATCGATCGTGGAACACGAGATTCTATGACAAACGAATCCCCCTCTAGTTATCACAAAGGATAACGGTGGCATCTAGCACATGCTCAAACAGCTCACTGAAGAGCTTTCGCAACCAAGTGACTTCACAATAGGCCATACATGTTACAGTGTATTCAGCCTCAGTGGTGCTCAAGGCTACCGACTTCAGTTTCCTGTCTGAAGCAGATCTATGTGTGAAGTAGCATCCAAATGTGCTCTTGCGATCCACCACACTACCAACCCAATTGGCATCAGTATAACCAAGGAGTGTCATTCTCCTGGCTGTGTATCTCAGCCCAAGGTCTATCATGCCCCAGAGATATCTCAAGAGTTTCTTGGCACCATCCCAGTGAATGTTATGATCAACCATGTGTTGACTCAAAGTGTTCACTACAAAATGTACGTTCGGACGGGTGTTCACTAAGAACATTAGGGCCCTTACGAGTTGACGATACTCAGTAGGATTTGTCAATACAGGCCTAGCAATGTTGCCACTCAACTTCTTGAAGTTGAGCTCCATCGGTGTCGACACGGACTTGCATTCCACCATACTAAATCTTTCTAGAAGCTTCACAATGTATTTTCCTTGAGAAAGGAAAATCTCGCCAGGTCTCTGCCAGACCTCCAGGCCTAGGAAGTAGTGCATCAGTCCTACGTCTTTCATCTCAAACTCAGCAGCGAGCTCCCTCTTGCATTGATGAATGAGAGGGTCATCACCTGTCAGGAAGAGGTAGTACACATACAACACCAGAATGAGAGGCTTCTCTCTATGAACCTTGAAGTAAAGGTTTGGATGAACATTACTACAAGTGAAGCCCAACTTCATCAGGTAGTTATCTATCCTCTCGTACCAAGCTCTGGGTGCTTCCTTCAACCCATAGAGGGCTTTCTTCAACCTGCAGACATGGGTGTCCTGATCTTGGACTTTGAACCCCAGAGGTTGCTCCACATACACCTCTTCCTTCATTGCACCATGCAGAAGTGTGGTCTTCACATCCATCTGATGAAGACTCCATCCTTGCATAGCAGCAAGGGATATGATAGATCGGATGGTGGTCACAGGTGCAAATATGTCATCATAGTCTATGCCTTCTTTTTTTGAGAGGCCACGGGCAACGAATCTTGCCTTCAACTTTTCAGCACTCTCATCAGATCCATGCTTGATCTTGTAGAGCCATTTTGAGGTGACAATTGCTTTGTCCTCTCGTCTAGGAACCACATCCCATACATCATTCTTCATTATGGACTCATACTCTTCCTGCATAGCATCCTTCCAAACTTGATGCTTTACGGCTTCCTCAAAAAGATCTAGGCTCGGATTGTATAATAGTACTCATGGCTGCTAGATATCCTTGGTATCTACTCGGCATTCTTGCTTTCACGGAATGTCCCCCTTGGGGCCATATGTCCCTCAGCATCCTCGAGAGTGTCCCTGAGCCATTATGGTCTCTTTCCAGTGAAGGAGGTGGATCAATCGGGTCCATTGGTCCTTCAACATCAGGCATCGTCTCATCCTTCGGTTCCTCTTGATTTCCAGGCCTTGCTTCATGGTATTCCTCAGATCTCAGAAGATTGACTACTTTCCTCAGGGAAGCATCTTCTTCAAAGGTGACATCTTGGCATATCTCCACTTCCCTTTGACTAGGTACATAAAATCTATAGGCCTTGGAAGTTTCGTTGTAGCCCACAAACATTGTGGTCTCCCTCTTGATGGTAGCTCCTCTGCAAAAGTTCTTGAATTCATTCGTCTCATATTCAGTGTCATTATCGGTCTGTCAGATAGCATCTCATGTCATTGCTCCCAGTGGACTGCCTCCAACCTGGTAGAGTGTATCAATTCTAGACCCAAACGTGATAGCTTCCTTGAAGCTCTTCTTCCACATGCGTACCTTTCCATCAGTGAATGCCACATTGAAACCTTTGTCTTCCATGGCTAATATAGACACGAGGTTCTTCTTCAAATTAGGTACATAGAGTACATCCTAAAAGTGGAGGACTTGACCTTGAGACAAGTGGAGGGTCACAGTCCATGTCCCTTTCACGGGATATGTGGCACTATCTCCAAGGATAATTTCCAGATTAGTATCCTTCTCAACCATATCAGAGAGTGCTTCCTTGAACCCAGTGATGTGCCTTGAGGCACCACTATCTATCAACCAGACATACATAGTGTCACGTGGAGATGCAATAGAGAGGGTAGATACAAGAAAGTATTCATTTCTTTTATCAACAACATTTGATTCCTCATACCTATAATTTCTTGACCTTTTGAAAGTTTGATCGTTTCTGCTAGAGGGCGCCTTCCTCTTTCCCCAGACCTTGTTGTTCCTTTGATTGTCATCCCTCCGGTTGTTTTTGTTGTCATCATCAGCAGGAGAATCCTTCTTGAAAGGGCATTCTCTAGCATAGTGACCTGGTCTATGACAAGTGAAACACTTTCCCTTCTTTTCTTGGGTCCCTGCTTTTCCTTAGTACTTTGGACCACCAAATTTCTTCTTTCTCGAATGAGCAGCGTATGCAGCATTTCCTTCATTTCCATACTCCTTCATTCTTGATTCTTATTGAATGCATCTTGAGAGTACTTCGTCAAAGTCAAGTATCACATTATTATTTAGAATGGTAGTGTTAAACACATGCCATTCGAATGAGAGCCCTCCAAGTGTGGTGAGTACCATCTCTCGATCAGCTATTGTCTCCCTAATAGCTAGCAGATTGTTCCTCATCTCGGTAAGCTTCAGAAAGTATGATTGGACAGACTCATCCTTGTCCTTCTTCAGATTCTTCAATTGATTCTTGAAGAATAGTACTTGATTTGCATTGTTGGCCTTAAACATGAGGACCAAATTATCATACATCTCTTTGGATGTGTCCAACACAGAGATGTAGGCCACCATACTTTTATGAATGGATTCCCTGATCATCAGCTTTTCTTTGATCTCCCCCTTCTTGTACTTTGTTTTGGCAGTAGCAGTAGCAGTGGATGGAGGTTCTTGGATTTTAACCTGCACATAGCCATGACATCTTGGTCTTCTTATTTGAGATCCAATATCATCTTCCAAGCATGGAAGTCACCCTTCCCATTCAATTTGTCATCCTCCTTGAAGCCATAGTTTGTGGAACCCATTTTCTTCTTCTGTGATTGCAAAAAATAGGGCTTGTCTTCTCCTCAGCTCTGATACCATATAAATTTATGTAGATGTTCTATGCTAGATGCAACTTTACTTTTCACTACGGCAATCACATAAATAATCAAGTAAAATGCTAATAGAAAATACCAGTGGATCTACAGAAGACAAACTACAAACAGAAAAATGTGGTGGTGCGTTACGGCGGTCAACAGGATGCTTCAACCAGAAAAGTCTCCTTCGTTAGCCAACCCATCATGTGTCACAACAGCCCTCAAAAAAACCACACAGTCAACTCAAAGTCAACCCCAAAAAAGTCAACGTTGTCTAGAAAAGTCAACGCAAGACAGCAACAAGAAAGTCAATGCAACTCGGTCTTCGGTCAAACTTTTGACCCCAGTTCTTGTGCCAATATGTACGGCCTTCCAAAATCAAAGTATCCACCAATTTTCAGCGTATTCGGACCATGCATTGACCAAAGTCAACGCTGGTCAAACATGCATGGAAACCCTAGCTGCAGTAAATTCGTCCAAGCCCTAGCTACAGTAAATTCATCCTTCTTCCCACGTGTGAACCGAAACTGCTTCCAAGGAGCTCGTACTAAATCAGAGGAGGAGATGATGTGAGAGGATGAGATGAGTGAAAAATTCCTCCAACTTTGACTCTATTTATATCAATCACTGAGGTGTGTGAGACATCTGCTGGGGGTCTAAAACCTTAAGGCCGACCTACACATATTTGAAATTATTAAAAATAAATTAAAAATAAATGTTTTTCTAGTCATATTAAGATCAATTTTAGATCGATCTTACACCTCTGTGAAAGAGGAACCCAATACAAATATTGGTATCTTCATCTAAGCATCAAAAAATGGAGTTTGGACCTAGTTGTTCAATTTTAACACTCCCTCTCAACTAGGGAGAACTCCATCCACCTGTGCAATCAAACATCGTGTGTCATCCCACCGTAACTTGCTTTGCTGGCCTCTTTATTTCAGAACAAAAGTTGATCAGTCACAAAGACATCATTCCCCGGCTGATGGATTCATCCCAGAGGTTCGAAACCTCTATCAGACTCACAAAGAGTCTCATACCATCCCAAAGTTGGTTTACCTGACCTGAAGTCAGTAGGAGGTCCGAAACCTTGCTTGGACTCAAGAGAGTCATATATACTAACCCAAAGTTAGTCTCATTGACCTAAAGTCAGTTGGAGGTCTGAAACCTCACATGGACTCAAAGAGTCACATACCAACCCGAAGTTGGTTTATCTGACCCGAAGTCAGTAGGAGGTACGAAACCTCACTAGACTTGATCCCAGATCAAGTGTTTGGACACGTGTCATCCTAGATAGAGAGTACGGAAATCTTTGATTCATCCATCAGTCTTTGCTACTAGTCTCTAGCTTTTCCTACTTCATTGGCCAAATGAGAGGTACTTCCCATGACTCCGAAACTCAAATGGGTAGGATGCATACGAGGCACAAATCACGAGAGGCGAACCAACTCAATCATCACGGTGGGGCCCAAGCACACCAACAAGGTTCGACAATCCTATCCTTGTGGTTGCTTATAGCTCCGAGAACCTATCCCCAAAGTCCCCCAGAGCTCCCAGAGCTCATCATCCAACATGACCCTCAAAATAGGGTCATTCCACGATTCCAAGATTCTCACGGAAGGTTAGGAACATGACCTTCCCCAAGGGAATAGTGAGAATATTTGCGACTTTCTCATCAGTTCCTATGATCAAGCCTTACGGCGCCTTACTGTACCATATCCCAGATAAAGTGGTACTAGCCATCAACATGATTCGATTGATCATGGAACATGGGATTCTATGAGAAATGAATCCCCCTCTAGTTATCAAAAAGGATAACAGTGGCATCTAGCACATGCTCAAATAGCTCACTGAAGAGCTTTCGCAACTAAGTGACTTCACAACAGGCCATACATGTTACAATGTATTCGGCCTCAACGGTGCTCAAGGCTACCGACTTCAGTTTCCTGCCCGAAGCAGATCTATGTGTGAAGTAGCATCCAGATGTGCTCTTGCGATCCACCACACTGCCAGCCCAATCGGCATCAGTATAACCAAGGAGTGTCATTATCCTGGTAGTGTATCAGCCCAAGGGCTATCGTGCCACAGAGATATCTCAAGAGTTTCTAGGCACCATCCCAGTGAAAGTTATGATCAACCATGTGTTGACTCAAAGTGTTCACTACAAAACGTACCTCCGAACAGGTGCTTACTAAGAACATCAGGGCCCTTACGAGTTGACGATACTTAGTAGGATTTATCAATACTGGCCTAGAAACGTTGCCACTCAACTTCTTGATGTTAAGCTCCATCGATATCGACACGGACTTGCAGTCCACCATACTAAATCTTTCCAGAAGCTTCATAATGTATTTTCCTTGAGAAAGGAAAATCTTGCCAGGTCTCTGCCAGACCTCTAGGCCTAGGAAGTAGTGCATCAGTCCTAGGTCTTTCATCTCAAACTCAGCAGCAAGCTCCCTCTTGCATTGATGAATGAGAGGGTCAGCACCTGTTAGGAAGAGGTCGTCCACATACAACACCAAATGAGAGGCTTCTCTTTATGAAAATTGAAGTAAAGTTTTGGATCAACATTACTACGAGTGAAGCCCAACTTCATCAGGTAGCTATCTATCCTCTCGTACCAAGCTCTGGGTGCTTTCCTCAACCCATAGAGGGCTTTCTTCAACCTGCAAACATGGGTGTCCTGATCCTGGACTTTTAACCCCAGAGGTTGCTCCACATACATCTCTTCCTTCATTGCACCATGCAGAAGTGTGGTCTTCACATCCATATAATGAAGACTCCATCCTTGCATAGCAGCAAGGGCTATGATGGATCGGATGGTGGTCATAGGTGCAAATATGTCATCATAGTCTATGCCTTCTTTTTGAGAGAGGCCACGGGCGACGAATCTTGCCTTCAACTTTTCAACACTTTCATCAGATCCATGCTTGATCTTGTAGAGCCATTTTGAGGTGAAAACTTCTTTGTCCTCCAGTCTAGGAATCACATCCTAGCCATCATTCTTCATTATGGACTCATACTCTTCCTGCATAGCATCCTTCCAAACTTGATGCTTTACGGCTTCCTCAAAAAGATCCATGCTCAAATTGTACAATAGTACTCATGGCTGCTAGATACCCTTGGTATCTACTTGGCTTCTTTCTTTCACGCAATGTCCCCCTTGGGGCCATATGTCTCTCAACATCCTCCAGAGTGTCCCTGAGCCATGATGGTCTCTTTCCAGTGAAGGGGGTGGATCAATCAGGTCCATTGGTCCTTAAACATCAGGCATCGTCTCATCCTTCTATTCGTCTTGATTTCTAGGTCTTGCTTCATGGTCTTCCTCATATCTCAGAAGATTGACTACTTTCCTCAGGGAAGCATCTTCATCAAATGTGACATTGTGGCATATCTCCACTTCCCTTTGACCAGGCACATAGAATATATAGGCCTTCGAAGTTTCGTTGTAGCCCACAAACATTGTGGTCTGCCTCTTGATGCTAGCTCCTCTATAAAAGTTCTTGAATTCGTTCGTCTCATATTCAGTGCCATTATCAGTCTGTCGGATAGCATCTCATGTCATTGCTCCCAGTGGACTTCCTCCAACTGGGTAGAGTGTATCAATTCTAGACCCAAACGTGATAGCTTCCTTGAAGCTCTTCTTCCACATGCGCACCTTCCCATCAGTGAATGCCACATTGAAACCTTTGTCTTCCATGGCTGATATAGACATGAGGTTATTCTTCAAATTAGGTAATATAGTACATCCTGCAAGTGAAGGACTTGACCTTGAGACAAGTGGAGGGTCACAGTCCCTGTCCCTTTCACGGGATATGTGGCACTATCTCCAAGGATAATTTCTAGATTAGTATCCTTCTAAACCATATCAAAGAGTGCTTCCTTGAACCCAGTGATGTGCCTTGAGGCACCATTATCTATCAACCAGACATCCATAGTGTCGGGTGGAGATGCAACAGAGAGGGCAGATACAAGAATGTATTCATTTCTCTTATCAACAACATTTGATTCCTCATATCTGGAATTTCTTGACCTTTTGGAAGGTTGTTCGTTTCCGCCGGAGGGAGCCTTCCTCTTTCCTTGGAACCTGTTGTTCCTTTGATTGTCATCCCTCTGGTTGTTGTTGTTGTCATCATCATCAGGAGAATACTTCTTGAAAGGGCATTCTCTAGCATAGTGACTTGGCCTATGATAAGTGAAACACTTGCCCTTCTTTTCTTGGGTCCCTGCTTTTCCTTTGTACTTTGGACCACCAAATTTATTCTTTCTATAATGAGCAGCATATGCAGCATTTCCTTCATTTCCATGCTCCTTCATTCTTGATTCTTATTGAATGCATCTTGACAGTACTTCATCAAAGTCAGGGATCACATTATTATTTAGAATGGTAGTGTTAAACACATGCCATTCGGATGAGAGCCCTCCAAGTGCAGTGAGTACTATCTCTCGATCAGCTATTGTCTCCCCAATAGCCAGCAGATTTTTCCTGATCTCGGTCAGCTTCAGAAAGTATGATTGGACAGACTCATCCCTACCCTTCTTAAAATTCTTCAATTGATTCTTGAAGAATAATACTTGATTTGCATTGTTGGCCTTAAACATGAGGACCAAATTATCATACATCTCTTTTGGATGTGCCTAACTTAGAGATGTAGGCCACCAGAGTTTTTTGAATGGATTCCCTGATCGTCAGCTTTGTTTTGATCTCCCCCTTCTTGTACTTTGTTTTGGCCGCAACAGTAGCAATGGATGGAGGTTCTTGGATTTTACCCTACACATAGTCCATGACATCTTGGTCTTCCAATTTGAGATCCAATATCATCTTCCAAGCATGGAAGTCATCCTTCCCAGTGAATTTGTCATCCTCCTTGAAGCCATAGTTTGTGGAACCCATTTTCCTCTTATGTGGTTGCAACAAATAGGGCTTGTCTTCTCCTCGGCTCTGATACCATGTAAATTTATGTAGATGTTCTATGCTAGATGCAACTTTACTTTTCACCAAGTCAATCACATAAACAATCAAGTAAAATGCTAATAGAAAATACCAGTGGATCTACAGAAGACAAACTAGAAACAGAAAAATGTGGTGGTGCATTACAACGGTCAACAGGATGCTTCAACCAAAAAACTCTCCTTGTTCAGCCAACCCAGCATGTGTCACAATAGCCCTCCAAACAGCCACATGGTCAACTCAAATTCAACCCCACAAAAAGTCAACGTTGTGTAGAAAATTCAATGCAGGATAGCAGAAAGAAAGTCAATGCAACTCGGTCTTCGGTCAATCTTTTGACCCTGGTTCTTGTGCCAATATGTACGGCCTTCCAAAATTTAAGTCTTCACCAATTTTTAGCCTATTTGGACCATGCTTTGACCAAAGTCAATGTTCGTCAAACTTGCGTGGAAACCCTAGCTGCAGTAAATTCCTCCAAACCCTAGCTGCAATAAATTCGTCCTTCTTCCCACGTGTGAACCAAAACTGCTTCCAAGGAGCTCGTACTAAATCAGATGAAGAGATGATGTGAGAGGATGAGATGAGTGAAAAATTCCTCCAACGTTGACTCTATTTATATCAATCACTGAGGTGTTTGACACATCTTCTAGGGGTGTAAAACCTTAAGGCTGACCTGCACATATCGTAAATTATTAAAAGTAAATTTAAAATAAATGTTTTTCTCACTAGATTAAGATCAATTTTAGATCAATCTTACACCTCTTTGAAAGAGGAACCCAATACAAATATTGGTATCTTCATCTGAGCATCACAACATGGAGTTTGGACCTAGTTGTCCAATTTTAACACTTGAACTTCGGGAAGAAGACCTCACATTTGGTGTTCATAAAGTAGATCCACATCTTCCTATAGTAGTCATCAATGAAATTCATATTATATGATTCTAAATATACTAATGTAATTGAAATCATCCACACACATCTGAATGTATAAGAACCAGGATACCCTTATATTTTCTCTCACTACATGGAAAAACATCCTTGACATTCTTTCCAAGTACATACCCTTTGCACATCCCCTAGTAGTCAATAATGAGATATAGGAGACCAATGAGAATTTCCCTTAGGATCAACAATGTTATGTAGTGCAAGTTTCCTATCCTCCTATGCCACAACTCGCACAAGTTTTCATTTCCATGTATCAAGACTTTCCCTCTCTAACCCCAATAACTACTATTGTGTCAGGGATAGATTCCTTTAGACAAATCAATACTTTCTATTCCAAAACATGAATAACAATCCTTTTTCCTCCATAATTGAGGTTGAGAACAAGTTCTTCTTCAGTCCTGAGACATACAACATGTTCTTGGCTTCCAATAATCTGTCTAACTAGATTACACATACAATAGTTCCTTCTCCCTTCACTACATTCTTTACATCATCATTAAGTTACAAATGAGTCCTTGAGTCTTTCTCCATTAGACTACTAAACAACTACCATGCTTTTCATATGACATGATGTACCACTATAAAAGTACCATGCACTTTTGGTGATCGTGTTAGTAGAAATACATGCGACAAATGAGAATTATTTCTCAAACTTCACTACAAACTCGTCTTACTATGTCATTATTGATGATATTTTTTGTTGTGACTTCCTCTTCCCCTTCTTATCTATACATTGTGATGCATAATGCCCATTCTTGTGGAAAATGAAACATTTGATCTTGCTCAAGCATTTATTCTTCCCCATCTATGGTTTTTACTCCAATTTTACCCTTGCAACTCTTTCCTTTACCCTTCTTGGCTTAACTAACCAGTGCCATCTCCTTGCATGCTAGTTTTATACTCCTCCTCAGCCTCTTCCTAGATACAATCACCTCAAAGCCTCTCTCAATGGGGAAGGTGCTTCTGAGCATGAATCCCTTTGAAAAATTGTTCCCATGGCTTGGTGAAACCATTCAATGCCACATTTACCAGTTATGATCCTCCACCTTTCTCTATTTATCTTCATGATATAATTGGGAACATTATCATACCTTGTCATTTGTACATATTTGAGCTTGTTATTCAATATCATCTCCCTATTCATGTTTTCACTCTAGAAAAAATCCACTAGAGCCTTGAACAAACATACACACACATACACACATGTTGCAAGTCATTGGTTATATATTATTTATAGCACCTAGTTGTAGGGGTTTTTACATTTTTGTAACTTTTGAAACTAGTGACAATGTTAATAACAAGAAACCATAAAGGCCATTTTAAAGAACAAGCGATTTAATGATGTGTGATGTTATTGCGATGAACTGCTTTCAACTTATGTATTTTCATCTTCAATGTTGGAAGGTTTTACTATTCATTTTATAGATTATTATTCTATGAGTTGTACAAGTTTGCATTCTATTTCTTTTTTAATATTGTTGTTATGAGTTTATAAATAGAGAGTTGTGAATAAACTTATTGTTTTAGACTAATTTGTGCACTTGTATTATATATGTATTATTGGATTGTTAGATTCTCTACAACCCTTTATAGGGGGATGTCGTAGTCATTGTAAATGAGTGTAAACATTTAATTTTTAGGAAATGTTGTAGTGCCTGCAAAATGAAGCATAATAATAATAATAAACCTAATGTCAACTCAACTAAAAAAGTAACAAAAAGTAAAAAATAATAAAAATAATAAATCGATTTGTTATATCATAGTTTTGTTTGTATTAACAAATTACAAACATACCTAGCATGTGTAGACAATGCCTAAAAAAAATTGTGGCATATATACATGTAATTACATGCGTTATGAGAGTTTTAATAAAATTAAAAATAACACTATATCTATATTGCATAGTGAATTTTCCATTCTAGCCATCCCATGCCGATTTATTCATCCAAAATCGAAATGGGTTTCCTATAATGTGAGGTTTAACTGAGACATTATATTGGAGAGTACCCTTATTTGATGAAGGTTCTTTTACACACAATTTAGTTTTTTATAAGAAATACCACAAAGTAATTTTAAATTGATTGGATAATAATAGATTAGTGAAAATATATTTTAGGTGATGTTATTTCCTAGGAAAGAGGTTAAAACGCAATTTGAGTAGCATCTATTCTCATGTATGAGATTATGGATTAATTTTACTATAAAGCACATAACCTTTGGAGGTAGGCACAATGATTATCACAAGTAAAAAGAGTTTTTTTGCAAATACTATCTAGGTTGTAACAACCTTCTAGTGTTGAAGTCCTAAAACTACTTTTAATTAGCTATGAGATTTTAGATAAATGTTACTAGAAAGCACATAACCTTACTAGAGGTAGCTTTGATGATGATTAGAAGGGAAACTATATTTCTTGCATATACCATCTAGTTTGAGACCACCTTCTAGACATGAAGTACTAGCTAAAACTAGTAATTGGCTAAGAGTTTTTCTCAAAATTTAGGAATTTGATTGTAACCTAAAATTTATAAACATTGGGCAAGAGTGAAAATCTATTCCTTATTATTTCAAGTGATAATACATTTTTTAAGAAATATTCTTAAATCAACTCATATTGATAAATAATAAACAAAACTAATATTTCTATATATATATATTTTTTTATTTTTTTTTATTTTTTTTTTATGACTAGAGGAATCGGCAACGGCGGAGGTATCGTACTCGCGTAACACGGGGTCGAATCCCCCCGGCTACCACTATAAACTCTAGGGGAGACGCAATACCCCCAAGCATGCCTCCCGGGTAATCGACTAAGCCTTTTGGGCCTCACGGTCGGGGATTGAACTCGTGACCTGCGTATCAGCACGAACGCCTTAGTAGTACATCCGCTGGCCATTAGACCAAGCCCCAGGGGCTAACTAATATTTCTATATTGATTAACAATAATATTATAATTTCACCATTATTTAAAAAAAAACATGAAAAAACAAAATTGTAAAACTTAAATCTTCTTAAATGTATTTATGAATTCATTTTAAACAATATATTTATCAAAAAACCTCAAACTTTCCATCAAATAAAATATCCCTATAAAAATGAAATTTGCCTTTCTACTTATAAATTTGCCTTTAACTTATACTATTGAGTACTTAACATTGAAATCTAATTTCACTTGTACTACTCCTAAAAGGTTATAGGTTCAATTCCAATTATTTAATAACAAATATACTAAATATTAATTTGTCCAAGTATTGATTCTCATCCATCTAGATTTTAATTATGACAGATATGTTTAACTGTTTAGTTTTAAAATGAAGTAAATTGACCCATAAAACAATAGATTTTCTAGCCAGATTTTAGTAAAAATTGACAATATTTTGGGTGCTTTTGGGATTTTTGATGGTGTTGAATCCATTTCCACTCCTACCATCAGATTTTCAAAGAAAAAAAATAGCCAAATTCAGATCTCCAACCCAATTTGAATTTGATTCATAGACAACTTTCTTGTGCCAAAACTAAAATAGTAAAACATTATCTTATTTGACTTTTTATTACTGAATTTACACTTTTTCACATCTTTTCAATCAATCAATATTATAATGATATATGGAAATAGGTGACAGGCACATCATGGATTTTTTTGGTGAGATTCAAAGGATGAATATTTCATGGTGATGTCATATTATATTATAGAGATGCTGATGTCATGAATCTTTTACGATTCATAGATCAGATCCGACTTCATTGTGGTGTGGTGTCGGCTAAATTTAAATAAGCACTCACTCATATAAAAGTGAAGTATTATGTGTTCTTTGAATTGTATTTAGCCAAAGCTGTAGGTAGGAGCGTTCTGAGGTAGATAAGTTGAATTTTTGTACCACGCTGCAAAAACATACGTTGAGGATTCTAACCAAATTTTTACAGACATGTAGAAATAGTTGTTTTGACAGATTCATCATTAACAGATTTCTAAACAAATTAAAAGTTGGCTGCTTGATTGTGGGCGAAAAATGGTGCAGTCACTCCAAGTAATCCAATCAAACACTTTCCAAGCTAGGCCATTATCATCTGTGATATCTCACGGGGTTGTACCAACTGATTCTACTTCAAGAGATTCCTTGCATACAAAGTTAGTTCCCATGGTGCAAAAGCTTGCCATGAAAAATTCATCTGACAACTTTCATGAAGATAAGCACTTGTGTAAGATGTTGCCGGTTAAGAATTTGACAAAATCACTCAGTGAAGATCGAGTTTTTCCAGAGAGTACTAATGAATCTGAAAACCAGAAATATTTATAGGTAAAAATTGGGACGAATTCCAAAAAGAGGCCTTCAGATGACGGTCTAAGCTCTTCTGCTACAAAAAATCTCAAAATATTAAATTCGAAAAAGAGGCCTTCAAATGAAAATCTAAGCTCTTCCGCCACAAAAAAGCTGAGGATATTAAATTCCAAGAAGAGGCCCTCAAATGACAGTCTAAGCTCTTCTACCGCCAAAAATCCCAAGATATTCAATTCTAAAAAGAGGCCTTCAAATGACAAACTAAGCTCTTCTGCCATAAAAAAGCCCAAAATATTCAATTCTAAAAAGAGGCGTTCAAATGTCAATCTTTGCTCCTCTTTTCACAAATTCACAAAAGACTCCCACAAATGACAGTCTAAGCTCTTCTATTGTAGAAAAGTCCAAGATATTAGATTCCAAAAAGAGGCTTTCAAATGACAGTCTAAGCTCTTCTGTCACAAAAAGGCACAGGTTGTTAAATTCCAAAAAGAGGCCTTCAAATGACAATCTTTGCTCCTCTGCAGTAGAAAAGTCCTGGATATTAAATCCCAAAAAGAGGCCTTCAAATGTCAGTCTATGCTCTTCCACCACAAAAAAACGCAGGATATTAAATTCCAAAAAGAGGCCTTCAAATGACAGTCTATGCTCTTCAGCCACAAAAAAGCCAAGGATTTTAGAGGTGTTGCCTGAGGCCAACCCAAGAGAGACAAACGATGATGAATCTAAGCATTTAAATTTTGTATCAGATTTGAATGATGATTCAGATGAAGAGAAGCACTTGGGTAAGACGTTTTCGATCAAGAATTTGACAAAAGCATATCGCGATTTTCCGGTGGATAGTGATGACTCTGAAGAACATAAAGTGTTAGGGGTAAAACCCAATCGAGGTGAATTGAAAACTGGGTTAGGAAAAATTAATCCTTGCCACTTAGCAAGATTTCCCGAAAGAGCAGCAATATCGAAAGATCAGTGGCCTTGCAAAATCAGAAGATTGGTGGGCTTCAACATCAAAATGTGTTGGGAGTTCTTATTGGGAAATTTTAAAGACATTGTAGGTTGAGGTTACTAGGACCAATATAGGGTTTTGGGCTACAAAAGGGTAGTCACCACACTGCAGGATGTAAAAGAGAAGCCATTAAAGAGAAACCTGAATCAAGAAAAGTTGAAAAAAAATTGCAGACACCAAGTTAAAGATTTAGAAAATGAGGGTAAATGTGAGGATAAACGATGATTTGAAGACCTTGAAGACCTTGGCGTTTGGAGCATCTAAAATTAGTTAATAAACCCAATAAATTCAAAGATATTCAAATCTAGCCTCTGCCCATATTTGCTTGCCATTTGGGCAATGGATGTGGACAAAAAGTACACATTCTGAAACATTCACAACTTTTGTCGACCCTTAAGGGAGAGGGGTCAGTCATTGGACACCTCAACAATGACTGGCCCCCATGCCACTTTGGACCGATCGACAGCATGTACGACACTTGTCAACCATGTGGGAAAGCATGTGGCGGGTACCGTCCACCGTTCAAACCGGTCACCAACCTTCTGAACCGATCGTCTCCTGCGATTTAATGGAGGCTTCTCGAGGAAGCTTGGTTTTTTGCTTCGGGTCTGCTTACTATTCGTTTCTGGCTCCGACTGTTGCACAGAGGAGAATTGATGGTTGACGCCTTCACCACCGCCCTTCATGTGCTTCATCCCTCCTTATGGCACCTGTGCCCTCCTGGCTCGAGCTCTCCTAGTCCTGGTTCGACCGCGGTGGCATACAAAACTGTCATTCCCTCAACTCTATGGCTGTTATGCCTCAGTTTTGTGTTCGTTAACCCTCGAATCTGTGGTGGTTTAACCTCGGCACTGTGGTGTATATACCTTGGCTTTGTGTTGTTATACCTCGGCTCTTTGGTGGCTATGCTTGGCTCTGTGCTACTTACTCTCGGTTATGTCATTGTTATACTTGGATTTGTGGTGGTTTTAATCGTTTCTGTGGTGGTTATACTCGGCTCTGTGGTGGTCATACCTCGGCTTTGTCGTCATCATACCTCGGCTTTGTGTTGGTCATACCTCGGCTCTATGCTGGTTTGACTCGGCTCTGTGGTGGTCATACTTCAGCTTTGTGGTGGTCATACCTCGGCTCTATGATGGTTTTATTCGGCTCTATGGTGGTTTTATTCGGCTCGACCTTGTGGTGGTTTTAAATCGACTCTGTGGTGGTTTTACTCGACTCTATGGTGGGCATACCTTAGCTCTGTGGTGGTGGTGGTCATACCTCGACTCTGTGGTGGTTTTACCTGCGTTTGGAACTGTGTGGCTTATAGTTTTGTATGCTCCGAATTGTGTTTTTAGCTGCATTTTTCAGCTCTGGATGCTGTGAATTGTGCTTTCAAGTGCGTTTCCCTGTTGGTTTTAGTTTTTTTAGTGTTTTTTCATGTTTTTTAACGTTTGTTCTCTATGAATGATTGGGTTTTTTCATTTTTTGCAGGTCAATACAGAGGCCAAGGACAATGCAGTTGGATGGCAAGGCAAGGAGGATAATGCAGTTGGTAAGGAGGAATACCAGGAGGAAGAGGAATTCGAGGAGAGTATTCTTAAGGTAGGACTCTGTCCTACCAGTCATATGTATGTGTTTGTAAACACATTTAACCTAAAGGATATGTTCTCTGTTCAACTTCTTTATTGTATTTTACTGTGTTTTTAAACACTTGGGTTTTCTGTAAATTGTCTGTCTGGTTTTTTGTGTTAATTAAAAGAATCTGAATAAATTGAGATATAGGGTTTAGGGTTTATGGTTTTCTATAAATGTTTAAAGTAAATTGGTAATTTTCTGATTGTTTGTGTTAATTAAAAGAATCTGTGTAAATTGAGATTCCGCGTTTACGGTTTATGGTTTTCTGTAAATGTTTAAAGTAAATTGGTAATTTCGTGATTTTATGTGTTAATTAAAAGAATCTGTGTCAATTGAGATTTCGGGTATAGGTTTTATGGTTTTCTGTAAATGTTTAAAGTAAATTGTTTGGTTTTTTGTGTTAATTAAAAGAATGTGTAAATTGAGATTCCGAGTTTAGGGTTTATGGTTTTCTGTAAATGTTTAAAGTAAATTTTCTAGTTTTTTGTGTTAATTAAAATAATCTGTGTAAATTGAGATTCCAGGTATAGGGTTTATGGTTTTCTGTAAATGTTTAAAGTAAATTGTTTGGTTTTCCTATAAATGTTTAAATATTTTTATCCACCACAGAGCTGAGAGCCGAGGTATAACTATTTTATATTCTGTACATGTTTTCTCATACTGTGTTAGTAATGTTGAGGTTTAGGGTAGGGTTTATGTGTTAATTAGAAGGAATCTTTGTAAATTGAGATACAGGGTTTAGGGTTTATGTCATTTTCTCATATGTGTTAGTAATGTTGAGGTTTAGGGGAGGGTTTTTTGTGTTAATTAGAAGGAATATCTGTAAATTGAGATACACGGTTTAGGGGTTTTGTCATTTTCTCATACTGTGTTAGTAATGTTGAGGTTTAGGGTAGGGTTTTTGTGTTAATTAAAATCAATCTTTGTAAATTGAGATATGGGGTTTAGGGTTTATGGTGTTCTTTAAATTGATATTTTGATGTTTAAATATTGTTGTAAGCACCACAGAGCCGAGGTATAACCACCACAGAGCCGAGTATGTTAATAATTTTTTATATTCTGTACATGTTTTCAATTAATTTCATGACATTTTCTCATACTGTGTTGTTAATAATGTTGTCTAAATTCTCATGTTGTGTTGTTAATAATGGTGGAATTTTCTCATACTGTCATAAATTGAGATATAGGGTTTAGGGTTTATGGTTTTCTGTGAATTGATATTTTGATGTTTAAATATTGGTATAATGACCATAGAGACGAGGTATAACGACCACAGAGCCAAGTATGTTAATAATGTTTTATATTCTGTACATGTTTTCAATTAATTTCATGACATTTTCTCATACCGTGTTGTTAATAATGTTGTCTAAATTCTCATATTGTGTTGTTAATAATGTTGAATTCAATTTCTTTGTTCACACCCTCTGTTGATTGTTCAGGGTATCATTGGTTTGCAATTATGATTTTTATAATCCACTTCTTTTTAATCAATTAAGAGGTAGGATCATTCAATCAAGGTTGTTCTCATTGCAAGACACATTTTCAGAGTGGGGCAATGGGCCAAAATCCAAGTTGAAATTTGGTGTCATGGACCTTTTTTGCTTATGAATTTAGTTTCTTTGTTCAGATTATCCTCCTTTATTTAGTGATTTTTATTGATGAAGTTAGCAAGTAATTTTCACAACCTAAAAATTTTCACCTAGCTACCTACTCCACCTTAGCAGTGGTAGAATAACTACCCTGGGGGACAGTAACAACGAAGGTGGTCATCATGCCGAGATTTATTTATTTCTTGATTCCAAACCCGCTTGCAAGAGGAAGCAAAAAAATTCTATATGAAATTATAAATTGAAACAAACTTTACCCACTTACAAATATATAAATCATTCAATCTATGAAACTATATTGTTAACTGAGGTGTGATTATTGTTTACTGTCAGAATTTCCCCCAAATGTTTTATACAAATTCTCTGGTAATAATATTGATCATTGTATTCACTTAATCATGTTGAGTGAGCTGAGTAAGAAAGCTTTATTGTTTAGTGTAAGAATGTCCCCCAAACGTTTTCTACAAATTCTCTGGTAATAATATTACTCATTGTATTCACTTAATCATGTTGAGTGAGCTGAGGAAGAAAGCTTTATTGTTTAGTGTAAGAATGTCCCCCAAACGTTTTCTACAAATTTTCTGGTAACAATATTGATCATTATATTCACTTAATCATGTTGAGTGAGCTGAGAAAGAAGCTTGCGAAAAAAAGTACAGAAAAGAAAATTCGATAATTGACAGGTCTCTAAAGTTCAAGAGGGTATGCTTGCCAAAACATTCTGGGTAAGGCTACAAACCTTCAAGGAAATGCCATTTATTTCCTTCTATTTTGATTCCAAGGACTTGAATCTACCTTCTATGGAGGCAGAGCAGCATTCATATGTTGTTGTTTATGAAATTTTGAGCCTAGCAATAGAAACGAAATAAAAAATTTCTAAGAGGACAAGGGAAATTCTTATCAGGGATCGAGAGATATATATGTTGCTTCGAACGAGACATAGATTTTGTCTTTATTAGAGATGCATACCAAGACTCAGAGTTGATTGGGAAGGACCCACTAATCATTTTTCACGTGTATCATACAGTTTCAGCATCTATTCTTAGACTATCAAAACCCATTTTGGATATGATCAGGAACCGCTAGAGAGGTCTTCAAATACTTAGAAGATTGTGATAGGGTACATATCATTGTTTATACTTAAAGCTTACCTATGTACAGTCTAAGAGAAATGTATTGATATTCATCTACTTTCTCAAAAATAGGACTACAATACATCGATGGTGACTGTGTCAACAAAGGAATTGTGGGATTGACGAAGGGCTGCCTGGGGTTGAGTAGTGCCATGCTCTCATGACCGTGGCATGTCATTATGGTAGTTGCATTAATTATTGTTGCAACTACATCCTCCCTAATGTCAATAATTGCCTCAAAGGAGGTTGTTCAACCCAATGCTCCACCTGTTATTAATGCATCCATTATTGCAGCAACAAATATTCCATCTATTATCGCTACATCTAAAATGACTGCATCTACCTATGCTTAGTCTAAGAGAAATGTATTGAGGTTTAGGTAGGATCATTTAATCAGGATTGTTCCCATTGCAAGACACATTTTCAGAGTGGGGCAATAGGCCAAAATCCAAGTTGGAATTTGGGGTCATAGACCTTTTTTTCTTATGAATTCAGTTTCTTTGTTCAGAGTATCCTCCTTTATTCAGTGATTTTTATTGATGAAGTTAACAAGTAATTTTCACCTCCTGCATTGAAGACCCCACATGGCATGGAGAATGAGAACGGGGTAATAATTTGAAACTTGTAGGGGAGAGGGGTCAATCATTGGACACCTTAGCAATGACTGGCCCCCATGCCACGTAGGAGTTATAAACTGTTTGATATATAACTTCATAAAAATTCTGATATAGGCTAAGGCTATAACTTCAACAGATTAACAAACTTGTAGGATTCAGACACTTTTTTATACATACTAATTTGAAACTGTTTGTAGCTTCCCAAACATCCATGGATGCTATCATTAGCAAACCTATTTGATCCTTACCAAAATCACAGTGTCTTGTGGTTACAAAAATTAAGTCATGGCACCCCTATGCTTGATGGCTTCGATTTCCTGCATTGCCGAAAATTGTTGAGTTGACTTCCTTACCCATGTCTGGTGGACTGCCCAACATTGGATGATTAGGATGTGCCCGAATGTTGGAATATGGTTGAATCCAATTTGCTCCATGTAGCCATGGTGGGACTGAGTAGCCCAAGTGTCCACTTGTGTTACTAACGCCAGCACTAACTGCAGTTGTCATAAAAACACAGTTAGGATTCAAACCTGCACTGGTAGGGGTATAAGAGGTGGGCCTAACCTGTTAAGTCCCTATATTAATAGTGTAGTCCCTTATTATGTTAGTGTATCCCCCCTTATTGTTATTATTGTGCCCTTAAATTATTATTTTTAGGTCGGCTAGGATTACATTGTGGCCCCACTAGGATTACATTATGGCCCTATGGACTCCTATATATAGAAAAGAGGTTTTGTAATTTGTATAATCCAAGAATTGTTCATTTATGTAATGTATTGGAGGTTTCCCCCTCGAAGTGGCTCATTTCTAAGGCGTTGATATCTCTTTTCTTCTCTTTTTGGAGCTGGTTACACAACATTTGGTATCAAAGGCTTGGATTCTAGGGTTTTCGCTGCTCCAAACAGGTCATCGTGGAATTTTCGCTATAAATTTTTTTCTACGAAGTTTCAGAAGCTGAAATTTTTATGGTGCGAAGCCCAAATCCTGAGGAAGATCTTCGAAAAATTTCAGAGCTTGGTTCGCAATATTTTCAGAGATATGATCTGTGGAAGCTAGGTCATTTTTCAGACTCCTAAACAGGTCATCGTGGAATTTGCACTATAAATTGTTTTCTACGAAGGTTCAGAATCTAAAATTCATATGGTGCGAAGAGAAAAGCCTGAGGAAATGTTTCGAAAAATTTCAGAGCTTGGTTCGCAATATTTTTGGAGATATGATCTGTGGAATGTAGTGCTTTTTCAGGCAACTAAATTTCATCTCAAAGAGGTGATCGTTGGAAAAGTTCAATAACTCTCGCTCTGGGAATCGGATTGGAGTGCCGTAAAAAATTTTCACAAGTAAACAGACTGTAGTTTCTTGGCTATCAATTTCAGAGACAAAGGACGAAACAGTGACAGGTGGCAAGTCATACAAGTTCGCTCTACTGAACCAGTCCATAATTAGGTCATTGTGGGAGATTGGACATAACTTTGTCTTGGGGAATCAAAATTAGGTCAGACCTGTGGCATTCAAAAGAGAATTTAGAGGGATATTTTAGTGCTGAATTTTAGATATTGAAGAACCGTAATCACGGAGATAATACAATTTCAATATCGATCTCCTCAAAAGAAAGTAAAAGGTGTGTATTGTTTTTCCCGAATTGCATAAATATTCTTTGAAAAACCAGTTTGAAGTGATTCCAAGGGCCTATTGAGCATATATTTCAGTATTGCATTCTGAAATTCCTCCTATAAAGAATTCAACACCAATTAAGCCCTCATAAATCTATACTATGATGCATGAAGTGGAAGAATTGCAGTATGAGATATCAAAATTACGGTACCAAGTGCAACAAATTTCGATCTTACGAAGAGCAACCGAAGATGACATAGATAGTTTAAAAGAAAAAATGGAGGCTAATTTGGATGGTTTGAAGGATCAAGTAATAGCTAATATGGATGATATATTAGTGGAAGATCACATCGAGCATCAGCAAGAAGTTTTCCAACTCTCAAAGGATAACCTAACTTTGGTGCAGAATCTAATGAAACAACAGGAAGATCAACGTCACATTGAAAAAAGTTCTGAAGAAATCACAGAAGCAAGAACTCGACAAGTACAATCAATTTCAGAATATCTCAACAAGTGGAAGAACTTTCCTGTAGAATATTCCACATGGGAGGATGAGAATTTTATACAGAAGCATGAAGAAATAATCAAGCGTTGAGGACAACACTTGTTTGAAAGAGAGGGGCATGTTAAGTCCCTATATTAATAGTGTAGTCCCTTATTATGTTAGTGTATCCCCCCTTATTGTTATTATTGTACCCTTGTAACCCCCATATTGTTATTATTGTGCCCTTAAATTATTATTGTTAGGTAGGCTAGGATTACATTGTGGCCCCACTAGGATTACATTATGGCCCCATGGACTCCTATATATAGAAAGGAGGTTTTGTAATTTGTATAATCCAAGAATTTTTCATTTATGTAATGTATTGGAGGTTCCCCCCTTGAAGTGGCTCATTTATAAGGCGTTGATATCTCTTTTCTTCTCTTTTTGGAGCTGGTTACACAACATAACCCCTGCTTGATAGCTAGGGACTTGGATGTTAATCAGGTCTTGGAATGATGCTGTCTGATTTGCAATGTGGTCCAGCGTGTTAGACATTAACCTATTTGCCACAAACTGGCTTGAACCATGGTCTTCTCTGCTTGTCACCCCTCCTCCTTTTTCCAACTCTTGTTGAACCTTTCTTGCCTCTCTCTCTTGCCTTGCCAATTTATTTTGATGTTCCTTATATTCCCTTTCTTTTTATCTTTCCAACCTTTCCTTTGCTCGAGCTTCTTCTATTGCAATCATTGCAGCCCTCTTTTCAGTGGCTAACTCCTCCTTTCTCTTTTTAGCTTCTTGAATTTCATTCTTTTTACATTTAGACTCGAACATTAAATTCATATAATATTCATATGTGAGAAATTGTGAAATCCTCCCTAAACGAAGATAATCTGGTATTGAGTTCCTTGATGAGGCCTTCACTCTCTCTACTGGTAGCTTTAGGAATGCACCAAGTAATCTCTAATTTTCTGTTGCCCCATGCTCATCCGGACCTAGCACTTGGATTTCATCTTCTAGGGCAACTGATTGGTCCCCATTGTTGTCTTCTTCAGGTACTTCATGCTGAATAGGCTCCTCTTCCAGTGATCCATTGTCCACAAAATAATGAACAAGTTCGGTGTTCAACCCTGATGGTTGTGAAGGCATGTCCATGCTTTCATCCTCATTGGTGGTAGATACATTATTTCCAGTGATATTCATCACGACCTCTACCAGCCATGATGGTGCACTTACTTGGGTTAGCATGGTCAATTTCTCATTGTCAGTTGCATCAGTGGGTGTCACAGCCTCATTGATATTGTCAGTTGGTTCATGACGAAACTATATCTCACTGACATGCTTAACATCATCACCACCACAGAACAACCCTTTATAAAGGGACTTTATACCTTCAGCAGCAGAGACATCTTCTTGGGCACAAAAATTTTCTTCCACTTCAAATGCTTGGATACAACTGGTATCATGCATACACTAGTACATTTGGTGGAAATTCTGACACTTGGTTTTGACACTTTTGACCAAATGTCGAAAAGTTCCCCAAATTTTTTCAATCCCACCCGAAACCGTCGCTATACCGACGTCTAGAGAAAAGTGTCGCAATACCGACACTTAGAAAAAGTGTCGCAATTGCGACGTTTGGAGGAAGACATCGCAATTGCGACACTATGCCCCAAGGCGTCGCTATTGCGATGGCTGCTTCCAAACGTCGCAATTGTGACACAATGTCTAAGTGTCGCAATTGCGACATTTGGAGGCATTCGTCGTAATAGAGACGCTTTGTTTGCAACACAATTTCAAAGTGTCGTAATTGCGACATTTGGAGGCATCGGAAGAGCGACGCTTGTTTGGATGTGACGAAAAAGGTGTCGGTATTGCAACACATTGTCAAGGCGTCATAATTGCGACGTTATGACGAACCACGTTTTGTCCGTCCTCGAACTGTCGCTCTTGCGACGACTATAATAGCAACGCTCCAGTCACCGTCGGTATAATGACATTTATATGCAATAAAATACAGTTATATGCCTTTGAAAAAATGGTCGGCTTACAGAGCAGTGCGAGGAGTAGTTCATGGAGGCACCTTTGCGATTGCGCATAATTTGGAGAGAAAATAGTAATAATGAGAGAGGCTCCTTTAATTATGTCTTTGATTTTTGAAGGTATGGATTGTCCAGCCAGCAATTCTATGCTGTTGAGAAAGACTCGCAATCCTCTAGAAAAAACACTATTGTGAAGATGCCTGGTGAAGAAACGGACATTGGGTTCACGACTGTTGATGAACACATCTTAGTCCGGCGAAGAAGGCACCAAGGAGGGTATTCTCAGTGAATGAGGGATGTTGAAATATTAATTTAAAATACCATGTCCTCTGGCCGCTTTCTAAATCTGTTTGAATGGCTTTGTCAAACAGCTGCTTTCTAAAACTGATGAACAGTCAATTTTGGTTTTGAAATCACAGTCCGTGCACACTTAAAAATAGAGCATTGTATTGTTTTGGAAACAAAGAAATTTAATAGTAAACGCGGGAGATTTTAATTCAGAAGAACGTGGTCCCACAGACCACAGACCAAATCAGCCATCCACGTGGAAGCAGGCAATTCGATCGCGTTATTTTTTGGCCCGTCTGCATTGTGGAATTCCGGACCCAAAAAATTATAGGGCGGAATTAATTTGATTTTCGCGTCATAGTTTTCCTCCGTACGCAAAGCCAAAAAACAAACCAGAATTTTTATATGGCGTATTCTATGAAGTTTTCGCTTCACAAATTAGGGTGACATCAACAGGCTATTTTGGAACGCGAATTTGTGATTGAAATCGGGTTTATTTTTTTTGAAGTCCGGACGTATGATATAGTTTTATTAATATTTTGTTATAAGTTTTGTTTCAATGCCCGATAGTTATTTAAACCATTGGCTCATATATAACATATGCGCAAATATTTCACTTTGGGCATTCGTAATGTGGGCCCCGAATACTTTAAATAGGTACATATACATTAGACAATTTAAAAGTTTTGAGGATTGCACCCCCGGTGCAATTGTTTGTTTATAAGATTATATGATACATGTGAGATAAAGGTTTATTATTTATCATATATAAATAAATTTTATCAAATATCGTACATTTACACTTTTATGAGGTGATGTTATAAGTAAATTCATAAATATCTCTTTTTAATCCTCATTTTACTCCATGAATATGTTTGGAAATGAAATTTCAATAGATTAATTTTCTCCTAACCTATGTATCATCAATATTGTACATTTACATTCTTAATGATGAGGTGATGTTATAGGTAAATCCATGAATATCTCCTTTTAATATTCATTTTACTCCATGAATATGTTTGTTAATGAAATTTCAATAGATTAATTTTCTTGCTATTAAATGTTTTATGAAGATATGGTAAGGAATTCTCTCTTGTTCTTCTTAGAAATAATTATATATGATTTTTTTTTTTCTTTTCAAAATAGATTAAAAAGATTATATGAGAAAAATTATTAATTCATCAATATGTGTGTGTGTGTGTTTGAGGAATAATTTCATAGTTCAACTTAATGGTTCATTATATAATCATGTGGTCATCACCAATGATATATCTTAAAAAGCAACTGAAAATCCATGTGTACAAAATCGATGTATACTCTAGAGAGTGGTTCTCATATCACTATGTAAATTGTTGTATGCTACTTCAAAAAAATTATAAGATAAACTGTAATACACATCATATATGCACCATAACAATTGGTGCAGGGTAAAACCCACCTACGACACCTTTGTACTCGATCCAATTTTCTCTGTCAACTCTTCTATCTATGGGAGTTTCCTCCAAGGATCATAATACCCCAACGCCTGTTATCACCCTAGTAATTCTCAGGTTGTGGGATAGGGATTTTTGTAGTTAAGAACACCAAGGGTAACCAAGAACTGCTTTGGGAATTCAAGATCTAGCCTTCTTGAACTCCAGAGAGGGATCTCTCCATATGATTTAGCTTTGTTTTAGTAACAGATATTAGGCTAGCTATGATTGTGTATTTGGGTTTGATTTTAAAATATTGGTGGGAATAAAGAGATTTCAAGGTAAACCAGAAAGATCTACCAGAATATTGGGCAATGGAGTCAACTCTCTAGGCAAGCAAAACTAAGAAATAAGGCTTAGAGATGCAAATGGGCTAAGGGAAAGATAGGTGACCTTCTAAGGCTATGTATAAGCTTGATTTGATGGAGTGGATGGAATCTGAGCAAAAGGGCACTTACGAATCCTTAAGCTACAGATAAGAAGATTGAAGAAGGGGATCTAACTGGGAACCGTAGAACTTCCCATAAGGTTTTACGAACAGGCTATTACTGGCCTACCATCTTTAAGGATGCCAAAAAATTTGTGTAGGCTTGTGATAGTTTCCAAAGGGCAAGACGCCCTGGGAAATCGGATGAAATGCCTTTGAACCCTCAACTAGTGATTGAACCATTTGAACGTTGGGCACTTGATTTTTTTGGCCCTATTAGTCCTCCCTCAAACCAAAAAACATACATCCTAGTTGCAACCAAATATGTCACTAAGTGGGTCGAAGCAGAGGCACTTTCAAAATCTACAGAGGAATCTATAGTACAGTTTCTTTTCCAAATCTTTGTGTGCTATGGTCTCCCAAGGGAAATAATCACATATGGAGGACCACAATTTGTAGGTAATAAATTAGCTGAAACATTGCAAAACTACCACATTCAGCACAAGATTACAACTCCATATCACCCATAGGCCAATGGCCAAGTAGAGAGCATGAACAAAGTAGAAAACATTAAAATGCCAACAAGTTTCAAAACAGGGAGCTTATTATCACTAAGCCTGTTTAATTTTTCCTTAGTTGATCATTATAAACTAGAAAAATATAATATGAATGAATGTAAACTTTAAAGAAATACACTGAAAACAATGTTAGGTCCCTATATTACTAGTATAGTCCCTTATTTTTGTTAGTGTAACCCCCTTATTGTTATTATTGTAGCCTTGTAACCCCCATTTTGTTATTATTGTGCCCTTAAATTATTATTGTTAGGTCGGCTAGGATTACATTGT
This sequence comes from Pinus albicaulis, assembly GCA_034641835.2. NCBI lineage: Eukaryota > Viridiplantae > Streptophyta > Pinopsida > Pinales > Pinaceae > Pinus > Pinus albicaulis. Next base: position 86,528,322 of record CM076577.1, read on the forward strand.
GGCCCACTAGGATTACATTATGGCCACATGGACTCCTATATATAGAAAGGAGGTTTTGTAAATTGTATCATCCAAGAATTGTTCTTTTATGTAATGTATTGGAGGTTTCCCCCTCGAAGTGGCTTATTTCTAAGGCGTTGATATCTCTTTTCTTCTATTTTTGGAGCTGGTTACACAACATTTGGTATTAGAGCTTTGGATTCTAGGGTTTCGCTGCTCCAAACAGGTCATCGTGGCATTTTCGCTATAACTTTTTTTCTACGAAGTTTCAGAAGCTGAAATTTTTAGGGTACGAAGCTGCAATCCTGAGGAAGATTTTCTAAAATTTTCAGAGCTTGGTTCGCAATATTTTTGGAGATATCATTTGTGGAAGTTAGGTATTTTTTCAAGCTCCTAAACAGGTCATCGTGGAATTTTCGCTATAATTTTTTTTCTACGAAGGTTTAGAATATGAAATTCGTAAGGTGCGAAGATGAAAGCCTGAGGAAATTCGTCAAAAAATTTCAGAGCTTGGTTCGCAATATTTTTGGAGATATGATCTATGGAAGGTAGTACTTTTTCAGGCTCCTGAATTGCATCTCAAAGAGGTGATCGTGGGAAAAGTTCAATAACTCTCTCTCTGGGCAGTGGATTTGAGTGCCGTAAAAAGTGGTCACAAGTACACGGACTGTAGTTTCTTGGCTATCAATTTCAGAGATAAAGGACGAAACAGTTACACGTGGCAAGTTTACAAGTGTGCTCCACTGAACCAGTCCAGAATTAGGTCATTGTGGGAGATTGGACACAACTTTGTCTTGGAAAATCAAAATCAGATCAGACCTATTGCTTTCAAAAGAGAATTCAGAGGGATACTTCAGTGATGAATTTCAGATATTGAAGATCTGTAATCACAGAGATAATACAATTTCAATATCGAGCTCCTCAAAGCTAGTAAAAGGTGTGTATTTTTTTTTCCGAATTGCATAAGTCTTGTTTGAAGAATCAAGTTGAATTGATTGCAAGGGCATATTGTAGAATAGATATCAATATTGGAGTCTGAAATGGCCCCTAAAAAGAATTCAACACACATTAAGCCTTTAGAAGGCTCTACTATGACTCATGAAGATGAAGAATGGCAACATGACATATCAAAATTACAAGAGAAAATGCAACAAATTTCGCTCTCGCAAAGAACAACAAAAAATGAAATGGAAGTTTTGAAGAAAGGCATGGGAACTAAGGTGGATGGTTTGAAGAAAGGTGTGGAAGCTAAGATGAATGGTTTGGAAGCTAAGATAGATGGCATGGAAGTCGGCATGGAAGCTAAGATTGATGACATGGAAGCTAAGATCGATGAGAAAATGGAAAACATGAAGAATTTTCTAAAAGCAGACATGGAAGGTTTGACAAAGTTTATAAAAGAAAGGTTTCCTAATGGTGAAAAGATAGTAGAAGAACCTCATGATGAGAACAAAATAAATGCTAATTGTGATTTCATAAACTCTAATGTTGGCGGGAAGAACCACCATATTCCAAAGATGGATATGAGGAAGTTTGATGGAAAGGATCCTGTAACATGGATACTACGGATGGAGCAATATTTTGATCTCCATAACGTACAAAACACACAAAAGGTACGCATTGCAACTTTACATTTAGAACAAAATACATTTGTATGGTATCAATGGCTTTGCTCCCGTAAAAAAATTGTCACTTGGTCAATTTTTACGGAGGAAATGATAGCACATTATGAGGATACAAAGAGCAACACCTTCTTTAGCCAATTCATAAATCTCAAACAAAAGGGTTTAGTGGGGCAGCACATTGAGGACTTCCAAAAATTGAATATAAGGGTAACTAATATTCCAGAGGAACACGGGATTGATCTCTTCTTAGGTACTCTAAAGGATAACATCCAACATGAAGTTCGTGTTTTGGAACCTGATTCATTGGAGAAGGCATTCAGGTTGGCAAGAAAAGTTGAATGCAAAATTATGGCGACAAGGAAGCCTACCACTCAATTCTATAAAGAAGGAAGTGTTTCTACGCCTAGATTTCCACAACCTACAAGGTTGACACCACAAAAATTGGAAGAAAAAAGAGCAAAGGGCTTTGCTACAGTTGTGATAGCAAATACACTAAAGGTCATAAGTGTGCTGAAAAGAAATTATTTTACATAGATTGTGAAGAAGAAGAAGAAAATGAACAAGAAGAGGATACACACCAGGAACCAGCCATAGAAGAGGAAGAAATGAATCCGGCCATATCATGTAATGCACTGGCAGGAATTACCACTCCTCAAACTCTCAAGATAGCAGGACAGATCAAGAAGAAAAAGGTAATAGTGTTGATTGATTCAGGTGGCACCCATAATTTTATTCATTGTAAGGTAGCCAAGGAATTAAATTGTTTCCTATACCCAGCACCAGAATGTCAAGTGATGGTTGCAAATGGAGGAACTATAAATTTCTCTGGAAAATGCCACAATATCAAGCTAACCATGGGGGAATATTTGTTGACAAGTCCAATGCTTTCCATTCCTATGGGAGGTGTTGTTGTTGTACTAGGAGTACAATGGTTACAATCTTTGGGGACAGTAGCTTTTAATTTTCAAGAACTTTTCTTGAAATTTTTTTCAGAAGGAAAGGAAGTCGAATTACGGGGTATTGAAGGGAAGCCAGGAAGGATAATAAGCTCTAATGTCGTGACAAAGCTTCTAAAGAAAGAACAACGAGGCGTAATTGCACAATTATGCTCACTAGAAGTTCCGACATCAAAATCATCTATTTCTGCAGATCTCCAACAAGTCTTGGACAATCATTCTAAGGTGTTTGAAACTCCCAAAGGACTCCCACCTATTCGTGATCATGATCATGCTATTCATTTGGTTCCAGGAAGTGTTCCTCCAAACATCAGGCCTTATAGATATCATTACTTCCAAAAGAGCGAAATTGAACGTATGATTGCAGAAATGTTAGAGGCGGGTATAATTCAACCTAGTCAAAGTTCTTTCTCTGCTCCTGTAGTATTGGTACACAAGAAGGATGGATCATGGCGAATGTGTCCGGATTATAGGGAGCTAATTAAGCTCACCATTAAAGACAAATTTCCCATTCCTGTGATTGATGAATTATTGGATGAATTACATGGAGCAATTTATTTTACCAAGTTGGATCTTCGTTCGGGATATCATCAAATTAGAATGAAGACTGAAGATATTCCAAAAATAGCATTTCGAACTCATGAGGGTCATTATGAATTTTTGGTCATGCCTTTTGGCCTTACCAATGCACCTTCTACATTTCAAGGGTTGATGAATTCCATTTTCAAACCCTTCCTTGGAAAATTTGTGCTAGTATTTTTTGATGATATACTAATCTACAGCAGGTCTTGGAAGGATCATGTTGAACATGTTGACAGGGTGCTCAAACTATTGCGGGAGAAACAATTATATGCAAAAACATCCAAATGTTTCTTTGGAGTACAAGAGGTGGAATATCTGGGTCATATTATATCTCACGAGGGTGTTAAAGTAGACCCTAACAAAATTAAATCCATTAAGGAATGGAAATTCCCCAAGACAAAATTCGAAGGTTCAAGAAGTCGAAGATCACATCGAGCATCAGCAAGAAGTTCTCCAACTCTTAAAGGATAACCTGAATTTGGCACAAAATCGAATGAAACAACAGGCAGATCAACATCGTAGAGAGAGAAGTTTTGATGTAGGAGATTGGGTATTTTTACGGCTACAACCATACAAACAAATGTCCCTCAAGCAAGCAAAGAAGGATAATAAATTATCGCCAAAGTACTATGGTCCTTACAAGGTGTTGCAAAGATTGGTACTATGGCATACAAATTGGAGCTTCCTGCTTCTTCGCGAGTACATCCAGTTTTCCATGTTTCATGCTTAAAGAAGGTTATAGGTGAAGATCTTCCAGTTCAAACAGTATTTCCAGAACTTGATGGAGAAGGGAAAATCATATTGGAACCTGAAGCAGTCATGGAAAAAAGAACTCGACAACTACGGAATCGATCAATTTCAGAGTATCTCATCAAGTGGAAGAACTTACCCACTGAAGATTCTACATGGAAGGATGAGAATTTTATACAGAAGCACCCGGAGCTACTCAAGTGTTGAGGACAACACTTTTTTTGAAGGAGAGTGGCATGTTAGGTCCCTATATCACTAGTATAGTCCCTTATTATTGTTAGTGTAAACCCCTTATTGTTATTATTGTACCCTTGTAACCCCCATTTTGTTATTATTGTGCCCTCAAATTATTATTGTTAGGTCGGCTAGGATTACATTGTGGCCCACTAGGATTACATTATGGCCCCATGGACTCCTATATATAGAAAGGAGGTTTTGTAAATTGTATCATCCAAGAATTGTTCATTTATGTAATGTATTGGAGGTTGCCCCCTCGAAGTGGCTTATTTCTAAGGCGTTCATATCTCTTTTCTTCTATTTTTGAAGCTGGTTACACAACAAACAAGGAAAGAAATGAGACTTATCTTGTCACCACGAGAATCCTTAGCTATGATGTCTCTGATCTCTTTCCAGTCTGTTGCTTTCGATAATTGACTCACCAACTTCAATATAACCAGCAAATAAGACTATAACTATCATGAGAAATTTTTATTCACCCTGAAGACTTCGAATTGTGAAGTATTTATACAAAAACTGTTCACAAAATATCTCAGGAATTGAGATAATATTTTAATAAAAAATAGGAAAGAAAAATTAATAAGAGGGACAGCTGCAAAACAGTTTGCAAGATGTTACCTTTTTACAAGCAAAAATAGAACCGATTATTCTAATTTGAACTGATTGTTGATGTGCGTTACACAACAAACAAGGAAAGAAATGAGACTTATCTTGTCACCACGAGAATCCTTAGCTATGATGTCTCTGATCTCTTTCCAGTCTGTTACTTTCACTAATTGACTCACCAACTTCAATATATCCAACAAATAAGAATATAGTTGTCTTGAGAAATTTTATTCACACTGAATACTTCGAATTATGAAGTATTTATACAAAAAACTGTTTACAAAATATCTCAGGAATTGAGATAATGTTTTAATAAAAAATAGGAAAGAAAACTTAAAAAGAGGGACAACTGCAAAATAGTTTGCAAGTTGTTACCTTTTCACAAGAAAAAATAGAACTGATTATTCTAATTTGAACTGATTGTTGTTGTGCACTTTAACCCTGTATTTTTACCATTTGAGGTAACAATAAAAAATGAATTTCCAAGTGAATTTCCTAATTTTTATCCATTAAATTCACAGCAGATCTGTGAATTCTTGCCACTTTTCTGCAAAGGGGATCTTCATGGTCTTCAATTTTCTATAACTTTCATCTGCCTCTGTATACTTGGAAAAGTTAGGCTTGATAGTGAAAATATGCCTGAGCTCATTATCTAAAAAGAAAAGATTTTCAAAATACTGAAGAAGTATTTTTCCTGTTGGTGATCCTTGAGGCAGTGGTTGTCTGGCTTGCTCTTTTGCATGATTTTTGATTTTTAGATCATAATATTTCTGAGGCATTAACTTGTCATTCAATGCGTGAATATCAGGCAAACCTGCTTCTGAAAATGTTTTGTATTTGGCTAAAAATCTTGAGATGGATACATCAATGTCTTTACGCCGGTCCTCTAGATTACTCATTATGTTTCTTTTGTTCAGGACCTTTTTGATTTGAAGAATGGTTTTTTTTCTATCAACAATTTTCAATTCTTCCAACTCTTCCCTGGTTTTATTGTTTAAAAAAGCTATGATTTGGATTGCTTGGGCTGGTTTATTGTCAATTTCCCTCTTAGTCTTGTCAATCTCTACAGTAGCAACTTGAAGTAACTCCGTCTGTTCATAAATTATTCAAATTGAAAGCCATTGAGAATGAATGCCTTCAATAATTTTGGTCCATAAATGATTTTTTATATAGGCCACTTGATCTGTAAGATTTACTTGTGCTTGCAGAATATTTACATGTTCTTGTAGTCGATCGGCCCTTTGCTCATGTCCTTTAGAAGTAATCAAGGCATCATTTTTGGAATTTTCTAAATTAATAATAATGCCTTTCAAACTAACAATCTCTTTATCTTGATGTTGTAGTGTGCTCCTCTGTGAGGATGAAGAAGAAGAGGCAGAGATTAGAGAAGTAATTGGCACTGCAGTTTCCAGTACTCCTTTCGATGCCAAGTGTTCTGCCAAAGTAGATGGTATAGCAGTGTTTAGAGTGGGGATCACTGTAGGAATGACCATTGGTTGTGCTTTTCTTAGTTCTTCATTCTCTTTCATTAGAGCTTCTATTTGACTTTCCATTATTTTTATCTGATCTGTCATTTGATGTACAAGCTGCTTTAAATCATCATTCTCTATTTTTTGCTGTAGAATTTCTTTTGCTTGAAAGTTTTCACTCTGAGGCAACTTCAACTATTTTCTAAGAGCAGCTATATCCTCATTTTTCTGTTTAATTAAGACTTTTTCCCCTTCAATGTTGGCTGGGTCACCCCCTTCTTCAATCACTATATCTTCTAGTGCTTTTATTCTTAAATTATTAGCATACAGTGAGGCTTTGTCCAACTTCATTTGATTTTGGAGGTTGAGCACTGTTTTCTCAAGCCTAATTGATTTCATAGTTTTATTGACAATTTTGGAATATAGCATTTCAGTATTGCTCCTATGAAATTCAATTTGATCTAATTCATGAATGGCATCTGCATCCACTTCAAAATCTATTTTGGAATAATCTACCACTGATTTTGGCTCAGCCACTATAGGCTTCAAGAATGACATTACCAATTTATTGGATGAATAATCAAATGCTGAAAGAAGCATGTCTTTGTTTCTAGGCTTTTCCTTAAGAAATATAGAATGAGCTTGATTCTTGATCTCTTCATTCTTCTCTTTAATCTGTCTGAATCTTATCTGAATCTCTAACTCTGTATTGTTAGTTTCCTGAGAAGAAGGAGGCAAATCGAAAGTAGCCTGGTTTTCCTTCATGACTGTATATTTTTGTTGTGTTCCATTTTTTACATTTTGAAGCTCTTTTAATGTTTGAGTGACTATTCTTGTTGCTTCACCATCTATATCAATATTTACATCCTTATCTTTTTCTTCTTCTATTGACTTGCTTCTTTTACTATAAGGAGTTCTGAATTTTATGTCCTCAATAGTCTCAGCTATGAAACTATCTCCTTCTCTGTCTCTTTTATGTACATTATCAATATCTTTGCTTGTAGAAGCCACCTATGTCTATTCAATCTGTTTGCCTTTTCCACTGTCTACCTGTATTACTTGTACTACCTGTGAATCATCATTAGATAGGGTGTTTGGCTCCCATTCAATTTTATTTACATATCTTTCAATATGGGGCTTAGGATCATGCAAGTAAACAGGAAACTTACATTTTACCCTTATTGCACTCAAAATACCTTGTGGGTCATACTTCCATGTAAAACTACATGGGAACTTATACTCTTTAAGTTTGACATTTATCTCATTGGCAGCTTCTCTGTTTTTCACAATGAATGGCCCAATTTTATTTTTCAGCTTAAATTGGGTCTTTTTCTTGGAAGCTATGAAGTTGATTTCATCTACATTCAATAGTTGTCTCAGATATTCTAAAGCAAATATTCTTGTAGTAAGAAATCTGGGTAACTTATATGGGGCCAGGGATGAGCCATACACTCTGATTTCTGTATGATTTTTATATAAATACCAATCTCTAGTTTTGTAGCCCTCTGATAACTGTAGAATTCTTCTTGTCTCATCATTGATCCTAGGGATCTCCTCTTTTTCCAAGAGATACATAGCAAGGGCTATAAATGAGTCATTGAAATCTGTAAAACTATACTTTCTGTTCCATTTCCTTAGAATAGATGACCAAAATACTATTGATAGAACTTTTCCTTCTGCATCCACTTTCTGACATTCAATTGGAAACTTATCTGCTTGATAATATAGGAAGAGGTGGAGTAGATAAGAGGAGTATCTGAAAACTCCTTCTGATAATTTGGATAACTGATAATGCATAATTTCAGCAATAAATCTAGCAAAATTGAACTGAATGGATGGTGATTGACCAGGGCTTAGAGTTGACAGAAAACCTAGGATAGCCACATCAGTGAATTCATCACTGGTGTATCCTAGTATGAAGGAGAGCATTGAGATAATCTGTCTAGTTTCATCTGGGAAATCAACGATGTGGAAAGGAGGATTTAACTTAGGAATATCAACTTGATTTGGACAAAAAGTCTTGTATATTTTGATTCTAGTATTGAAATCCAATTCAAGATATAGTTGGGTTAAATATTCTATTGATAGGGAAGCAGAATTGGGGTCATGATTCATTTGCAGCATGGAATTTATCGACTCTTCAGTGATGTAAAACAGGATGTCTTTTTCTTTGTTTACAATACATCTTTGTTCTGGCATATAATAAGCTTGGCATAATCTGATAAATTCAGGAACAAAATGAGTGAGAGGGACAATATATCTAGGCAGTGTTGAAAATGCAGCAAGATGATGGAGCTTGGTGAAATGAAGTCGCCTTCACTAAGTGGGCCCGCAGGCAAATTCTGGCGCAAAATCTATTTTTAGACTATGTCTATTTTTAGACATATGGAGCATGGTTCGGGGATTCCAGTTTGAGATTCTTGGAGCATTGGTCATGTTGGTAAAAATAGATGAGACTCTATTTTTTAGGTCGAAGAGGTCGAAGGCTATTTTTAGACTACCTCTCCTAAAAATAGGGAAGTCAAATATTATTTACCCTTAATAATATTTAGACTCTAAACAGTAGTTTATTCTCTTGGAGCACTTCAGTTCGAGCTGCAGAAGTGGCTCATGCATCTGACAGAGGAATCACGTGGTTCCCAAGGTTTTGATGGCATCATGCATGGTTGACTTCAGTTGGACTTCAGTGGCAGAAGTTTGGAGGAGGTAATGAGACAGATAGTGGAGTTATGTTCTGTTTATTTTAGTTGAACTAGTTGAGATCAGTTCACTACAGTGCATGATCAGTTCAGTGGAGACCAGTGAAAGAGGTAGATGAAAGGGTGTAGTTAGCTATCAGTTGTGACTATACTGTTGCTATTTGCAACACACAGATAGGTGGAGTAAGCCCATGAGGATTGCGCAGTTCAGGATGGTGGTTTATCTATATAAAGAGGCCATCCCATAGCATTGAAACACACAATAGAGGCAAGGCAATTGGCTGTGAGTTTTGAACCAGTAACCTGTTCAAAACTGAGCTAGATTGTGGGTAATTGTATGAGAAAGTACTGAGTACTTGTGAGGAGTATTGTACTGAGTTAGTTACTTGATTTCTCCATTATAATATACACAATAGCTACGGGGTTTTCAGCTATAAGCTTTCCCCATACATACTGTGTTAATGTGTATGATGATTTGATGTGTTATCGCTTGATTTTATTTCCGCATGTGTGATGATCTGAGTTGGTTGAGTGGAAGAGATTATGTGTTGCATATAAATTCAAATTGTATGTGATCGGGATAGTCTCGGTGGATAATTAATCATTATTCAGCAAATTTCTACATGGTATCGGAGCTATTGAAGTTCAGATTGATCATCACAGTGATTACAAACTTATTTCGGTAGACAGAGTCTGCATGCGGGCCAGGTAGCCTCCGGATTCATCTTTCTTCGGAAAGTGAAAGGTACGCCCCTTGCAGTCGATCTCTGTGCTAGAAATAATTTGTTCTCACGATCTAGAGCGGTTGAGCTTTGAGGTGGAATTCAAAATTTTGCAGCAGTTTTGTTTTCTTGGTGCCAGTGTTGAAAATGTCTTTCAACGGTTTGCGACTCGAATATGCTCTTGAAGGTAGTTCGAATTATGTTGCATGGAAGGATCGCATGGAAGCAGTATTAGAAGATAATGGTCTCAAGGAGTTCGTAGATACGGATGTCCAAAAGCCCACTGATCCTGCTGAAGTCGATGCATGGCAAAAGAAGATGGCGAAGTGTCGAAGGATCTTGTTGGAGGGCGTCAAGGATCATATTGTATCCAGCCTGCATGGAAAGGCTTCTCCATATTTAATGTGGAAAGCTTTGACGGATCTATTCCAGAGTAAGAGCGACCAAAGGAAGCTGGCGCTCAAAGATAAGCTCGGGAACATCAAGATGGAGAAGGGCGACAGTATCGCCAAATACCTCACGAAGTTCACTCAGTGCAGAGATGAGCTGGGAAGTGTGGGGGTGACTGTCGATGAAGAGGACATGGTCAACCTGGCTCTCCTTGGTCTTTCTAAGGCTTGGCACTCATATCAAGATAGTGTCAATGGTCGGGAGAAGCTGTCGGGATGGGAGTGCCTTTGGGCGGATCTCATGCAGGAGGAGATAAGGAGGACTACTCGAGATGGATCTTCATCAAAGGGAGCTAATGAAGAAAATTGCGCTTTGGTTGCCAAAGCAAAGAAGGGGAAGGGTAAGAAAACCTCTCATTCTGGTGCAAAGGGCAAGAAGCAGGATATGGCGAAAGTGAAGTGTTTTTACTGCCATGATCACGGACATTATGCTACCAATTGTCCAAAGAAGAAGAAGAACAAGCAAGCGGGAAGATCTGCAGATGGAGAAGTTTTGGCTTCACAGTTCGAGCTTGACTTTTCACTGATTGCATGCTTGGTTTCAAGTGTGCTGGGATCGGTATGGTTCTTGGACAGTGGTGCGTCATTTCATATGACAGGAGATCGGGAGTTGTTCTCAGATCTGGAGGACAAAGATTTGGGTGTGCACATCGAGATGGGCGATGATGGTAGATACAGTGCGACTGGTATCGGTACCATATCCTTTCAGAGGGAGTCTAGTAAACCCTTTGTCTTGAAGGATGTCATGCATGTACCTGGATTGAAGAAGAACTTGATCTCTGTGGCGATGTTGGAGGATAAGGGGTATGATGTGGTCTTCAGCGAAGGAAAAGACTTCCTGTGCAGTAAGACTACTGGAGAGACCCGGAAGATAGGGGTTCGAACTAAGAACCTTTATCAGTTGCAGGTAGATGGCTGCGCAGCTATGGCATGCAAGGTGGGAGAAGTGGTGAGCCGGGATGATGAGGGCGAACTGTGGCACAGGAGATTGGGCCACCTTCACCATGGAGCTTTGAAGATTCTGCAGCAGATTTCTACTGGGCTTCCTAAGGGCACCCTTGCGCAGTCAGATCAGTGCAAGGGGTGTACTTTTGGGAAGTATGTGAAAGCCACCTTTCACGAGAAGGATAGTCGCGCCACGACGATCCTTGAGAGAGTTCACACAGACGTGTGTGGTCCTTTCTCAGTTGCTTCGACAGCAAAGCACCGGTATTATGTGATCTTTGTTGATGATTTCTCTCGAAAGTGCTGGATCTTCTTCATGTCGAAGAAGAGCGATACATTCGCGAAGTTCTGTGAGTTTAAAGCACTGGTCGAGAAGGAGTCGGGGAAGAAGGTGATTGCTCTAGGGAGTGATAACGGTGGTGAATTCATCTCGGCTGAATTCAAGGAGTTCTGCAGCGCAGAAGGGATTCGGAGAGAGCTCATCGCACCCCATAACCCACAGCAGAACGGGGTGGCTGAGCGGAAGAACATAACGATAGTGGGTGCTGCACGGGCGATGTTGCATGATCAGGGCCTACCCCTTCACTTGTGGGCTGAGGCATGCAATACAGCAGTGTATGTGCAGAACCGTTGTCCTCACAAGGTTCTTGGCATGAGTACACCAGAGGAGGCTTATTCTGGCAAGAGGCCTGATATTTCCCATTTGCGGATTTTGGTTCTCCTGTCTACATGCATGTGACGAAGGATGCGAGAAGGAAGCTGGATCCAACTGCTGAGGTTGGAATATTTGTGGGGTACACTGATACACCTCACAACTATCGGGTGTATTTTTCAGACAGTCGAAAGACTGTTGTGTGATGGGATATAAAATTTCAGGAGGAGAAAGCCATGTAGTGTTCGCTTGAGAGGGAGCTACACTTGCATGCAGATGAGGAGTTGTTAGTTCCTAAGGAGGAGCTTCCGGATGTGGATCAGCCACAAGAGGAGGTTCAGGAGGTGGAAGAAACCACCCATGCAGCGCCAACCATCAGAGGGCGCATGCGCACTACAGAAGCTGAGCGACTAGCTCGGGATGTAGAGAAGGTTGTAGGACCACCTACAGCACAGCGCAGACAGAGGCAGTCACCGGATCGGTACACTGGATACATGGCTCTTGTGAGTCAATGTGTTGTGAAGGAGCCATCCTCTTTTGAGGAAGCCGTGGAGGAACCCGCATGGGTTGATGCCATGATCGAAGAATATGATTCGATCATCAGGAACAGTGCATGGGAGATTGTCCCAAGACCGGTTGGGAAATCAGTTGTAGGTTCGCGATGGATCTACAAGGTGGAGCAGGCGGCTGACGGGAGTGTGGAGAAGTACAAGGCGAGATTTGTCGCCCGTGGCTTCTCACAGATCGAGGGGATTGACTATGAGGAGACTTTTGCACCTGTCGCAAGGTACTCTTCCATACGGACGATCCTTGCTCTCTCAGCGCAGATGGGGTGGCACATTCATCAGATGGATGTGAAGACTGCGTTCCTCAACGGAGTTATTGAGGAGGAAGTGTACATAGAGCAGCCTGAAGGTTTTGAGATCTTCAGCAGTGAGTCGCATGTGTGCCGACTCAAGAGAGCACTGTACGGGCTGAAGCAAGCACCTCGTGCTTGGTACACTCGGATAGACAGCTACTTCACCGGGCTTGGATTCTCCAAGAGTGAGGCGGATCCAAACTTGTACCAGATTGTGGTGGAGGGGAAGCTGTTGATCATCGTACTGTATGTAGATGATCTGATTTTGACTGGCGATGAGCAGTTGATACTTTCATGCAAGGAGGATCTTGCACGAGAGTTTGACATGAAGGACTTGGGCATCCTTCATTATTTCCTGGGATTGGAGATTTGGCAGCGCAGCGGAGGACTGTTTGTTTCTCAGGGCAAGTATGCTCAAGAGATTCTGGAGAGGTTCAACATGCAAGGCTGCAAGCCTGTTGACACTCCTCTTCCTGGTGGGTGGAGGAAGGAGGATGCTACTTCAGCGGAGGTAGTGGATGCCACTGTCTATCAACAGTTGGTAGGGTCGCTTATGTATCTGGTCAATACATGATCCGATATATGATATGCAGTTAACCAGCTTTCGCAAGCTATGGTTAAGCCTACCAAGCTCTTTTGGAAGGCAGGAAAGCATGTATTGCGCTATATCAGAGGCACATCGGGATATGGTCTATGGTACAGACAGGAGGATGGAGTAGAAGCTTGCAGCTTCAACGGTACGGGTGGGCGGGCCCAATGGAGTGGAAGAAGACACGGAGTCACCCACATCCGTGGGTCGACAGCAGTTTCCTGGTACAGCAGGAAGTAGAGATCCGTGGCACTCAGTTCAGCAGAGGCCGAGTACATGGCAGCTAGCTTGGCTGCATGCGAGGCTATTTGGATGAGGAAGATCTTCGCAGGATTGTTCAGGTTGCATTTGGAGCCTACAGTGATCTACTGTGATAACCAGAGTTGCATTAAACTCTCGGCTAATCCAGTATTTCATGATAGGTCCAAACACATCGACATCGGGTACCATCATATCAGAGATTGTGTTCAGCGGAGAATCATGATGCTTTCATATGTTCCCATGGAGGATCAGGATGCCGACATCCTGACGAAGGCGCTCACCAGGAGCAAGTTCGAATTCCACAGAGGTAGGATAGGGGTTGCATATAATCCATATATTGCTGAGAGGGAGTGTTGAAAATGCATCAAGATGATGGAGCTTGGTGAAATGAAGTCGCCTTCACCAAGTGGGCCCGCAGGCAAATTCTGGCGCAAAGTCTATTTTTAGACTATGTCTATTTTTAGACATATGGAGCATGGTTCGGGGATTCCAGTTTGAGATTCTTGGAGCATTGTTCATGTTGGTAAAAATAGATGAGACTCTATTTTTTAGGTCGAAGAGGTTGAAGGCTATTTTTAGACTGCCTCTCCTAAAAATAGGGAAGTCAAATATTATTTACCCTTAATAATATTTAGACTCTAAACAGTAGTTTATTCTCTTGGAGCACTTCAGTTCGAGCTGCAGAAGTGGCTCATGCATCTGACAGAGGAATCACGTGGTTGCTAAGGTTTTGATGGCATCATGCATGGTTAACTTCAGTTGGACTTCAGTGGCAGAAGTTTGGAGGAGGTAATGAGACAGATAGTGGAGTTGTGTTCTGTTTATTTTAGTTGAACTAGTTGAGATTAGTTTAACTAGCTAATCAATTAGTTATGAGTGGAGTGAATTAAATATTATTTAATTCATTAATTAGTAACTCATTATTCAACTCAAGAACACATCATTTCACTACAGTGCATGATCAGTTCAATGGAGACCAATGAAAGAGGTAGATGAAAGGGTGTAGTTAGCTATCAGTTGTGACTATACTGTTGCTATTTGCAACACACAGATAGGTGGAGTAAGCCCATGAGGATTGCGCAGTTCAGGCTGGTGGTTTATCTATATAAAGAGGCCATCTCATAGCATTGAAACACGCAATAGAGGCAAGGCAATTGGCGGTGAGTTTTGAACCAGTAACCTGTTCAAAATTGAGCTAGATTGTGGGTAACTGTATGAGAAAGTACTGAGTACTTGTGAGGAGTATTGTACTGAGTTAGTTACTTTATTTATCCATTATAATATACACAATCGCTGCGGGGTTTTCAGCTATAAGCTTTCCCCATACATACTATGTTAATGTGTATGATGATTTGATGTGTTATCGCTTGATTTTATTTCTGCATGTTTGATGATCTGAGTTGAGTTGAATGGAAGAGATTATGTGTTGTGTATGAAGTTCAAATAGTATGTGACCAGGATAGTCTCGGTGGATAATTAATCATTATTCAGCAAATTTCTACAGGCAGATTGGATTCCCAAATTGGAATATCTTTGTCAGCCTTTTCCACTGATTTTCCATAGCACCAATTATAGACATTAAGCAGGTTAAATTCTACATTAGGGTATAGTATTCTATAGTCCAGATCAAATAAAGGGTTGTTCTCTAGAGAAATGACTGGAGTCTAGACTGGTCCGACCACATCTGTAGAATCAGCCGTGAGTGCAAGAGTTGGTTTGTCGATTTTGAAGGACAGAGGCTGAGGAATCTTTGCAGAAGACTTCTTTTGAGATTTTGGGCCTCCATTCTTGGGAGTTACCTGTTTCTTGGTCATTTTTAATATGAACGAAGCAAGCTTAAATGGTTTTCTAAGCTCCTTTATGAGAAACAGGGGTTTCTTGGAAAATTTCTACTGAAAATGGGGTTTTTGAGCAGGGTTTTTAAGAAATGCAAGGAATTTAAAGCTCGGAACGTGTATTTAAAATCGATTTCAACAGCAAAATGGACCAGGGTATGGAAAAAACTGTGAGAAAGGGAAATTAGGGATTCCAGGGAAATTTTGATAGAGTTTCCCCTGAAAAATGGACATTTTTTTGCAGTAACTTTGGTAATTATTTGAAATCGACGAGAATTTTGAAATCTCAGATGGAAAGTTCGAAGAAAAGTACCTGGAGAACCAGCAGAATTCGGTTGAAGACGTTGCAGAGGTGCTCAGTCTTCAATTTTTTGAAAATGGCTTCGCAGAGGACAATGTAGTAATTTGCAATGGAAATTCAAGGCAATGGGCGTTGAAAAATGGTAATGGTAGGTTGAAAATGGCTCTGCAAAGTTTCTCAAGGTTCAAACGGCGTGATTTTGAGGAAAAACAGTTCTGCAATGTTTTTACAGGTTTAAAGCGAAAAGGTGAAAATTTGAATGAAAAATATAATTTTAATGTATTAAACGATGGTATAACCATAGTTAAATGACATTAAACTCGGGTTAAGCGGGTGAGGTTTAGGGAATACTGCCAATGGTATTCGCGAGGGTAAATGGTGGTAAGAGGAAAATAGCTTCTCGAACGCGATACAACATGGTGGCGACACGTAAGCACGAGTGGTTTGGAAAAACCACCCATTTCGCGCGGCTTTGCCAAAACATCAAACGATTACTTTATGAGTGCGAAAATGTATTAGCGTCGTTGGATCTGGATTCAACGAGCGAACGGCCACGATCAAAAGGAAAGGTGCGGGGAAAAGGTAAGTTATCGGGTTCACTTTGGGCCATTGATATTGGGAAACTGTCACTATACCAAGAAAAGTGTCGCAATACCAACACTTAGACAAAGTGTCGCAATTGCGACGTTTGGAGGAAGACGTCGCAATTGCGACACTATGCCCCAAAGCGTCGCTATTGCGACGGCTGCCTCCAAACGTCGCTATTATATGTTTTACAAAGATATGGTAAGGAACTCTCTCTTTTTCTTCTTAGAAATAATTATATATAATTTTATTTTATTTTTCAAAATAGATTAAAAAAATTATATGAAAAAAATTATTAATTTATCAACATGTGTGTGTTTTGTGAGGAATAATTTCATAGTTCAACTTAATGGTTCATTATATAATCATGTGAGCATCACTAATGATATATCTTAAAAAGCAACTGAAAAGCCATGTGTACAAAATCAATGTATACTCTAGAGAGTGGTTCTCATATCACTATGTAAATTGTTGTATGCTACTTCAACAAAATTATAAGATAAACTGTAATACACATCATATATGCACCATAACAATTTCCATACAACTAATTTGTTTTAGGATACATGTCGCATTCTAGGGGTAAATTCTATATGATGTGTATATCAATCTATTAGGTGTTGGTAAGTTGTTAGTATCTAAGAAATGATAAGGAATATCCATACATCATGATCTTGTAATGTGATTATAAATTGTGTCTATAATTTCCATAAAATGTATAAATGATTTGTTTAAAAAAAATCAACACAATCAACCCTAAATAATTCTCATAATGTGGAATGTCATTGTAGAAACCAAAATGATGGTCACATGTCCCATTTCTATGTTATGGTGATCATATATATGTTGTAGCGACACTTGATGAGTAATTAAATAAATCTCAGAGTGTGACTCATTATGCCATATTTTTTTAAAGCATGATTTGTTTTCCTAGTTTTTACTAATTTGTTAACATATTTTATTCATTTGGAAAGCTAATTAATGATGCTTTAAGTAATTAGGACCTAATGAGAGATCATCCTCACATCTTCACTGAAATATATTTGGTAATTGTAGTCACTATATGGACCGCACATGCATGCTACTTAAGAAAAATTGAAATATAAACTATAATACACATCTTATATATGCCATAAAAATTGTCATACAACTTATTTACTTCTAGATACATATGAAATACTTCAGGTAAATGCCATATTATGTGTATACCAATATAGTAGGTGTTGGTAAGTTATGAGGATCTAAGAAATTATAGGGTATCCACACATTAGTAGTGCCCTAGTGAATTTTTTGCATAATTTTCTATTTGTTGTAATTTTGTTGCCTGGATTTGTTATAGATTTCAAATAATATATACAATTATCTACCAATTGTTCTTTATAAAGAAGAAGTACAATAAGTAGTCACCTAAAAGCGAGCCATGTGAAAATATTGGTAACATGAGTAACCCGGTAAGCTGTAAATGAAAGGTGAATAACCTCCACTCACCAACAAGTGGCAGGCAGGGTTGGAATTTGGATTTCTCTTTACCCGTCACACAATTTTTTTTGATGTTTTGGTCATTATTTTTCTAGTCAATAAATGTTACGTTTAAAATTTTGCACTTCATTAATGACGTTCTCGTAGTAAATTAACCCTTCACCAATAAAATTTTGATTAAAAAAATTGAACGCTCTTCCATTTTCTTTGGATTTTGGAGTGTGATATATCTGTGTCATGGAATTTTAATACCTAAAGTTTCAAGAGAAATAACTGATTCTTTTCAAACTAATATTTCCTCAATATATGCTATGATCTACTAAAAATTACTTCCAAAATCAAGTAACCTTCCAATATAAAGAAAAAAACATGAACAAGCTTTCCCTAAATTGAAATAAATTTATGTTTATTATTAATATTGCATAATCTGTCTTATAAAAATTGCATAATCGGACTAAGAACAAATCCTCAGTGCATTTTTTATTGTTGTTGTGATTAAAAAAATGAGCCAAAGAATGCTAAGGCACTCAGAGAAATCAATCTATGTATTATTTCTCACAAAATCATGTTGAGAAGTGGAGACTAAGCGCTATATTTTTTTCTATCCTCAATCTCTCTATTAATTATGTCTATGTAGTTATAAGAATAACAAGCCAAAGAAATCTCAGGCTTCCAGTGAAATTAGTCTCTGTGTGCAGAAATTAATGATTACTGTTGACTAAATGTTATACCATTTGAAATTGCTGAGCGAAATTAATCAGGCCGTGATGTACCATTTGTTAGTATCTATTTTCTCATGTATGAAAGTTGATGTACCATTGAAAGTTTAATAATTCTATTGAAAGTTTAATAACTATATATATATATATATATATATATATATATTTAAATTTAATGATTAATAATAATTAAATTAAAATTATTAAAAGACAAAATAAAAGCCTAATAATCACGAACTATTATGATAATTTAAAAATATAGAACTCAGGCTGAACATAGTTACAAAGATACCAAGAAAAGAAGAGTGCATGTGCATGATAACCTCTTTCTTGATAACCTATGAATGCCATTCTCAATGAAGACTCAAGACTCAACTGGATTGGATTGTGTATCAAAATAGTAGGAATGAATCAAAGTTCAATGAATGGATAACTTGATCGAGAAAATTTATAGGGAAAGGTAACTTGACTATCAATCTACTAAACCTCACTTCCATGATTAAAAAAACACCCCCACCTTCTCAATGGTCCCATCATGGTCCACCTATTGAAAAACAACCAACAAATATTATTTTTTATATATTTTTGCATGGCCATTGGACAATGATTTACTATGGTTTTCCTACTAAATTCCAATGGATGATTATTCAAAAATATTGAGAATTAGTAATTTAGTCTCAAGGCATAGCCAAGAGTCTTACTAGATAATTATAGATTACCTCTCCCTTGGATGATTGTACATTTTTCATCTACTTTTTCACGTGAGTTTCAGTTGATGCTAGATCTTTGCCTTCTATTTCTTTAGTGAAGCTAAGAGTTAAATTTGATCTTACATTAATAACTATACTTGCATGAATATCCATGCTTTTATACTTCCCCATTGTGGTCAATGTTGATGTATGGCCTTGGCCCATTGATCTTACAATTAACTCACTATTCATATTCAATTTTCTCTAGTTCAGCCCAATAAAATAAGGAAAATAGAAAATGAAGTCTTGATTTTTCTTTCCAGTGCTCCTACATAATACAAATACTCTTAAAAACCAATTAATATATAAATTTTCATCATTCATGCTAAAATAAGTTTGAATTTTTTTAATGAATCTGCTTACAATTAATAGATTACATTGCTCACAGAATAAGAGATAATTTAGAACTATGATTTCATAATAATAAATTATCGGGCTCCCACAGGGCGATGAACTTGGTCGGATGTGACCCTTCTGTAGTAGCTCCTGAATCTGCCTCTTGATTTCATCGTTCTCCAGAACAAAGTGCCGATAGATCGGTTCGTTGGGTAGCGGCGCACCTGGGGTCAGATCAATCGGGTGCTTGACCTAAAAATGTAGAGGAACCCTTGTGGGTGAGGTGAAAATGTCCCCGTACTCCTCCACAACCTTATCCATTTGTTGTTGTCATGTAGAGGAGCCTTGTCTGGAGGTCGTGGTCATAGTCTTCTTCTTGCCTTGGGGGCGGATCATCAGGAAAACTAATTTCCTAGTTTGGGAAATGAGCTTACTGCATTGTTTTGCAGTAACCAAAGAGATAGTGGCAGGAGTTGGTACCTCTGGTATCCTGTACAACTTATTTCCCAAAGTAACAATAACAGCACGAGGCCGAGACTTATACACCACATGACGCTTCCACAAGTATGGTTGTCCTAATAATACATCAGAAACATCAATAGGAGCAATGTCACATAATACATCATTCGTGAAGGGCTTGATGCTATAGGGAAGGCGGCACTGCTGGCTGACGCGAAGATCTCGTCCTTGGTGAAGCCACCCGATGGTGTATGGATGTGGGTGAGCTGTGGTCGGCAAGCCCAACCGCTTCACGGCATCTGCCGAAATGAGGTTCTTTTGTCTCCCATTGTCTAAAATGAACTGTACCGGGGAGCCCTTTACCCACATCTGGGAGTGGATCAAAGAGAAGTTCCTCCTCCTCCAGATCGTTTGGTTCCTCCTTCTCGATCTTTGTATTGGCAACAGTGGCATTGGGCTCTGCATCAATAATCGGTTTCCCTTTGTCATTCCCCTTGTCAGGTTCTGATTCAGATTTGGAGCATGCATCTGACTCAAAAGCCCGCATCTCGGCCACCAGCGACTGCTTGGCCCGACACTCACTTGTGTTGTGAGTGGAGCTCTTATGGAACTCACACCACTTTCCCGTGTCCTTCTTTGGCTTTGCGGTGCTTTTCTTTGCTTGTGGCTTCAACAGGTTGTATTGAGTCACCATGCCTTGGCTATGTCCTTTTTTCTGTAGTTTAGGAGCACCTTTCCCTTGCTTTTGATTCGCAGATCCAAAGTCTCGCTTCTTCTATTTGAATTTCTGCTCAATCTTGGCAGCATACCTGTATGCCGTACCAAGCGAGGAGATGTCGAGGAACTCCATTTCATCCTGAATGTATCTGTGCAGAAAACTGCAATACTTTAGCACCAGATGTTTTTATGAATCTTTGATACCCAACTTGGTGTGCAGGGTATGGAACAGATTCGTCAGCTCATGCACATCTTGATCCCTTTGTTGCTGTAGTGTGGTCCATTGTATGTACTTGTCCTCATAGCTCCCCACGGGATAGTATTGTTCCTTGATGGCATCTTGAAAATAATTCCAAGTGGGTACGACCGAGAACAAAGAGGGTTCTGTCTCATCCTTTTTCTCACAGTGGGTTTCCCACTAGTCCTTGACATGGGGGGCAGCTTTAAGGAGTGCAAAAATAATCTTCTCCCTATCGGAAAAGTCATGAACCGAGAAATATCCTTCTAATAGATTCAACCATCTATCTACGGCATCTACATCTATTTGACCCTCAAATATGGGAATGTTAAAATTTACTTGTACCTTAAAAGGAGTCGCACCTCCAGAGTGGTTGCTGGATGTAGATGCGCCACCGGTGGGCAACCGTTGAAGGATATGGGCAAAGTTATCCATCATCGCGTTTCTTTGTTTTTTGAGGGCCTCCTCAAGCAATATTTTGATAGGATCTCCTACTCCCTCATCTTTCTTTTTGTCCCTCATGGGCGTCTGTCGGGGTTTGCGAGGCTGGTCTTGCAAAGGTTCCACCAGATCGAGCCCTAACTCCTTATACCCCGACCTCGTTGGGGACATGCAAAGAAGGATCGAGAAAAAGCAGACTGATCTGATACCACTAATCCGGATTTATGCAGGAACACAACAGAATAAACACATAACCATAAATATAGAGATGCAGTGGAAATAACACTTCATTTTATTAATATCAAAGAACTAAAATTTGCTTACAGACAGAATGGAAATAAAACTAGCTAGGGCGCTGGTAGCTATCTCTGAGGAGAGATGTGGCGGCTACAGGTCTCTGAACTGAGTTACAATGAGGCTCGAGGGCCTATTTATTATTAAGAAACAATGGAGAACCCTAAACATCCAAAAACCTAACCCTAGGAGATGAAGCGCCAAAACTATGGGCCCCGTTTGGGTAAATTGGTGTTTCAACTTCCCATGGACGTAACTTTGGCATACTATCTCCGTTTGACGCACATGATACATCATTAGAAATATCTATCTGAGGACTACAAATTTCACCACAAATATCATTTTGGAATAGAATGATACGAAATGATTTTCGTTGGAGGCGTGATGCCCAAAAAACGTCATTTAGGGCCTCAAAATGGCTCCGGAAGTTCAGGACCCAAAAAACTGCTAAAAATAGTAATTTGTGACAAAACTGAAAAAATGAAAGAGATAATGGTGGGTCCCCAAGTGGAATAGGCGGGTGGCCACCAGTATCCACCTGGATCATTGAGTGAGCCAAAAAAGTAACTTTCCTTACCTTTTGAGTACAACCTTGCAATTGTGAAGAGGACTAGTGTTGCAAAATTATTGGTAAGTGGAATTTAAAGGGCGTAAGAACGTTTTTGAAAAAATTTCAAATGTCAAAATTAAGTCTTCTATCCTTCCTAGCACCTCACGGAAAACGGGAATCCGCAAATTCTAGTCATAAAATATGTGCAAAATGCCTTATGATGGGCAAAATGGAGGATTGGTCCTATGCTACTACATGAGTTAGGGTTTCATGTGGCAACAGGGAACCTTGTATAGTTTTTCAAGGATAGGAAAGGAGAATATTGTCAGTTAATCATCACATGAAACTTCATCACCATTTGAAAATTGTGTCTTAATTTGAAACAATAAGACTACCCAACTATTTCATTATTTAATTTTGATTGTGTAATACAAAAAAATATCCTAGATAACTTAAATAATGTAAGCACTTTTGCAAAAATTTAGTGGAGAGAACCTTTAATTACATTTATTTTGAAGTTCCACTTGCATTTTAAGCCATTTTAATTAGTCTTTCATGGCTATTCTAGTAAAAATTTCAACCTCTTGTAGAAATTTGTTTGTCACTTGTATTAGAAATGCAAAAATCAAATGTAAATAAAAATGATTTGAAATGATAAATATCAAATGCGCGCTACATAAAAATGATTTTTTTAAAAGCTACATTGACGTCTGATATCACACGCGCATTCGCCCTCAGCTCTTGCAGAACAGCATTCGCCCTCAGCATTTGCCCTCAGCTCTTACAGAACAACATTCGCCCTCATCATTCGCCCTCAGCTCTTGCAGAACAGCATTCGCCCTCAGTTCTTGCAAAATGGTAAGTTCTTACTGCAGGCCCTTCCTCCTATAGTAGGGTTGACCCTATTTGGGTTTTTTTGGAGCCTCTGAGAATACAAAGGTTGTGATTGATTACGGGGCAATGCCTATATTTGTGGAACTTCTTTCCTCTGGGAATGATAATGTTCGAGAACAGGTAGGCATAAAATTATTCTTCCCAACTATCTTTATACGTCTGTAATTTTGGAATTTGATTTAAAAAACTACTACCCAACTTTGAGTTCAACTGGTGTTCGTGTAAGGCTGTTTGGGCTTTGGGAAATATTGTTGGAGACTCTGCAACATTTAGGGATCTTGCCCTCAATCATGGAGCTCCAAGGTAGGTGCTTTCCCAGTTGAATGATACTGCCAGAATTTCAATGATAAGAAATGCTACATGGGCTCTGTCAAAGTTTTGTCGTGGTAAACCCCAACCACTATTCGAACAGGTAAGCAGAATACATTTTCTGCCTCTTCTTCTTAGTTCGTAGATACTGTTGATTTTTTTTATAGATCTTGGTGCTTGGTAGATTTGGACGTAATATGTACCTAGGCGCTTGTTCATTACAATGACTCCATCATCATGTTTTAGAAAATACTCAGAAATTTGGGTTTCACAAGGGGATTACCCTTGCTTGCAATTATCAATTATCAATCACATTCAAAAAAAGTCTTTCGTAGCATTGCTGAGCTCTTTTTAGGTGAATTTCCGAGGCAATTTCACAATATCTGAACTAAATTTGTCTGTCCTTTTCAATACTCTGCGCTTGTAATAGAACCAGACAAACAATCTAGTGGCCAACGCAACAACAACAACACCTCCTGTTGCAATGCCTGCAATTCACCCTCTCTGCACGCATGAATGACTATGGCACCCTCTTTTGTGAACAGGTACTGGAGCTGAAGGTATTGGTTTCCATTAGGATCGTGGAATTCAACATCCAAAATAGTATCAAATTCCACTGCAATAGTATTCCCCAGTGAGGGCAACAGTTCATTGAGACCTATTGGACTCATCACCCCCAAATAGCCTCCGGGGCTACCCAGAGTGTGATCATCTGGAGCAATAACAAATGCTCATCCATCCCCAATTGAAACAAGAACAGGACCCACATTGGTTACAGAAAAGGAGAAACACGTTTTGAAAGAAGAAGAAACTTTTGCATTAGGGTCCAGAAATCTAACTGGTCTATTGTACAATGCCCTACCTGCACTTCAAATTGGTACTCCCAAATCCATGCTAAGGCTCACTGTGCCATTCTTCAGATGAGAATCTTAACCTGAAGTTTGATTCCAAAAAACCCAAGTCCCCTGTTCTATGCACAAGACCTCTGTTACAACGAGTAGAGTTCTGAGCGAAATACTTCACAATCGGAAGCAAAAGAAAGATCGCAAAATTGCTCCGCTTTAGACTGATAATTTTCTGTGCGAAAATTCAACTGCGGACAGTAAAAACATAATATCAAACACAACCAATCCACAATGGAATTTGAACATGAGGATTTATAACCACAGAAAACCCTCTCCAGGTTAAAAGAATTCCAGAATGGCTTTAAGATTCTACTAATGAGCACTTACAACACCATAGAAATTACTGTCACAATGAAATCTGCTGGAAGCAAAGCCCTTGTACAGTTTCTACATTTCCACAATGGAAGCAAGAATCTTTCTATCTCTTATGATCTGGTTCTGTGGTCAAATCCTTTGCTATGGTTGTCTTGTTTTGCTAAACGTGGATCTGTCTTAGCTTTGGCTCTGGTTCTCATTTAGGATCGTGGCTATCTTCTCTTGCTGTGGCTTTGACTATACAAAATTTTTCGATAGGAAAATGTTGACTCTGCTATATATAGGAGCTTCAATGGGTGCTCTCAAACACTTTTTTGGGCAGCTTTTTTTTGTCTTTGATTCAAGGCAGAACTATGTTGGCCTTGGTTTTTTAGTCCTTGGAACTTATTTCTCTCATATTTTCCATCCTATCCCTAGTTTGCTACCGAGAAAGACATAACTTCACGATATCAAAATTGACTATTTTTGGCCATTTATCTTTAGTAATGGTACAACTTTAATTTGGTGCATTCGTACAGTATCTGAAGAGCACTCTCAAGCTGTTATTTAGTATTTTAGCATAACTACTACATTTAACTACCATGCTCTAATATTTATATCAACCATAAGCATTCTTAAGGTAGTTCCACGTTTGTGAAGTAGAAGGAATGCTTCTGACAACTTCTTATCATAGTGGTACAATTATGTTCGCAGTTTATCTTTTATAAACCTCCAATTTTCCAAACGTAGTAGAGACTACAGTTTGCATCTCAAATTTTGGACAAATATGTTTAGTATTCTACAGAAAATGCATTAAGAATAAAAAAATCCCACAATTTGTAAAAACCCACAATTTTGTAAAAAGCTCACCATTTTGTAAAAAGCCCACAATTTGTAAAAATCCCACAATTTTGTAAAAAGCCCACATTTTATTAAAAATATAAACAATTTGTAAAAAGCCCACAATTTTGTAAAAAGCCCACAAATTGTAAAAAGCCCACAATTTTGTAAAAAGCCCACAAATTGTAAAAAGCCCACAATTTTGTAAAAAGCCCACATTTTGTAAAAAGCTCACAATTTGTAAAATGCCCACTTTTATTTTCTTCTTGCTTATATATTGAGCTCCCATTGAGTTCAACAAGTCTTGGGTTTTCTACACCATTGAGAGAGATTTACTGTTTTCTTTATAGGATAATTTGCATCAATGGAAGAAAACATTGGAGCTGGAAAAAAAATTCAAAAGGGTGAAAGGGGTGATGGCAGAGTTTATTGCCCTTGTAAAAAATGTTGTATGAGAAATAATGTTAGAGTTTTAATAGCAACAACAATAGTGCATTGTAGGAAATATGGGCACATTGATGGTGGATCGAATGACTATCGTCCCGTGGTAATTAATTATCTATCTTCATTTTGATTATATCGTAAAATTTTATATTATTTTAATATTTTTTATATACGCACTAATGTTTAATTATTAATGTTTGTAATTTTCATAAAGGCACAGTTGCCCCCCAACTTTTTGCAGATGATCAACCAGCTTCCACAGCTAAATAGTAGTAGATTAGATGATGTTGGACCAGTACAAGAGAATATTGCAGCAAATATTAGTATTGGAAATGATGTTGTACAAGGTGAAGAACATGAAGCGAATGATGAAGGTAATTTTAATGATCCCATGGAGGTAGATCACGATGACAGTAATGAGACAATTCACATTAATGATGGGACAAATCAAATGCTCCAAGACTTGTATGGTGAGTCAGATGATGATGGTGGAGATAGTAGTGACGGTATTTATGATGTACCTCTGATTGAAAGGTCAAGTGAACGACTTTTTGAACACTCAAATGCAACTCTTCTCTCTGCTACATTGTTGCTGGTGAACTTAAAGGTTATGAATAATTTGTCGAATAGATGTATGACACAACTCCTAAGGTATGAAATATGTATATATGATCACATATATGTAAATGTTGATTATTTTCCCTTTTTTTAGTTGTAATAAATGTGTAAAATAATAACTTATATATAATTTATTATTTTACACATTTATTACAACTAAAAAAAGGGAAAATAATCAACATTTACATATATGTGATCATATATACATATTGCATACATTAGGAGTTGTGCCATACATCTATTCGACAAATTATTCATAACCTTTAAGTTCACCAGCTCTCTGCTATTGTTACTAGTGAACTTAAAGGTTATGAATAATTTGTCGAACAGATGTATGACACAACTCCTAAGGTATGCAATATGTATATATGATCACATATATGTAAATGTTGATTATTTTCCCTTTTTTTAGCTGTAATAAATATGTAAAATAATAACTTATATATATATATATATATATATATATCATAGTTATCAAAACCGGCCGGTCAAGACGGCTGCCGGTTGGAACCGACCTTGCAACCCAGTCAATAGCCTATTCTCACCTGTTTTGGCCGGTTAACCGGCCGGTTACGGAACCGGCTGGTTTATGCATAAACTGGCCAGTTCCGTACTTAACCGGCCGGTTAGGTGCTCCTCCATGAGTTGAAAATTCCTCAGTGTCTCCTCCATGAGCTGCAAATTCCTCTATTATACTAGCAACAAACTTGTCTAATAACTCATACTCAACACCTTATAGTAGCAACAATACACATGATGACTGATAAATACAAGGCTGGCTAACATAAAATCCCTAGCAGCATGCAACTAATCAAGTGTACTTGATGACAATTTATGTTCTCAAAACAATCAGCAGCAACCTTATTTCACACTCAGCTAGGAACTGTCAGACCCTCTCCCTCTGCTCACACATAGCAGCAGCATAAATACAAAACCTTTCACACAACATACAAGCAATTTGACCATGGCATCAAGACTGATGCAAATGGTCTGACGCCACTCAAGGGACAACAACATACAACCTAATGAAAATGTGACTGGCAATAATAAATTGACCACTAGAAAATTCCCGCTTGGAAATTGACTAAACTAGCCACTGAGTTTTTTGGGTTTTAATGAATCTTTTCCGTGATAAATTTTGTCAAACACATTGTGAGCAGACTGCTAAAGTTGTAGTGCTCTCTCAACTTGTTACAAATACCACTAATAGTGGGTTTCATAAACCAATTCAATACCTCTAAGTGTTGTAGATGTTTTTCTAGAAATTTATTGCCAAGCAAACATAGATAATGAAGAATACAAGATCTTCAAAATGTTGGTTTGATATATATATATATATATATATATATATTGAACCCAGAATTGTCTTTAAGGCTGATGCAATGAATTGACAGCAGATCTGAGCAGGGACAGCTTGTATATTATAATATTAACTCAACAATAAAACACAGTGAATAATATAAGAGAAACCTGATACATTACTTCAACAAGTTTGCTTATGTAAAATGCAATGATATGTATTGCATTTGGTGCCATTTTGATATATTCACCTTTGCATGGTATATAAATGAGCAAAATTTTCATATTTTGTCTCTATTGGCTTGGAATCATGGTTGAAAATCTTAAAAATAGTTCTTTGTATCTGTTGGCTTGGAATTATTTAATGTATTTTTTTTTAAACCGGTTCATTGAGATCTGACCGCTACCGGTTAGACCGGTTCCGGTTCGAAACCCGGTTCATTAGCTCCACAAGTCCGATCACCGGTTCCGGTTTTAATATATATATATATATATGATTAATAATCTTTACAAGACACTACTTTTTGTTTATGTTGTATATTGTTGGGTGAATATTTGTTACCATTGCCAAATACTTTACCTTGAACATATCGAGATCTACGTGCTATTATGAAACACTTTGGAATGGAATATAACACTATAGATGCATGTCCTAAAGATCATATTATATATTACGGAGAACATGCGTTGAAAACAGAATGTCCGAAATGTGGTACCAGTAGATATCGAACAGATCAACTAACCAAAAAGGTGCCTCAAAAGGTTCTTCGTCATATTCCCATAATTCCACATTTGCAGTGAATGTTTAGGTGTAACAGCATAGCACAGTTTATAGATTACCATTCAAAGAATAGAAGTGGAGATGGTGTTATTCGAATGCCTGCAGATGGTTATGCATTTAGAGAAATCGAGGAAAAATATGCAGATTTTAAAATTGAACCTCGTAATGTCAGGCTTTCATTGGCAATTGATGGTGTTAATCCATTCGGAGAGCTTAGATCTACTTACTCAGTGTGGCATATTTTCGTTATCAACAATAACATTCCTCCTTGGATGTCAATAAAGAGGGAGCACATAATGTTGACTATGATTATTCCAGGTATTTGATACATTATTTCTTTGAATGTAACATTTTCATTCCTCTTGTTGTTTGCATAAATATATATTTTATTTATTTACTTATATATACATATATCATGGTGGTAATTATTATCTACCGTAATTTTGAACAATTAGGTAAGTACCAGGTCAAAGATATGAATGTATATATTGAGCCTCTTACCGATGAGCTAATACAGTTATGGCATGGCATCACTACGTATGACATCACTAAACCAATCAAGCAGAAGAGATTTCAATGTCATGGAATGCTTGTATGGACAATTCATGATGCTCTGGGACTAACACATGTTTGTGGTATGTAATATTTCGTTGCACTGTAATATAATACATAATTATCTAAATTAGATATACTATATTGCATGTTTTAAAAATGATCTCATAGTATATTAATTGTTATTGATCCATCTATTGCAGGTCTTCAAACAAAGGGTAGATTTGCATGTCCAGTTTGTGGCCCTAAGATGAAGTATCGTCATTCGTCAGAGTTAAGAAAGATGGTGTTTGATGAGTTTAGGCACTTCCTCCCTAGGAACCATAAGTATCGTACTACTGAAAAACATCTTTTCAATGATAAAGAAGAAACTGGATTAAAACCACGAAGAATGACACCTCAGTTGTGGATGTTGGAATATACCCGTAATTAATAATCACTAAGCAAATTAGTACGTAATTTGTGTATATATATATATATATATTATTTGTTTATGTAATGTTTGAAATTGTTTTAACTTAATTAATCATTTTATTTATTTTATAATAATATTGTTCATTTATTTACTCAATAATATCAAGGTCATCGTCACTTCGTGAAGGTACTAATATCGTACTTCCACCTCGGAATGAAATGTTATCCTTCTAACTGCATGTTTCCCTACTATGAGGACCTAAAAATAGCCTATTTTTTTGATACAATGTATGTCCGGAAGAATGTGACAAATGTTATGGCGAACCATACATGGTGCACATGATAGAGATAAAATTGAAAACAAAATACATTGAGAAATCGAATCATGAAATGAAAAGTGGATCGATGACTAAATAACAATGGAGGTCGAAATTATAATAATAATCCATGGTTATTAACAGAACAAAAAGGAAATGATGTAAAAAGAGGTCATTAGAAGAATTAAACTTCAAATGTGTTTATATTTCAAACATAAATAATATCTTAACGAAGAAAGGATTTGGGTGAAACACATGATTGGCATACCTTTGTTAAGGTAATTTTTTTGGTATACATTTTTGTATGTTATTGCTTGAATACATATTTAAATTTTCCTTTTTTTCTGCTTAATTTGGAAACCAATAACGATTCATTTTTTATTGTTATAGTATGTTCTACTCCGTATCTCTCCTAAACGACTTCGAGCATTGTCAAATACAAGTTATATATGGTCTTAGTAAATACATGAGGTAAGTATTTTTGATTTATACGCAAAATCTAATTGCTACAATTTCTTTTCGTACTTGATGAAATGATGTATTGAATTTACTCGTAATGAAATATATATTATGTTTCATTGAACAACCTTGCGTAATGATTTGCGCATGGTTGTCACACAGTTAGAAATCCATCAAGATGAAATAGTATTGAAGAGAGAAATTCCTGGGCTAATGTGTGAAATGCAAGTATCTACCTAATATTTTTCAATGCACAAGAACACTAGTTGGATACACCAAGTTGAGGAGATTGAAATGTGTGACCGCATAATACAAGGTCAATGTGGATGGTTGAGAGGCACCTCGAAACTTTCCGTCTTGGTTAGACAAAGAGCACGACGTCGAGGGTTCTATCGGAGGGATATGTGGTATATGAATCCATGGTGTAGGTTAGTCATTATCTTCCTATATTAGCCGCACCATCCATGAAGGCGATGGATTGCATTTGGGATGTGAACTCGATCAAAAAATTTGAAGTGGAGCACCCGTTGGGTAAAGGTAGAATGAAGAAAGTGAGAGGTGTAAAAGATTTATTATGTATATTATATATATTGTCATTTACATCATGTATATGATCATTATATTTTATTTAGGTCTTATTATTTCATAGTTTGTTGACTAATATAATTCTATCATGGTTGTAAGTAATATTTATTAATATTGGTGAATTATTGTTTTTTTAGTCTGTGTGCTCAAGATTATGAGGTACTACTTTTATATGACAAACAATCTTGAGTGAATGATAGTTGGATTGAAACATGTAAAGAACGTAACAATGGTAGGTTAATATGGAATCCATCACAGTTTAAATTGATTAGAGAAGCGTATCGTAATGGAGATGGAAACGTTACTGACAAAGGAAATCAATTTAGCATATGGTTTGAAAGATATAAAGGTATAATTAATCTACCTATTTTATTCATTACTTATTTTATATTTTTTTATATTTATAATGTGATGTAAAGCTGATTTTTCATTAATTTTCATGCTTCGTGTAAATTATATGATTAATTATTAATTGAGAATGCATCTTTTCTATGTTTGGCATATTGCTTGAAACACCACAAGGCTATGTGGTGCATGGTCATAAATTTCACATTAAACAGCTTGATGATAACAGAAAACTTCGATAGTGGGATAACCTAAAGATTCTGTCACTAATGTTTCTCCAGGAGGAGCGATGCATCCTCGAGAATCCGAAATAGATATTATGGGTTCTTAGATGATATAGTTGAGTGTGA
This sequence comes from Pinus albicaulis, assembly GCA_034641835.2. NCBI lineage: Eukaryota > Viridiplantae > Streptophyta > Pinopsida > Pinales > Pinaceae > Pinus > Pinus albicaulis. The sequence goes on from CM076577.1 coordinate 86,559,832, forward strand.
CTTCAATTCCTTCAAAATAGTTTTTTTCGACGTCAAATGGTATAGGCTACGAATGAATGTACGTGATTATGATAGAACACTTATTCAACATGAAAAAATGGATTTCCAATGGTTAAAACATCGTAGTTGGAAGCAAGAAAAGATCGCTATGTTTTTCCAAGCCAATGCGAACAAGTCTTTTACTCGAGGTTCCAAAGAACGAATGGCCATTTTCATTAGATATGATCTGAAGAGGAAGGCCAAGAGAGTATACCGTAGAGGAAGAAGATGATATTGATCAAGAAGAAGATGATGCAAAGGCAGATGAGCAGAAGATGCACGTATTTAAGAAGAAGATATCTGGATGAGAACCGTGCATAGGAGATGATAACAATTATCATGATGATGCCGATGAGATATTATTGAAAATGACATAATTGATGATGATGATGACATGGTCAACATTTCACACTATTTATGAATCAGATGTTGATATAGATGTCGTATCATTGGGATGAAGTTCAAGAAGACAGTTTAAGAAGAATATTGATACAAACATGTTATGTTCGAGTATGAGCTAGTATGTTATAACTTTATATTTTAATATGTAGGAATTATTGGTTTTTAAATAATTACATTTAAATTATGTGGTTTGGTATGTTGTTTATTATTTAACCAATAAATAATGGCCTTACTATTGTTTATTATTTCGTGACCAAGTAGATTCATTTGATTTATGGTCGTCTCGAAAAACCAATTAAACACTTAAATAGTCAAGATCTCGTAAGACAGTTTTACCCCCACCATAAATTGTTGAAAAACCGTCTCGGTCACTGTTGTGTCAAGACGAGGGTGGATTTTCATGATCACTTGAATGAAAATGAATCAAAACATCTTGGATGTTTTATATGACCTATAAGCCCCAGATGAAGATCCTAATGCCGTTGTATCTCTCACAAGAAGCACAAGGAGAGCAATTAATACAAATCGCAGGAAAACTATACCAAGTCTAAATCAACCGAATCCAGCTTCAGTGCTCTTGAACTTATTGAATTGAAGTTGCATGGATTTGCAATCTCAGCTGAACGGTATGGCAAGCCCAATATTGGATTGATGTCCGAGCTTCCGCAATAGGCACTAGACTCCGATCCTAATGAACCCCAACTAATTCAATGCGATGAAAATATGGACTTTGATGATGATCGTGAAACAAGCGAGCATTTTGGCAATATTGAAGAAACTAAGAGTGCTTCCCCGTGATCGATTGAATCAACTCGCCCATAAGACATCTACAATATGTTGTTTTGTATCGAAGGAGAATCGGCTCTTGCTTTCCCATGATGATGGATGCCGCTCTTTCATGATATAGCAAATCTCGTGAGGTGTGGAGGTTTTAATTATTGTACTTAATTTTTGGGGTTTATGGGTGTTATAATTTATACATTTTGGGGATTTTCTATTAGAAATAGGGAAATCCTAGGGTTTAGATTATTCTCATGGTTTAAATTTATATATTTGAAATAAAATTCACCAATTTCTATTTAAAATGATTTTTCCTAAATATTTGATGAGTTTAAATTAGGATGTAGTTCATTTCAAAACCGTTGAAATTTTCTAGAAACTATGATTGATTTCAAGAATATTTATGCACTCTTTAAATTTTCCCTTAACATAAAGGGCATTTGATGAGATAATACTAAACATTGTTTTTTTCCAATCTCCAAAGAGATGCCATAAAGCCCATAAGGGCCTACCCCCCGGCACATGGGGTGATTGCTCGCTGGACGTGTTGTACCGGGTTCGTATGGTCGCTCCGGTAAATATGTTGTGGGCAGCATCTGCCGGTTGTACATCGACTCAGTTTCGTTCATGGGACTTTTATAATAAATAAATTATGGCATTCCATACCGAATCGAGGGCCTTCACTTCAACATCCAAGACCATCTCTCCGCTTTGCAGAGAGGGATGTCTCGGGAGAATGGCTGGAAATGCTAGCGAAGAATCAACATTGTAGTAGCCAGGGCCTTATGGCATTTCCATCGCTAGTGCCCAAAAGACGTTACTATTTATGATATTCGTGATGGAGATCCTATGATTTCAATGTGTTTGTTTTGAAAGTTAGGGTTTGATAGGCAAATCATCAATGGGCTCAAATAAGGCACATTGAAATCTCGGGATACATGTTTCATGCCAAACTCAGTTGTATCTTCCATAAATACACAATCTTGGACCACTCTATATAAATCAAGGCCTCAAAGAAATATTACATCTCCCTCATTATACGTGGTGTTCTTACATGCATAGCAAAGACATTGTTTTGGCAATCATTTTATAAGTCACTAGATATTGTGGGTACAAGGATCTAGGGTCTCCACATGAAATCGTGTCAGCCGTAGACTCACTCGCTTTGTTCTTAAATTTGTAAACATAGTAGTATGCCACGTTTTCTTCATTTTGTATGCATAAGACTATTTTTTGTCAAAGTCCATAATTGTTTTTAAGTTTTATCCATCCCAGTTTTTGTTGTAGTCACAACTGTGTTTTTGGCTCAACAGACCGTTATATCTTTGTACTTTTCCTTTAAACTATTTGAAATTTCTTAGTTATATTTAGAGGTGTTCTTTAAGGGATGAGGGGAATTACTTGGATTTAGTGCTCCTGGGAGGCTCACAGTAAACTATGACACATTGTGATGTATATCAAGGTAGTTAGTAACAACAAAATCAGTTTCTATGCTTCAAGAGATTTATTCTTCTTGGAAAGATTTCAACTCGACAAAAAAGGGAATGAAACACGCAACTGGGCCCCTCTCTTTATTGGACCACCCGTTTCTTTATGAGAGCATCTACAAAGCAAAGTTACTAGAAGTGGTCAAAAGTGAGTTTGGTTGGTTGAAAGTCCAACTATTCTTAGCCCTCAACAATGTTTAAATACATCATAGGCATGTTAACCCCCTCCTTGTACTGCTATGGCGGGTTTTGCATGTATTATGCACTTAGGGTTAGACTCAAATTTTGGAAATTCTGATGTAATTAGGATTATATTCAAGTGCCGGCCAAATTGGTAAAATCGATACCTGCCTATAGTCAAGGCGTAATATGCTGGAGTCATTCTATGAAATGATTCAATTTGGCATGTGAATCTCACATCTATGTCATTAAAATCCTATGGATGGAGAATTCCACGCATCCACACTGTCGTTACTATTAGTGGAGTTGGGTATGGCACAAGTACAATAAAAATACCGGCAACAATAGTAACATCATAGATTCGACCTTAATCTCTATTAAATGAGCATTAGAAATGTAACTTGATTTCAAAGAAAATCTCTACCGTGTTTGTTCTAAATCGGACCTAAAATGCTCACTTGTAAAGATGTTCGAGGCTTGAGGGTTGTATGACATTGCAACAATTGACTTGTTGAGTACATGATGACATTTAGGTCATTGTGAAACCGAATATATTCTACTTCCTGTGATGAAGATTGATTGCACAACCATGTTTTCTACAATGTTTCCAATGAAACCTTAAATGGCCTCTTTAACGCTGAAAACACTGGCTATCTTTAATCTACTATCAATTTGAGTGACAAGGGTAGCTAAACCACATGAAAATGCTCCAAAGATGTTACGTATGCATGGAAGCTTTGGAAATTTTTCCCCTCACTATGTTATCTAATGGTGGGCATTAGGCCCAAGACAACTTTTGTAACATAACAAATGTAAATGGGGGTCTCATGTGTTTATTTCCTCATGAAATTATCCATAGTTGAGCTAATTTAGTTAATTCTTGCAGAAAATAGAATCATTTCGAATTATTACTGGCACCCTAAGAGATAGCCGCTTTAGAAGTTAAGGCTTAATTCTAGGAGTTCACGTTGTCAGAGGCCATGGGGTCCTTGTGAGTTAGGAATTTGAAGAGTTTGTGAGTCATCGAGAAATTCAAATCGATTCATTGTAATTGAGATAAAAGTCAAACCTCCGTGACAGAGTTGGATAGACCCAGCGCCGTGCTATTCGCAAAGATAACCGTACAGAGCCGCATAGGGAAGAGGAGGCCATCAGACGAAGATCCTGCCGAGGACTAGGAGACCGTAAGAAATTTCATTTATATATGAATCTATAGTATTATATGTGCTAGATTGAGTAAGCTTTCCGTGTGTGAATATATGTACGCATCCCGGTGAAAGATAATTGAAATCTCGTGGTAATTAAGAAACCCCGTGATGAGGTTATGTGCATCTGCTGCATCTGCTGAGTTCTCTGCAAACACTAATAATGACTAAGGACTTATGAGCACGGTGAATTCCATGCATAATCGTGTCAAAATGCTTGGGGAATTTCTAGACCAGTTGTGTGAACAAGAGGGTGAATTAGGTTAATGAAATTCCCGTGCACTGTGGTAGAGCAAGGAGACAAGCCGTGTTCGAACCTCCGTGAGTTGTCCTCGTAATGAGTGTTGTGAATGTGTAGGTGATTGAATGAACCAAGGACCGGTGTATCGATTGCGTAGTCAATACTTAAATGCTGAACCATAAGACATAAACCGTGGTATGTAATGCGTCGTGTCTCCTCGAAATGGTTGTGCCCAAGTTCATTTGGCATGGTCGCGCGAAGGATGAACAACGAGGCAGTAGTTCAATGGTAAGGCGCTGGTGTTTTATCAACCGCCCAGAGTAATAGTAGTCGAACCTTGAGGACCGCACAGCATAAAGACGGCTTCTGCGCACGACCGCCTTGTACTAGTAAGCGGTATTCCATTTGGACGTGATCAATGTCATAGGGCGACACATGGCCTTGAGCGGTTTTGAAAACCCACGCTCATCGTGAGTTAACGATCGTGCAACTAACTCACGATATCCAAGCTTGATCGTTGGATCATCAAGGGCGCAGCGATGTATTATCCACCGTTGGATGTGGAAAGGGCACAAGGAAGGCGAGTCTTCACGGTAGTATACGTCGACTATTGTTGTCCTAACTAAGATTCAATGGAGGTATTATTATTTTACTTGCCGAATTATGTTCATAGCAATTGCAAAATCTACAATTCATAAAAAATATTGGAAGACTTATCATTCGTTTTAAAGTTTACTTTTTTTTTTTTAGAAATTAACCCACCGTCGGTATACCGACGCTTCGTAAGGCCGGTTCTGACATTTTGAACGATTTCCACTTTTCATCTATCTTGCGTACGTCCATCGATATTGCGATGGCCAAGGCCAGATTGGGCGATGTATTTGGAAAGCGTGGACGCTTTTCGAAATCGCTCGGTCTTGCGACACTTTTGTACCTGGGCAGTCGAATTCAGGACAGCTTAGAAACGTCAGAAGAGGATACATAAAGACGTCTAAGAGCGATTGCCGAAACTTCGGACCACATTTCGCCGAAATTGCGACACTATACAAACGTCGAAGAGTGATGCTTTGCTCAAAGCGTATGGAAAAGGGAAACAACTATTGCGACACTTTGTCGAGGCATCAGAATTGTGACGTTATGACAAACCACGTTTTTTCCGTCCTCAAACTATCGCTCTTGCGACGACTATGTGTTGGAATAGTGATGCATTGGCCGTCGGAAATTCCGCCAAATTTTCTAGTGATAATAGCATCAAAATTGAGTGGCCATATACCAGTCCTCCTAAATCCATCCTTGATATTAGAAGGCGTGAGAGCCCTTTTAAATTCTTTACATGCAAGATCAGCTAGCTCGAACCTCTTTACTTCCACCCCTGTATTCTTTGCCATCCATGAAGCTCGCTCGACCCTAAAATAGTTCTTGAAAGGCCCAAACACGCTCACATCAAGGGGATACAATCTGTGAGTGGTATGAGCCGGCAATGTTAATAGGTCAATGACCAACTTATTGGCCTCCTTGATTGTCTGCACAACCATGTGGCTTCCATGGCCATCTAAAATCAGTAAGTGCATGTTTTCGGGCGAGACACCAGCTGGTACAGAAGCAGCAAAGTGGCAAAGCCAATTCAAGAACAGTTCCTTTGTCATCCATGCATGCCCCTGGTTCACAATTCTGTATATAATTTTTTAGTTGAGTTTTGCCTTTAAATAGATAAAATCCTGGTATTGATGAACCAATTGCATTGACACAGGCAAGAATTGTAATCCACTCTCTGCTCTTAGGCAATACCTTAGGCACATTTCTACTCCCTCTCTTGGCAATTACCTGCATACCACAATTTTTTCCTGCTTGTAATCTTGTTTCATCATAGTTCCATATATGGTCTGGGGCATATGAGTGTTGGTCATATGTAGCAGAAATAGTGTTATAGAACTTGGAAACAATTGCAGGGCGTAGATTTAAAGCCCGATCTCTGTCAAGGCCCTCTGTTGTACGTAACACAAGGTTTGGATGCCTTTTTTTAAACCCACTCCACCATGACTTACCAGGAAAACCATCTTTAAAGGGGTTTGGCCTCCCTTGAAAGATTTGAGCTACAGTGGATTTAAGTTGTATAAGCTCTAAGCCATGTCCCAATTGGGCCATCTCCTTACTCCACTCGACCACCTCATCCTCCTCCTCTTCAGTCATAACTATAACAGGCCCTCTACGATTTGTATTAGTCAACTCATTTATCCAATAATGTATGTTAGAGGCAGTACTACCATGTTTTTTTGTCGATGCACAGATTGAATATCCCTTAAAATCGATGTCATCAATTGCAATGAGCATGTATTGCTTTGTCCAGCCTCTGATGGCACTAATTTTCTTTGTTGAACTTGCATCTTGTGCTGTGGTTGAAGGTGGCTTTGTGGCTGATGGTGGGCTGGGATGATCTGCTACCACAGGGTCCTTTTCAACTACATTTTTGGGAGCATTGGAAGCATTGACGTCCTCATCTAATGAACTGCTCCGCAGTTGGGCCCCCCTTCTCCCTCGCCTCCTGTTCCTTATTCGATCTGCAATAGAAACTCTTGGCATGGCTACAACAACCTGCAATTTCCAACATCGTTAAGAAATTTGATAAGTATTACAGCACAACTGTATAGAGTAAAATATAATTATGTATGAATTCAAATATTACTGCTAACAACATGAAATATTTAGGTCTTTGTTGTGAATTAATTGACATTGAAGTGGAATAGACCTGGTTTACCTGAACAGTTGAATTTGAATTACATTGTCATTGTGAATTAATTTTTCATTATATTGTATTTCAATTATGTATTACTTGTAATATCAACATGAGAAAGATATGTGATACCTACATCGCTGTTAGCTACATGGACTTGTCTAAAATCAGTAAGTGCCTGTTTTAACATGGACTTATCTTTGGACATGGACTGTGTGTTGGAGCTATTTATGGTTGTTAGCTACATGGACTTGTCTAAAATCAGTAAGTGCATGTTTTAACATGGACTTATCTTTGGACATGGACTGTGTGTTGGAACTATTTATTGAAATATTTTATTGAATATAAAGACAATATCCAAATCTAGTTAATAAGCACAACAAATGGAGGAGGCAACTACATTTATATTATAGGAAACTAGAAATGTACTGTAGGAAACTAGATTTTAAGCTTAAAAATTGATACTGTTTTCTATTGCCTCATATGCCTCTAAAGCCTGAACGAGGCAACTACATTTACACTGTAGGAAACTATATTTTAAGCTTAAAAATTGATATTGTATTCTATTGCCTCCTATGCCTCTAAAGTCTGAACGCTGACAACTACATTTTCTCCACACAAATTGATGTATTGTGCCAATCTGCTCAACTTTCAATGCCCAATTCAGAATCCTTTGTTTTTCTTAGGAAAGCCCTCTGCCCGATTTGCTTCCCAATTTTGTTAAAAAAACAACGGCTTATACGGTGGATTCAATGGCACACAGGCACTGTTCCTATGTAGTTAGTAGGTTGTTGTTCTTATAAATTTTTAAGGGCATTGTTCTTAGGGGACTGTGTGTTGGAACAATTTCTTGAAATATTTTACTCATAAACATAACTCTACGTGATTTTATTATAAACATAACTCTCATTACTTATAAACTTAACATAGCTTCTCAACTAAAATAATGATAAAGTACTCAATATCTTGAATAGAACAACGAAATACCTGTATGTCTCCAGCAACGCTCCAACAACTCATGAAGAGAATGAATGTAACAATGTGCACACAATCAGTCTAGAATGTAACACTGAGCACACTCTGTCTGGATGAAGAGAATGAATGTATGATGCAGGGGCACTAGATACTAGCCAGCAATGTAGGAATTTTGTCCACATGTTGTGGCTAGCAGGGTTTGAGAACAGTCGAATTGTTACAGCTAGGTGTCAATACCTTAGCTGATTGTACTATTATTTCAGTTAAGTTCTAGAAGTCGAATAGTTAGTCCATCTGTCATGTTTTAGTTTCGAATAATTGTAATTAGGATCTTGAGTTACCCTAACGATCCTCGCAGAGGAACCGAAAGGACATATGTTCTTGTATAAATTGTATTCTCCGGAGGAGAGAGAGAGAGAGAGAGAGAGAGAGAGAGGACGAGAGGTTCCCGTAATAACTCTGTGTGTTAACAATTGTTTCCAGTTAAATGATTTTAATGTTCGTTGGCCCTCGAATTGTCTTGAAATCTTATTAATGAAGAAATTGTTTGATTGAGAAACGATTTTACACTGGCTCGATGTGAAATCGTTGAGAATGGTGATTGTATAATTTAGCATTATCTATCTATTGTTCCCGTGAATTGGTTGGATAAGCTCTGCGAGTTAAATTCCACCGTAGGTCCTCTGTCCGTATCTTTATTGTGGAAATCCCCACTATACAATTGTGACGAATTCTATTGAAATGAAACCGAGCTATAGACCGGAGTTAAGGCATAAGAAGGACATCCCAAACCGACTCGACCTTTGGTTAATCACTGTAGCAAAACCGCGAGGGGATTCCCGAAGGAAAATTTCCCATATCGCACCACTTTAGCGGAGAAGGCGGTATTCTCTGAATTGAAGCAATTCCATAGAACCATCGACACGTGGCATCGAACGAGAGTAAAAAACCACCTTTCTGTATTCTCATCGCACGTTAAAGCCAGTACGAGGACACCGAGCGATATCGACTAGGGCCGTCAATCTGGCGCAGAGTCATCGGATGGTGGTCGCTTGACGGAGATGCGCGAGGTTTAACCTAAGGTACGGGCATACATTTGATTGGCTATTGGACGTAGAGGTGGGCCCGGAGCAAAAGTTCTATTATAAAGTTGATTTACAAGTGCGGGGTATTAATATAAGTTGGAAGACTAATATAAAGTCCAGAAAGGCCTAATTTAAGGTTCGGGGATATAATATAAAGTGAAACATGGCAGATAGTATTATTTATCAAATCCTACGAATTTGATAATTAATAAAAAGAAATAGACCACGTGGAGCAAGGGAAAAATTGACAGAGCCATGTCACCGTTGACCAGCTCTCCGTAGGCAGACCTTTCAACATTGTTGCGTCAATGTAACACTCCACACACTTTGTCTGGAATGTAACACCGAGCACACTCTATTTGTATGTCTAGAACACTATCTGAAAACGATTGTATGTCTGCAAAATGGAAACTCATTGTCTGAAAACTCACTTTCTGAAAATGATTTTATGTCTAAAAAATGAATAGAACACTGTCTGAAAAATCTAAATGTATCTCAGGAGTAGCTTAAGAGTATAATGAATGCTTCAAATGCAGTAAGAGTTGATGTTTTATAGCTTTATGACCTAGAATTTAATTGGTAGGGAAGATTGGCATGGATTGCCATCTCCCAAATTTAATTCTTTGTTGTGGATTGATTTGTGCATGATCCAATGGCTGATAAGCTTTCATGGTTGATCCTTTTTCTTTCCTGAATTTAATTCCTGAATTGAAATGCTTTCCTGAATTTAATTCCTTAATTGAAAGGGTTGTTGTGTTTAGTTCTTGAAATGAAAGGTTTGGGTGAACTATTTCTTGAATTGAATGGTGTCATTTAATGTCTTCAATAGTCTGAATGGTTAAACAGACATGTACATATGGCTGACACACATTTCACCTATTTTTGTGCGGGTGTTACCCAATCCTTGTGCAGGTGTTACCCAGTCCTTGTCTAGGTGTTACTCAACAATGGGATCTATTGCCCCAATGCAAAATAAGTGGGTGACTGTTTGATGGGATAACTGTACTTTTGTATGGAAAGAATTGTAATGTTTTGTATCGCATTTTTCCTTAGTTGGAAATTCAGAACTGGAGGTACTTGAGACAATAGGTCTTGTCAACTTGTGATGTTAGACTTGGTGTATGATAGTTGTTGGTCTAGTAAAAAACTGGGCCCATTTTGGACATATTTATATAACTTATATAACTTATTATCAAATATTTCTGTGCATATTTTAGTGAGTTTGTCATTCTTGTTTGATGGATGTGTGGGACCAGTACTATAACTACTACTGGTCCTTGCACAACAATAGAAGCCTCTCCCCTAGATGGCCTTAAACATTTCTTTAGTTTCTAATTAAATAATTATTTATGGTTGTTACTCGCAGGGTGTCTATCTGGACGTACACCTGGAAGTCTCCCTGGATTTGGGAGTGGTGCTTCCTCCTATCAAGGTATCAATTTGATAGGTAAGAGTGAAATGAAATTTTTATGACCTATTTTTTTGGCAGCTTTTTTCAAACATCACATTATATGGATTGGATTTATATGGATTTATGCATATCATTTAAATATTTTGTTGACATAAATTCTCTGTTTTATTTTATTTTATGGTTTATTTCATCGTTGGCCTTGAAAATTTCTTAGAAATAAGAGTCCCTCAACGTAGTTTTTTCTAGCTTTAGCTTGCTTTTACCCTATCTGGGTAGCCGGGACAACTAGACTAGAACCGTGGTGTGAAACAATATTTTTTTTGAAGAAATTGGTAGAATTTTTCATAGTTTTTTTCTTCATGGTTCTTTGAAATTCCTAGTGTCTACAATCTAAGAATTTCCATTGATAACATGGGCATCAAAATTGCACTATATATATGAATGAAGAAGGGTTTAAAGATCAAGAATTTTAGTCCATTCAAAAGTGTCCATGAGTAAGATAGTGAAGAAACGATGTAAAAGCAAAGGAGAGGAAGAAGAGTGTGTTAGAGGATATATTAGTGATCATGAGAACTCAGCAACTTGGATGCGAGTTCAAAAAGTGACATTAGGGTTGGGAACACACTCTGAAGAGTGGTAAGGTTTTTATTTCTTTATTTTTGGAAAATCTATTTTTTATTTCTTTCTTTTTGAAAAAGTGTTTAAGTATCACTTATGTAGTCAATTAAATTCTGTGGGATTAATTTTTTTTCCCCTTAAATTAGCCACATTCTGCCTATTTTCATTATTGTATTTTTAATTGCTCAAATGTGAAATAGGAGAGACAAAATACCATAGGAGAGCATGAAACACTAGAATAGGGAAAGTTTAAGATATCACATCAACTTTTGAATTGTTGTTGTTTACTCTTGACATATATTGTGTCATTTCTGATGACAGGATACTGGGTTAAAACAAATCCTATCATATAATATCGTGTGTGCCTCTTTCAGCATGAAAATCCTCAAGAAAATACTTCATTAAAACTATATTTTATTCAGCTCAACATATACATAAAGGAAAGAGAGCCATACAAAAAAACACTAACATATATTCACACAAGAAATTCCAGATTCAAACTATTTGGCCGAATATGATGACAGGAAACTGCTAGAAAGCAGATCCCGGCATATAAGAATTCAAATCCTTTCTCACCATGAAAATGCTCAAATATTCTATAATATAAAACCGTGAAAAAAAACATTCAACTCAAATTTACATAAAGGAGAAAGAGCCATTCAATCAACTACAAATAAAAAATATAAAAATCCTTTGGCCATATATTACATTGGGCGGCCTCTTGGCTCTTGGCCCTTCAAACCTCTCCTCACTTTTCCTATATTCCTCACTCACTCAACTCTTCAACTATCTCTTCCTCACAAAAACACTCACATTTATACATAAATAATGAATTTAATTCATTCCAAAAATCTCTCCACCTAATCCTCAACTAAATCTAATTTAAATTCATTTTAGGTGTGGACTCAACAAAGTCCTGTACATAGAATTCCTACTTCCTAAATTTGCTACCTAATTCTATTTTCTCTCATATCCTTTTAATTATTAAAAGAATATATATACAAAATCCTCACCTTTGTAATTTCTCTCCAAATTTATTTTAAAATAACAAATTAATTAATAAAACAATTAAAATGTCACACCCCCCTTTATTACATATTTAAATAATGAAAATTGGCCTTGATGCTCCTACATCAGATTCCCAAGGTTAAAATTAATCATGATCGGCTGATCATGTGTTCGGATCTGTGTCTGCCTAGATCCCATATCTTATGCTGCAACTTCCCATTTGTCGCTGCTTCTGTCTGTTGTTCTTCTCCAGGTCTCCATACTTTATGCTGCATTGCCCCACTGGCTATGCTTTCACAATCGTCTGATGTCTTTCTCTCACTGCTTTTTTTTTTTTACTGTTGTTGGCCTCTTCCAGAATATATTCATCATTATCCTCCTTATTATTTCAATTTCTCGGTCCAATAGATTTCCTCCAGCATCGGAAATAAAACCTATACTCACAAAACAATTGTTAGAATAAAAAAAATAAGGCTTCAGTGCCTCTTTATCTGTTGGAAAAATTTCAGTATGCTGCTCTGAAATTTCCTTGTCCGTCAACACATCAGTATGCTGATTTAATTCCTCTGTGAGACTATCAGTTAGTCTCTCCTCCACATCATCTATTTGAAAAATGTTTCCCTGTTCTGTGTCTTTCAACAACTTTCCCTGAAAAATAGATCGTCTGCTTTTCCAACTCTCTTCTTTGAAGATCTAACTTTTTGTATAACTTAAAAATATCAACTGGAGTAGAACTTGGAAATTTTATAAAACTTTCCATACCCTCATTTGCTGTTGACCAATCATCATATGGTCCTTCTTCCCCTGCTTCAATATTCTGGTGAATATTTCCATGAGACCCCTCTGTCTTCATTTCTTCTTGAGATCTTGTTATCTCAGCATCATTTTGAACAGATTTTAGATTCAACTCTTCTTCTTTAACAAACTTTAAAGTTTGTTCAACACCCTGTGATATACCTGCCATCACACACAAATAATTAGTCTTAAAAACATAAGACCTTGTGGTCTCACTGGATGCTTCAGTCGACATCTCTCTTTGTTGTTCTAAATCCTTCATTTGATTCAGTTCTTCTGTAGATTTCCCTTCTGTCTCATCACTACTTCCACTCTCCCTCTGGAAATCTTCCTGAATTGTCTTGGTTTCAACATCATTACATTGTAAAATTTTGTCAGCAATCCTATTAAACAAATACATTTGTTTACCTCCTTGGAATTTGTCTTCAGCATTTCCACTTTGTTCATGTTCCATAACAGCTTCGATTTGTTGTCTTACCCCAAACAAGAGGTCATTTATGATTTATTCCTGTTGTAACCAATCAACACTTTCCTTCTCTGAAAGGAATTCTCTACCAGACTTTACCTCAAGAGTTTCATTCTCCTTTGTGACAGTTCCATCAAACTTCTCACCATCTTTCGCACATCCTGCAAACATACATAAATTGTGAGAAAAAATGTAAGGCTTCATGGCCTCATCTGTTTCTCTTTCCAACACATCTTTAGATGCTTCTGAACTATCCCAATAGTTCATGAGATCTTCCTCATTGATCTCTTCACCCAGAATTTCGCCATGTTCTAGGCCACAAATGGAAACATCCATTTTTAACTCAGCCTCTCTGAGCTCTTCACAACTCAACATCTGCTTGAGCTTCCTCAGCTCCTCCATCAACTGTATGTTTACCTGCTTTTCCCTCTTTGTGTGTAGCTTCTGCCACTTCACCTTCTTTCTCATGGTACAACCATGTGTCTGGTTTCTCACATTTTCCTACAACAACTCCATTAAAAAATCAAGGTGAATTTTTATCTCAGCCTTCTCCTACTCATACTCTTCATTCATACATATGCCACTTACCTTGGCATTTTCCTTCTTCTCCCCTCTGTTGTGATCTTCATTAGATCTTCGGAAATGACTATCAATAGTCATCTCTCCCTTCTTTGTGAACTGCATCTGTTCACATGTGGACTTCATTTAATCCACTTCTCAGCAATCCTTCACACTTACCATTCATCAAAATACAAGTTCTCTTCCTGCGCTTGGTTTCTCCTTGTCTTGGAACCAATCTCTGACAACCTTGTTGCTACAATTTGCTGCAACAACACTTTAGCATGCATGTGTTACAACGACCAATTATTTGGGTGTCGGGCTCCTCTGATCATGTACCCAATCATATTTAGAATTTGGACTTATCGTACGACTCTTTGACTTCAGACTTACACCAATTTTTCACCTTGGATGAAAATACTCAAGCTCAACTCAAAACTATCCAAATGATCAGGAGATCAAGTCCCTTGTAGAAAAATGCTAAAAAATGAAGTTGCTTAGAATTGTTCCAAATCAAAATGACAGGAAATAGCTCGCCAAAACGATCCTATAGCCGTGAACGGCACTCAAATCCGACGTCGTATGAAGAAGATATTCAGCTTTGAAGTTCGCTAATTTCAATTAAAAAATGGCCAAAAGTTGACTTTATGAAAAATATTTTTATTAAAAAAAGAATATTCCACAGAATATTCTGGGAATATTCTATGGAATATTCCACAGAATATTCTACAGAATATTCTGGGCACAGCCAATTAAAGGGCACCGCGTGGCCAGCCCGGAGGCCGCCACATGGCGCTAAGGCGGAATGGAATGAAGTTGCATTTGCGTTCAAAATTATGTTTCGGGACGCGGTGAGGTTCGACCTTGGGTCGGACGGGCACAAACGGTGCGTTTACACCGTTGGACCATGTGGTTCATTTTTTAAACCATTGGCGCAGAAGTATAGTTAAATTTGAATGTGGATTGGGCGCAGGTGGCGGGGTCTTGGTCATGCGGGCCCAGCACTCGGAGCGGAGTATATTTAATACATATGGTTTTATAATAATGTTTCAGCGCTTATAACTCAACATAGTCTGAAGGTTGCGGTCACGTGGCCCGGTTTGTTAGCCCCCACGACTGGCGGTTCCCTAAATTTAGCACCAAACTCCATTTTTGTCAGGCTATCTGGCAGTTAACCAGACTTAGTTAGAGTTATTCTAGGCCAAACTGGCAGTTGGAGTAAAAGAGCCATAACTTTGGCTAGGAAAGTCCTTTTGGGAAGAATGTTTTTTGATTTTGAGGTATTGAATCATTATGGAGCTGTTGGGAGTGTTTTTAGAGCCATCAAGGCGATCTATCAGTAATTTTACCAGCGATTTTGGTCGTGGAGCCACCAGGGCCTAATGAAAGATTAGCTGTTTTGGACTATACTCATCCAATGGAGGTGAATGAATAGTCGTTTTATACTGATTTCAGCCTTCTGTATCTGAATATGCAGCTTATTTTTCCTTTTGAGGCTTTCTATACATTTTAATTCACATTTTTAGAATTTAATGAAAGAGGGAAAAGCCTAATTAGAGGCTTTTGGACCACCCAGCAGAGGTAGCCCAAGGGAGGGGTGAACTGCTTAAACAATTGCTTGCTGTCATACTATGTATTTTTGCTGCATTATTTCAGATTCTGCTAATTTAAACAGTAACTTTTCGTAAGTAAATTTTTCCCAATCAGGTTTATACAGTCACACATAAAACTTGGATTAATGAATACTTTGCACATAAACAAATACTTTCATTAATCGGATCTATTACAGTGATTACATTTTATTTCTTTAGGCAGAGCCAGTTTGTGGGCCAGAAGCTTCTGGTTTCATCCTTTCTTGTAAAGGTGAAATAACCAGTAAAAGCCCCTTACTGTCAATCTCTGTATGAGAAATACTTTGTTCTCACAATTTCAGATCACCACACTTTCATTTGACTCTAACACATGTTTTCACTTCAAGACTCGACCCAAAAATTTATGACAATGGATGTTTCAAGTTATACAATCTTCACTTTCTTTCATATTTCATTCTTTATGAAAAATCATCAATTTTCCTAATCATTCCACACGATACTGAAGTCTTTAGTAGATTGCAATTCAAGTGTTCCAAGATTTATTTAAGGTGAAAATAAATAAACCATTCCATCTTTAATGTTAAAAAAAAAAATATCTTCCTGAAGTACCATACCTCATGCTCCTGTTAAGGTTATTAGTAAATCTTTCTTTCTGCAACCTCAACCTTCTGGTTTCCATCCCTTTGTGCCGTCTTCGTCACCGTCAATACTTGCATGCTTACAAGTTTGTCATCTTAATGCAAACATTTCCCTTCAAGATCTCTGTGTGACCTTGTTACATCTCTTTTCAATCTAAGTGTGCCAAGTCAATTTACCACGCCCCTTGCTTACATGCCCATATACTTTTGCTGCCCCTACATGGATGCATGTAACCAGCCAGAGGGCTGCAAACCCACATTCACACTCTCAATGCATAAAAATGCATGACTCGGTCTCAACCAAATTTTGCCAAATCTAGGCAAACTCAATTATAATTATATTTGGAAGCTATCTACAATACAACCCAGATTTCTATGTGGAAGCTTCTTCTTAAACAATGGTCAAAACTCATATTATAAAGACCATTCCAAGCATATTCGAATTAACATTCGAATAATGAAATTAACCCAAAGTAACAAACTTCGCCTCACCTCATGGGAATTTCGAATCAACATTCGGTTTATAATAACACCCATTATAAAATGGTCATAAGATGCCAATATTTCACGTGATTTACATCCACGCATCCATCCTTGCGTTAATAAATATCAAAGGTATTAATAGAACCTTGGAAAATACATTTACCAACCATAAATGTATTCATAAATTTGAACGCCAAAATAAACATTTCATTACATCCCAAATTTCAACTTTGATTAAACCTCAAGCACCAACATATATGAATGTTTGGTCCCACAGCAGTTATACTTAACTTTCCTTAACCTCTTCGCAATTTCATGATGCAACGCCATCCGATCCTTGGATTGGATCATCCAACGGTTATCGCACAACCATAAGCCCGATGAGTTATTGCTCTAAAGTTATGCGAAATTCATGGTGTTTGAATACCACTTCAGACCACGTGTCAAGCGTTGAATTTCATCGCGTTCCAAACTGAATAAAATTCTTACTAGACTCTTTCCATGCGAACACCATTTCTGGGTTTGGAAACCCGT
Source organism: Pinus albicaulis (assembly GCA_034641835.2). Classification (NCBI taxonomy): domain Eukaryota; kingdom Viridiplantae; phylum Streptophyta; class Pinopsida; order Pinales; family Pinaceae; genus Pinus; species Pinus albicaulis. Next base: position 86,577,060 of record CM076577.1, read on the forward strand.
CCTCACTGTTTACTATTGACAGTTCCACTGCTTCTATTGCATAATTTCGCTACCATTTTTTAATATGGATTTCGCATACTCGGTGAAGCGTTTACATAATCCATCGATCTTAAATTGCACATCTGCTCTCTATCGACATGATTTCCTGTAATTAAATATTTTCTTGTGGTTCCATTGTGATCCAATTCAAATTTCGATCATCCTTGTTGCTCCATCAATTTCATTCTACGGTGGTTCAATTTAACGTTTCGAACAGGACTGGTTTTCCACTAATGCCCAAACGTCAATCTTCACTGCACCTTAATTCACAGCGTCTTTACTGTGTGTCTTCTACCTTCAATTCTTCACTATGATTTAACCATGCCATTGCTCATGGCTCCTTCGAAACTCGCCTTTCTGTTCCCATTGCATAGTTTCGTTTCTAACTCTTCTTCAATTCACACCTACGCATTTAAAATGAGTCATCGCTGCCTTCAATTCAAACCAAAATGTCAAATCCACCATACTACTGCTTAATATTTTGTGACAGATTGGCAATTGAGTCGGTACTGCATACAACTATAATGCTACATATAAACACTGGTGATGTTTTCCATAATATATATCAACCGGCTCTTGTTATTATGCCACTAATATATATCATATATTAACATGGTTATCGTTATATATAATATAAACAGTGGATACGCTGCTCCATCACAATGATCAACACTACAAACCAATGCAAAGAATGCTGCCACGAATATAATTGAACGTTGTTAATAATAATATGCATAATGCATAGCACTGCTCCAGTAACATTTAATGCTACTCCAAAGTAACATTTAGCGATGCTCCAAAATGTGCTGCTGCAAATTTAACGCCGCTCTCCATATCAATGACTACCACTTGACTTCCTTTGGGCATGCTTTATGCACATTTTTGTCATGTGCAGTAATAAGGAGCTTCGCCTTCTTTGGTTTATCCAATTTCATATACCATTTAACACACAAACTTATAATTCAATCCCATCTGCACAGCCATATAATTCAGAAATAAATCATGAATTCAAAATTGAAATCTCTGTATTAACACACACAATAATTACATAGGAATCTTCCTTGGCCTAATCTTCTCTTGCACCAGCTTTGATACCAAATGATGACAGGAAACTGCTAGAAAGAAGATCCTGGAATATAAGAATTCAACTCCTTTCTCACCATGAAAATGCTCAAATTTTCTATAATATAAAACCGTGAAAAAAAACATTCAACTCAAATTTACATGAAGGAGAAAGAGCCATTCAATCAACTACAGATATAAAATATAAAAATTCTTTGGCCATATATTACATTGGGCGGCCTCTTGGCTCTTGGCCCTTTAAACCTCTCCTCACTTTTCATGTATTCCTCACTCACTGAACTCTTCAACTATCTCTTCCTCACAAAAACACTCACATTTATACATAAATAATGAATTTAATTCATTCCAAAAATCTCTCCACCTAATCCTCAACTAATTAATTTTAGGTGTGGACTCAACAAAGTCCCGTACATAGAATTCCTACTCCCTAAATTTGCTACCTAATTCTAGTTTCTCTCATATCCTTTTAATTATTAAAATAATATATATACAAAATCCTCACATTTATAATTTCTCTCCAAATTTATTTAAAAATAACAAATTAATTAATAAAACAATTAAAATGTCACACCCCCCTTTATTACATATTTAAATAATGAAAATTGGCCTTGATGCTCCAGCATCAGAATATTATGTAAAAATTTATAGTTTTCCCACCCCGGTTTTCAGTTTTCACCTTATTACTCCAAAATAGTTAAATGCCCTTTCCCATAACCATACATTCAACAACTGGAAAATAAATTTTGCTGAAAACAAAAATTCTGGAAATTTTTCAGAATGCTGGAAAATGCAGAAAAAAAAAACAGCAGTAACAAACAGCCATTCAACACATCATAACACAGTAATTTTTTGTCAAGGTGACCCTGGAAAAACCCCCTACAACTCTTGGGGAAAACCAGTTCGAAAGCTCCTTCTTATTTCTGAAAAATACTTTTTACAGTGAGAGAAATATTTCAGCAAAATAAAAAATCAGCAAACAGACTTTTACAACTTATCTCTTTTCCATGCTTAACCACCGCCTCGGAAAGTGTGCAAACAGCAAAATAGGAACAGCAATAAATGTTGTACATATTTTCTCGATTTTCGTGCCAAATAACAGCCTTAAATGATGCTGTACGACCCGCCTAGAAAAGCGTGCAAGCTGTCCAAAAATCTACTGTACGATTTCTGCCTTGAAATGCGTGCCAAAGGTACAGCCACTTGCTGTACGGCCTCCCTCAAATCTGCTCCTCGAAATATGTGCAAATCTGCAGTGCAAATCTGCTGTACGGCCTGCTGTACGGCCCTGCTGTACGGCCCTTCTTCCTCAAAAATCGTGCCAAAAATCTGCCTTGCTGTGTGCTAAAGCTGTTGAACTGTCTTGCTGAAATGTTGCCTTGGAATGCGTGCCAAGCTGCTGCCTCCTTCTCCTCACTGCCCAGAAATCTCCCTTGCTCTCTTGCTCTCCTTCTCTCAATCTGCTCATGAAAGAATGAATGACCTTTTCCTCCTTTTCCTCCTTTAACCTAACCCTAAGTGACTTTTGGGAAATCCCTAAATCCAATGGCTGAAATAGATTGAGATCTAGAGCTGAGATTAAATGCTCATTTAAATCTCACTTTCTATTTTTTAATTCACCCCACTTTAATAAAGACCCACTTAGTCATTTATTTCCAAAGTCACTTTTCCTTTCTAATTTTACATCGACTTTATTAAAGTCACTTTAAAATTAGACTTTAGTAACTTTATCACTTAAAGTCACTTTTAAATTAGATTTGACTTTATAACTTTATAAAGTCACTTTAGTAACTTTATCACTTAAAGTCACTTTTAAATTAGATTTGACTTTATAAAAATTATAAAGTCACTTTAGGAGAAAAATTAAATTCTTTTGGACACTTTTCCCTAGGCCAAAGATCAAAGCCTTAGGGAACCACCTGTCCTCCGGTACCAAATTTCAACATATTACAATGGATGGCCTTTCAACTCTTGGCCCTTTACAAAAGCTCTCAACCCATCTCTCTCTCTCTCTCTGTATTTCTCATTGTTTTCCATCCTCACATACTCCTCATATTTATACATAATAATGAATTTATTCCAATCCATAATTTCCTCCACACAAATAGCAACTAAAATCTAAATTAGATTTATTCTTTTTTTTTACTCAACTAAGTCCCATTTAAGGAATTCCTAATCCCTAGATTTTCTACCTAATTCAACTCCACTCATATCCTTTAATTTATTAAAAGAATATTTACAATAATCCTCACTTACATTTTTCTCTCTTAATTTATTAAAATATGAGCATAATAATTTATAAAATAATTAAAAAGACATCACCCCCCTAATTACACAATATTTTAATAAAAACCAAGTAGGATGCTCATGCATCAATTTCTTGTGTCATTGTAACACTTTTGAGCATGGTACCGATGCTCAATTTTTCAGGATGAGGAATGCGGGAGCAAAGACACGAGCATTCAATTCAATTTAACAAGTGTTTTATTCACTATTATTTCTATTAGTGTGGAGGACAAATTTGAATATAAGACTATGAACGGATTCATTTATTTTGGACAGGGAGGATTTCAAAGATGTTGAACACTCAACTTTCTGCAATGAAGAATAATCAAGAACTCCTTCTTGATTACAACTATAGTCTTTGATTTCTTTTATAGCAACAACTTTCTTGTCCAGTGTTGTACCTGCATTCATCAACAAAATGTTAGTTTGAAAAAAATAAGACCTTTCGGCCTCTTTTGATGCTTCAAGCACCAATATCCCATCATCAACTTTTTGGATTTCAACAGATCTTGTTTTGAATTTTTGGCTGCTTTCATCTTTATCCTGTTGGATCAATATTTTTGTCTCCTTTATGTCTTTACAGACATAACTTCCTTGATGCTCATGATCTTTCATCACAACTCCAAATAATTTCTGCTCAATTTCTCTGAGTTCAACATCATATCTGTTAATGTCATCTTCTGTACCTACAATCACATTATTATTTGAAAATTTATAACATTCACTCAACTCTGTAAATGTTAAAAACATTTCACCCCTATCATGCATAGTGACTGCAATCTCTTCTGTATCAGGTTCTGGAGGCTTCACTTCTCCCTCAGGTTCCTTAAGCCATCGTTCTAAGAACTATATTTCCTTGTGAAATATTTCCAGAATTTTATCACAACCTTCATTCCCAGCTTCATTCTTCTTTTGGCAATCTTCCTGAGTTATCCTATTTTTTGTTTCATCACATTGCAAAATTTTGTCAGTAGTTTCATTAAACAAATTAATTTGTTTACCTCCTTGGAATATCACTTTAGCATTTTCATTATGCTTCTACTCCATAACAGCTTCAACTGGATATCTTACACCAAACAAGAACTCATTTATGTGATCTTCCTGCCGCAACAATTCAGTACCTTCCTCCTTTGAAAGGCATTCTCCATCATACTTCCTCCTCTTCTGAACTATTCCAATAGTTCATGAGATCTTTCTCATTGATCTCATCACCTAGAATTTCACCCTATTCTGGGCCACAAATGGAAACTTCGATTTTCAACTCAGCCTCTCTGAGTTCTTCACACCTCAACTGCACACTCATCATCTACTCAAGCTTCCTCAGCTCTTCTATCAATTGTATGTTTACCTGTTGTTCCCTCTTTGCGTGTAGTCTCTACCACTTCACTTTCTTCCTCATGGTCCAACCATGTGTCTGGTCTTTCATATTCCTCTGCAATAATTCCATCAACAATTCAAGGTGAACTGTTATCTCAACCTTATCCCGCTCATAATTTTCATCCATCAACTACTTACATATGCCACTTACCTTGGCATTTTTCTTCTTCTTTCTTCTGTTGTGGTCTTCATCGGATCTTCTAGAATGACTATCACCAGTCATATTCTCCTCCTTTGTGAACTTCATCTGTTCACGTGTAGATTTCATTGAATCCCCTTTTCAGCAAGCCTCCATACTTGCCATTCAACCATGCAAGCTCTCTTCTTATGCTTGATCACTTTTAGTTCTATGTCCTGGAATAACCTCTGGGAAATTCTCTTGCTTCACTTTGCTGCAAACAACACTTTAGTAATGCTCGTGTTATAATTACTAAACTCTTTGGGTGTCGGGCTCCACTGATCATGCACCCAATTACATTTAGACCTTTGACTTAGCTTATGACTCTTTGACTTCAGACTTTACACCAAATCTTCATCTTGGATGAAAATACTCAATCTTAGCGCGCTACGAAACTGTTGTAGGATGCAGTTTGATCAATCTTGCAAGTTTTCAAAGGGTGAAAGGGTGTGTTTTTTTTTTTAACTTGATGCTACTGAAGAATGTATAATGACCATAAGTGAAGATCCAATAGAAAAAAAAAAGGAAAATGAAGATTCCAAGTAATTTTTTCAAAGGTGAAGTTCTGCGCTACGAAAACAACAGAGAGTTTCGTAGCGCAGCAATGTTAACAGTTTTTGGCACTTCTTCAAAGGTTTTTTTTTTTCACAGCTAGAAGGACAAAGTCACATGAGTTCAATAAGACATTTCCACATGTTTTTTAGCACAATTTGGTCAGTAGATGGTTTCAAGGAGCATAAATGAAGGTTACAACTATATTGCAAGAAACATGTTCCTAGTTTTCAAGACAGATAAGGGACATGATTAGCATGTTTTACAACAAGGTTAGAGACATCATGAAGGTCGAAGACATGGATTTTCAGCTATCAGTGGAAGCATTAAAGGTTTGAAAATGATTGGTGGACATGACACATATGAAAATGATCTATCCATGAGCTGGAGAAGACAATTTTGGGCGAAGATCATATTCTTGAGGTCATATTACTATAGCTTTTTTGATAAATATCAGTTTTTATGAAGTTTAAACATATCCAAGGCATTAATTTTGAATAAATTTTCAATAAATTTTCTTGTACATCAGTTTCGTAGCGCGCTACGAAACTGTTGAAGCAGCCTTTCACCATGAAGAGCAAAACCCTGTTTTCTGGCTTTCATAGTAAATTTCAAAAGCGATTTCCGGGAAACGTAAAATGCCTTTTTGAAAAATGAAAGTGGTTTTTCTTCCAAAAATCCATATCTAAAAAAACCTCTCTCAGTGTATTTAATTAATTATGGCATGGTATATACAAGGCTTTCTTTGAAGCCCTATTTTCATAAAATAGAGTTTTCCTGTTTTACACATGTTTTTCAAAGACAGAGTATGGACAGCAGGAGAAGTATTTCCAAAAACCAAGAGAGGTTTGTATTCCTGAAATAATTAAATACAAAAACCTCCTTCAGTTTCTCACAATAAATCATGGATGAGAAGATAAAGGCTTTGTCCCAAGACCTAAGTTTCAGGGAAGAAACAGAAATAATTTGTTGAAGCAGTCTTTTCATCATTTTTCATAGCAAATTTTGAAGGAATTTTTATGAGTTTGGTTTTGAAACTTCTTGTGGGAGTGTGTCAAGTAAATATAAAGGATATAATGAAAGAAAAATATTGAAATATGTTGAAGAAAGGAGTGAAAACACTGCGCTACGAAAAGCGCTACGAAAGTGTGCTACTTTCGTAGCATAGATCTGTTTTTACTGTTTTGAGAAGACAAAAGTGGATTTTTCATAGCTGGCATGAAGGGATGACTTGGGACATATGTCAATAATGTTCCCAACATCAATTAGCCTCGAATTAATCAGTTATAAGTGGTCAGAACATCTCAAGAAACCAAAATAATCCTAAGCCTAAAAACAGGGAAACATGTTTCCTAATTTCTAGGGCAGTTTTATCATCAGCAGTAGGGTGACTTTAAGTGAATGGTCAAAATCAAAATTTGACCTCATGGAGGAGCAGCTGTCAGATAGAATATCTGATTTTTAGATAATGTTTTTAAGTCATAATAAAGAGTTTTAATCCTAGTTGTATTAGGACTCTAGAACAGATAGTTTAACTGTCAGATGTAATTAAAAGTTTATTTAAGCAATTGATAGGTGTCAAGCTAGAAAATTAAAATTTTTCTCAAGTGTTTGGAGAGAATCCAAGAATGTAATGATGACTCTATAAGAGACAAGAAGTCAAATTGCATAGGGTTGGAAAATTTTATCAGAACTGGCTACTTTTGTAAATACTTTGGAGGAGCTGATATATACAGAAGCAGTTTAACTTTTTTGAAGCTGAGATTCCAAGTGTACTTCAGTGAGCTTTATCTTCTATCATGTGTTTTACTTCCATATTTTTTATGCTTATTATTCAGAATTCATGGGAACATGCTCCGACTTCATTTAAGTGTTAATTTATGGTGAATTGAGTTCTTAGGTCCTATCTGTGGATGGTTTTATTCAATGTTTGATGCTTATTACTCAGAATTCATGGTCATTCAGGATCTGACTTCCTTTAAGTGTTAAGCTTGGATAAATCTTTGTTAAATACTTTCCTTTCAATACCTTGATGTATCATGGCTCAGAACTCACGCACGCATGCTTTGATTTCCTTTGAACCTCAATATATTGAGACTTTCCTAAGTGTGTCATCCCTTCATTGAAGTATATACAAGCCTCGGTTTTATAAGAAGAGCTATTTTTTTATCTTATCCTTATCACTAAATCCATAGCCCAATGGTAGCTTGTCTTCATCTTTCAACCTGCAAACATACAAAACCACAAACCATAGAGTTAGCCATCTATCTTTATACAAAATCATTAACCCTTGAGAGAGCCCTCTCAGGCTAAGGAGGCTATGCCTCAGCTAAAAGATTGGTTTGAAATAGTTACACTGAGGTAGTCTGATCAACAGCCTATCAGGGTCCTATTTTGGTGATAACATTTTGGTGCGTCTGCTGGGAGTCTGAAGATTATTCATTCCCGAAATCAAGAAGCTGAAATTCTGAAGGTAGCAGGAGCTCAAGAAGCTGTTCGAGGCTGCAAAACTACCTTGGCGACTACACACTGTTGGAACACCTAATCCTCAATGGGTAGGTGTGGAATGCGAAAAGTCACAATGGAGTCCAAGTGACCTTGGAATGTGAAACCAAGAGTCACACCATTGTACTATAAATGTACATCTTTGTATAATGGAAAATATGAGCTACATGCTTATCCTTCATTGTCTTGAGTTTCTTGTTGTGTTGTGTGTGTTTATCTTTCCTCCACACCGTGTATGTTTAACATGGTATCAGAGCGGGTGATTGCTAGCCCTGCTCCAATTTGAGTGAGAGCCATAGGTTTATGGAAATTTGTGCCCTTCATTAGATTTTCTGCTGCGTATGTCTAAATTTCTTATGCGTTGAAACACTGTTTTTCTACTTGGTGCGGAGAAGGTTGAATCGGTGTGAAGACCTAAGCAAGGTGCTGCATAAAATGGTGTGATTACAGTTGGCTTCGATACCATTATTCCACACCTATTTGAGCTTCCTTGAATAGCGCTGGTCCATGAAAGATCTGCGCACTTGATTTCTCTCAGCGTAAAAGTTCCTGGGTTAAGCTTCATTCCTGCTGGCATAATTTGTAACGCATATTCTGCTGGCACAATTTTTGTAACGCATATTCTGCTCCTACATGCATTACTCCTGTCACGAATACCCATAGGAGAACCCTCTGGCCAACGTTTAGATGATCGTCGTGTCTTATGGGGACCACAACCCTTAGTCCGATTGCAGATTCTCTGAACCTGGTTACATGACTACTCGTCCACCGTGTTTGTCACCGTTTGCAGAGACGGAAGTTGGCATTATTACCTGAAAATTTTTACATCAGATAACCTATTCTGTACCCTGATTTTGACATTTAATATCTGTTCTTTCTCCCCGCCCATTTAGTGCGGTGTTCGAGGAATATAATTTCGACAACAAACATTATTTAGCTCCATAGTCTCCCGCAATTTTCCGAAAACATTCCCAGTGCAAGCATAAGCAGTGAAACAATCGACAGAAGAGAAAATAGAGAGTGTTCCAAAGACCTGTTTGATTTTTTAAATAGGCATGCTTTTGCCATTCTGTATCAATTGAAGGCTAATGGCTATGTCTGCAATGATTTTGATATGCAAGCATTTTCGTTAAAAGATATGCGAGCATTTGTAACATGAAGAGATTCTAGAGTAGGCTTGTAGGCACTCATTAGTATGTTTCCACCTGCAAATGCATCAACAAGATACATAGAACCACAACGGAGGTCATACGCATCAGCGACAACGAAAGGTTTTCTGGTCCTAAACGGAGGTCATACACATGGAGACAGCGAAAGTGTGATCTGTGCATCCACAACACTGAAAGCTACTCATCATTTGGTTTTGATTCAATGATTCGAATGTCATTTTCATCTCCAGCCCATTTATAACGATGATGATGCTTCTATTCCCATGTTGTTCATCATATACATGTTTTCTTCTTTTGCGTCAAGTTCCCTAGATCGATCTGGTAATGGTTGGCTTCTTCAGCGACAACAACCATCATACTAGGGTTTCGATTTGAGTACAATGGTGGCTCTGTACCTGAAAATGGCAGCTATATATTGAGTATGTTTCTTCTTATGAAATTATTTTTGCAACATCTACAGAGAAAATAGTGGCCTTCTCCCCTTGTTTGAACTTGGCAACAATCAAAGGTATGCCAAAGGCCAATGGATGAGCTATAGTAGTAAATGCATGGCTAAGATATGAGAAACATGTGCAACAAAGTGAAACTGAAATATGAAAATAGTTCTTATTGAAGGAAAAATAATTAGTATTTTTTGCCTTAAAGGGCTATCTGATGCACATTTACAAAAATATTTTGTTGTGACAATGTATTCATAGTGGGTGTTGTTTCTTCTCTACATGTTGTGAACATTTATTGAAGTGTAAGCTTGAGTAGTTGAGGAAAATGGCTAAAATTGATGATATATTACAACTATTAAACATTCTCACTCATTCAGTTGTTTATGAGGTGGTGAAAATCAACAAGAACACTCTTATGGACATTAAAAATTGTCTACAAAATGCACATGAGAAGATTGAGTTTTTGCAGTTGGAATCTCAGCTCCAGCAAGATTAACTTCAGCAAAAGAGTCACCATTCTGAACATGTTTCTATTCAGAAGATTGAGAAGGACTCCCATCAGCAGCAAGTCAATCAAGTTGCAGTTGATTCTCATTCAGTGCTTTGTACTAGAGCATATTTACATGCGGATGCAGCAGTTCAACCTGCACTTCTCAAGCCCATCATCAGACCTTGGGAAGAGCTTGTCCACAACAAGCACCGAACTGGTCTTGGATATGACAAGGATGTGTCCTTTCATATTCTAGACTAGACCAAGCCCATCATATTTCAGAGTGCCGGATTCATGTATGATAGTTCACCTGTAGCTGTTCCAAATCCTATTCCACAACAACATCAGATTGTAAAATGCCAACACTGTGATCGAGTTGGCCATATCAAAGATCATTGTTTTGATCTTCATCCATGCAAGCACTGTGGTTGGCACACTCATTCTTCACACAGATGCTTCAGAAACAAGCCTCCTACAAGAACCAAGATTCATCTTGGATGGATCGCTTCTTGGAAATGGGCATCAGCAGCCAAGAAGATGTTTACGACACATGTTAGAACTTGTTCACAGATATTGAGCAAACTTGCAGTTGAGTTTTTGCCATCATCTCACCTTGTCCCTGACAGGGGAGAAAATGGTGGTCATGTACAAGCTTCGACGTCAGATCAAGCGAGCCTGAGCCACAATCTCTCATTCCATGTTCAGATTTGTAGCCAGAGACATAGCCGTTCAAGCGATCCTGAGCCACAATTCGTCATTCCAGATTCAGAGATGTAGCCAGAGAAACGGATGCCCATGAGCATGCCTTCGGTTGGTGGACAACCTTAAACCATCATCTTTGGTTGGTGGATAGCCTAAGACCATCACAGGTAGTATACCTCCCTTCTTTTAGGTCGAAGGTCCCCCTTTCATAAATGAGGAACACTTCCTCTAGCAGAAGCCTTCAGCTTCTTGCCAGCATTGGTTGAGTTCCAGGAAATGCTTCAAGCATTCCAGAGTTGTTGGTAATCCTAAAACCATCACAGGTAGTATACCTCCCTTCTTTTAGGTTGAAGGTCTCCCTTTTTTTATGAGGGACAATTCCTCTAGCATAATCTTTCAGCTTCTTGCCAGTTTTGGAAGAGTTCTGGGAACTGCAACAAGTTTTGCGTTCCAGTGTTGGTGGTCATCCTTAAACCACCTCTTTTTTCCAACATTTCAGAGAGTTGATTCAGCCCAAGTGCTGACATGCATACTTTGCAGATTTGTATTACAACTCTCTTCTTGGACTCACACATACCCCTTCGGATTAAGGGGGGATGTTGGAACACCTAATCCTACATGGGGTGTGGAATGCGAAAAGTCACAATGGAGTCTAAGTGACCTTGGAATGTGAAACCAAGATTCACACCATTGTACTATAAATGTACATCTTTGTATAATGGAAAATATGAGCTACACTCTTATCCTTCATTGTCTTGAGTTTCTTGTTGTGTTGTGTGTGTTTATCTTTCCTCCACACAGTGTATGTTTAACACACACATTAAATAACAAATTGCAAGGTGACTCCACTTCCTGAAGATTAGTAGCTAGATGAAGTTTCAAGATGAGTTCCATTGCAAGAATGAATGCTAGGTATGCCCTTATGAATTGGTCTCATATCCCTGGTTTTCCAAATCCCATGCCAAAGGTTGAATGGTTAGATGATCTTCCAATATTCAAAGATGAAAATAAAGACAATGTTGCTCTTCATTTGGTTAGGTTTCATCTGCATGTACATAGTCTTAAGGTTCAGATCCCTAAATACTGTCTTATGAAGATGTTTATGACTAATCTAGAATGAAAAGCATGGTCTTAGTGTGTGCTCAACTTAGTGTTCCTAAATTGAGGTCATAAATTGTCAACCAGGGTTAGTAAACTGCTGAAGTGAGGTGCACTATATGTGCCTAGGTGTCTGTTTCTCACTACGTTGTGTTTAGTGTTTTTCTAATGTTTTTGGTTTTATGGTTTTATGTTAGAAAGGAAAAGAACTAAGTTTTGACAAAGAGAAGTTGTTGGACACACTTAAAACAGAGCAAAACCTATTCTAAACTGTGTATGGCACTAAAGAACAGAAAATGCAAAGCTTGATAATGACTCATAGCAAGGAAACAAATCACAACATGAACTCAATAACTCATAACATGAACTCATCCAATTCATTCATTAGAAATATGTTGGAATAGCTTGAGAAAAGGACAATTTTAGTGCAAATGAGGTTCTCCTAAGTAAACAATCATCTTACAATATTACAAAGAATCTCATCCATGGCTAGAAGTTTATTAGAACACAATTGGAAAAGACTATTTGTAGCACAATAAGATTTCTACTCTGAATTTACTTGTAATGCTAAGAATAATCCATTCTACAGCTCAACTTATCACTACTAAACCTCATTCAAAAGTTAAATATTTTCTAGAATAGTTTTTGGGAAAAGGCTTATTCGTGAAATTGCAAAAGATTGCAGAACAATCAAGGCCTTAAACTGATATCACTAATTCCTATCCATATGATGGTGCATTAATAGAAAGTCAGAACAAGAGTAGTTTGTAAACAATGAAGGCCGTGAAGTCTAATTTTGACAGTTAATACAACTTAAAGAACAATGGATAATACTGAACTAGAATGCAATTGATCAAACTTGAAACACAGTGACCACAACTAAACTAGAATGCCATTAACCTAACTTGAAATGCAGTGAACTGGAACTGAACTAGAATGCCACTTATCTAACTTGAAATACGGTGAACAGAGTTGAACTAGAGTGCCATTATAAAACTTGAAATATAGTGATAGAATTAAACTAGAGTAACATCTACCTCCGGAGTACTACAACTAAACTAAAATGCAACTAATTCTATGAAATGTTTCAGCTCTGTCTCATTCAGAGCTAGTGGTTTTTTGGAATAATTTATAGAACATGACTAGCTGCAACATATTATGTAAATGAGCATAAAAGCATAAAATTCAACAAAATACAACAAATCTCTAAAACACCACAGCTATGTCTCACCCAGAGTTAGTGATATTTTGGAAGAGTTTATAAGAACAAGACTAGCTGTAACAACTGATGTAATTGAGCACAAAATCATAAAGCTCAGAGAAGTGAAAATAACTCCTAAAATACTACAGTTATATCTTATCCAATGTTAGTGGTATTTTGGAATAGTTTGTAGGGATAAGACTGACTGTGGCATCCACTGCAAGTAAGTATAAAAACACAAAGTTCAGAAAATTGATTAAACTAGGAATGAAACAAGGCTAAGTTACTTATCTAAACCATATGAACAAAGCTTCTCAGGTAGCAGGGGCCCTCTACCACTGGATTAGCATGCAAATGTACTCAATATTGACTCATCTCTTGCAATAAAGTGATGCTTCTTTCATTAAAGGAGAAATTCTTCGAAAAACAGAGTATTACGGTCTTCTGAGATCTAGCAACAAAACAAAATCTAACTAGCTATTTCTCGGTCTCCTGAGCCATACTTATAACAAAATCACATAATTTTATTTGAGATAAAAACAGGAATAAATTTCTTTCCCAACTAAAATCAAACTAGAACTCTGGTGGTGGTCTCGTACTATGATTAAGGACATCTGTACAGTCCTTGTCCTATTAGAAGTCTATCTCCTAGTTTTGGTTTCCCACGTGCATAACCACCTGTAGACTCAAGCTCAGACTTCATGGAGAGAAATAAATGATGGGGGAGTGATGTGGAATATGACCATATGCGTTTTTCCTTGAGGTGACACCTGGAACCTGCATAAACATGAAGATAGTTGCGGAATAGGCGACTGGCTACAGAATGAGTGTGTTCTGTAGCCGAGTCTAGTCAAAAATTGCTACAACAACAAAATCATGAAAACATAGCAAGTTAGTCATTATATACATTCTTAAAGTAATCCTAATCAATCCTATAGATCATTTAAGCCTGTAATTGATGAGGGACAAAGGAAATGAAGTGAAATGTGGTGGAAAAGAAGGACATCTTTGGGGCTCAACACTTAGTATAAAGATTTAGCAAATTGTTCATTATATTCTCTTGCTAATTTTAATGATAAATTCTATGAGATGTATAAAGAGTGTCATTCCTCCTTATTGTTGGTCAAAGTTTTCTGTACAAATTCTTTGAGTTTTATTCAGTATTTGGAGGATTGTTATGATGATGATGAATTTATGGATGAAGAAATTTTAGAGGCTCTTCATAACAATACATTTCAACACCTAGAAGAAAGGATAACATCCCATGATATGTAACATGGAAATCAGCAGGAGTTTACTTATGAAAGTCTTGTTACATCCTCTAAGATTGATGTAGAGATGCAGTAGACTTGCAAGTCCCTTGATCATCAGGAGAATGAGAATCAGTTCAAACAACAAGAGGAAATATTGGAAAATTTTTGCTACAATCCTCAGGCAGAGAAAAAGGTTGATTATTTATGTCATACTTTGCGGCAGCCTACTTCAAAGAATGATCATAATAATGAAGAAAATTACATTGTCTATGGGAATCATTCAGAAAAGCAGTTGGATAGAATATCAAAGGAATCTTGTGTGGCTGAGAATCAGTTGTCCGAAGATATAGAATGTTATGATGATCATCAAACTAACCATGTTTTCTTTGATCCTATAGATGAATACATGGAAAAGCTTTGCACACCAGTATTTCATTTTCATTTGCATTATGAAGATCAAATACATTATAAGTTTCTTTGGTCATCTCACTATCATGGTTATTTTGAGGTTGAATGCGGTCAAGAGCTTCATATATCAGAAAAGACAATTGATTGGCTTTATTGGAAATATCATGCTGCCTAAGCTAACGTGGAAATTGCAACTGATAGAGTAGATAGGAATTTACAAATAAGCTCAAGGTAGGTTCACTGAGAATTTTTAGTAGATGCAGTTTGAGTCCTTCTTGTAGAGACCAACAAATTTTAGCCCGAGGTGAAGGCCATAAAAGTTTGAAGCAGATTGGGCAGAATGTTAGAGTTTTATTTTAAAGGATGGATAGTAGCACTAGAGCTACGGGTTCTTAGTGTACCACAGAGGCACACTATCCTAAGTGGAGCCACTATTATCACTATAAAAAAATTTTGAAACTTGGACAGTTTGTATTTGTTCTTAAGTCATGGTCTTAGAATAGGGGTCAAGTCATTTTCATGTTTTTAGAGTCTATGTTATAAGGTTAGAGTTTCATTACCATCATAAAATAAGGTCCAAAAACTTTGTTTTACATTTTAGGGGTCCCATTTCATGTTTTGGAAATCATGTGTTTAGTCAATTTGCAAAATTTTTCAAATAAGCCACAAAACCATGTTTTCGTAGCACAGAGAGTGTAAAAAACTGCTTTTGCACTACGAAAACGCTGGTCATTTCATAGCGCAAAACCCTGAAATTACATTCAGCGCGCTATGAAATCGGGGATTCATAGCATGTCTTGTTAGTTATCAAATCCACCATAATTCCGTTAATCATTCATGGTTAGGTGTCAGCCACGAGTCTTTTCTCACACATGCAACCATTCATAGCCATCATAACATTCATTTGAGCTCATTTGTCGTATGTCATTTTCAAATTTGAGAGGAGCTAGTTTTGGTTTTATTGTCTCATACAAGAAACATATGATGCATACCCTTCCCAAATGGTAAGCTCATGGTAAGTGGAAACCAAATCTTCTCTTTCATTCATCAAGCGAGGCAGTTTTACTCTGAAATCAAGTGAGTCAGTGTCCCTACAATCAAAGAGGCCGAGTTTGTGAGAAGGGTAAATGTGAATTTAAGGGATACTAATAGGAGCTTAAAGAGGCACATTGAGGATCTTGAAATCAAATTGGAAAACTCCGAAGAAATTCAGCTACAACATAAGTAAGACAGTAAGTAACAAATCCATGATATAATTTTGTTTTGGGAAGGTCATCACTTTTGGAAACCATGGCAAAGTTGAATTATAGTGTTATCAAAGTCCTCATTAAAGACTGTAGATATTCTCAAGGTTTAAATATGATGAAGAAACTGTGTAAATATGAGACACACATCAGTTTTGTAGTGCGCTACGAAACTGTTGTAGGTGTCATGCATAGCAGTTTCGTTTTCGTAGAGCGCTACGAAACTGCTGTAGGATGCAGTTTGATCAATCTTGCAAGTTTTCAAAGGGTGAAAGGGTGTGTTTTTTTTTAAACCTTGATGCTGCTAAAGAATGTATAATTACCATAAGTGAAGATCCAATAGCAAAACAAAGGAAAATGAAGATTCCAAGTAAGGTTTTCAAAGGTGAAGTTCTGCACTACGAAAACAGCAGACAGTTTCGTAGCACAGCAATGTTAACAGTTTTTGGAACTTCTTCAAAGGCTTGTTTTGGGCACAGCTATAAGGGTGAATTCACATGAGTTCAATAAGACATTGCCACTTGTTTTTTAGCACAAGTTGGTCAGTAGATGGTTTCAAGGAGCATAAATGAAGGTTACAGCTATATTGCAAGAAACATGTTCCTAGTTTTCAGGACAGATAAGGGACATGATCAGCAGGTTTTACAACAAGGTTAGAGACATCATGAAGGTAGAAGACATGGATTTTTAGCTGTCACTGGAATAATTAGAGGTTTGAAAATTATTGGTGGACATGACACATATGAAAATGATCTATCCATGAGCTGGAGAAGACAATTATGGGCGAAGGTCGTATTCTTGAGGTCATGTTACTATATTTTTTTTGATAAATATCAGTTGTTATGAAGTTTAAACATATCCAAGGCATTAATTTTGAATAAATTTTAAAGAATTTTTCTTGCACAGTAGTTTCTTAGCACGCTATGAAACTGTTGAAGCAACCTTTCACCATGAAGAGAAAAACCTTGTTTTCTAGCTTTAGTAGTAGAGTTCAAAAGCGGTTTCCGGGCAACTGAAACTGAATTTTTGAAACCAGAAAGATTATTCTCTTCCTAACATCCATAAATACAAAAACCTCTCTCCGTTGCTTTAAATTCATTATGAAGTGGGAGATACAAGGCTTTCTTTGAAGCACCATTTTTCAGAAAACAAAGTTTTCTTGTTTTACACATGCTTTTCAAAGACAAATTCGGGACAGCAGGAGAAGTATTTCCAAAAACCAAGAAAGGTTTTTATTCCTGACAGAATGAGCTACAAAAAAATCCTTCAGTTTCTCAAAATAAATCTTGGATGAGAAGATAAAGGCTCTATCCCAAGACCTAATTTTCAGGGAAGAAACAAAAATAATTTGCTGAAGCAGCCTTTTCATCATTTTTCATAGCAAATTTTGAAGGAATTTCTATGATTTTTGTTTTGAAACTTCTTGTGGGAGTGTGTCAAGTAAATATAAAGGCTATCATGAAAGAAAAATATTGAAATATTTTGAAGAAAGGAGTGAAAACACTGCGCTACGAAAAGTGTTATGAAAATGTGCTACTTTTGTAGCGCAGATATGTTTTCACTGTTTTGAGAAGACAAAAGTGGATTTTGCATAATTGGCATGAAGGGATGACTTGGGAAATATGTCAATAATGTTCCTAACATCAATTAGCCTCGAATTCACCAGTTAGAAGTGGTCATAACATATCAAGAAACCAAAAGAATCCTAAGCCTAAAAACAGGGAAACATGTTTCCTAATTTCTAGGGCAATTTTATCATCAGCAATAGGGTGACTTTAAGTGAATGGTCAACATCCAAATTCGACCTCATGGAGGAGCAGCTATCAGATAGAAGATCTAATGTTTAGATAAGGTTGTTAAGTCATAATAAAGAGTTTTAATCCTAGTTGTATTAGGACTCTAGAACAGACAGCTTAACTGTCAGATGTAATTAAAAGTTTGTTTAAGCAGTTGATAGGTGTCAAGCTAGCAAATTCGAATTTTTCTCAAGTGTTTGGAGAGAATACAAGAATGTAATGATGAATCTATAAGAGACAAGAAGTTGAATTTCATAGGGTTGTAAAATGTTATCAAAACTGGCTACTTTTGTAAATACTTTGGAGGAGCTGATATATACAGAAGCAATTTAACTTTTCTAAAGTTGAGATTCTAAGTGTACTTCAGTGAGTTTTATCTTCTATCATGTGTTTTACTTCCATATTTCTTATGCTTATTGCTCAGAATTCATGGGAACATGCTCTGACTTACTTTAAGTGTTAATTTATGGTGAATTGAGTTCTTAGGTCCTATCTGTGGATGGTTTTATTCAATGTTTGATGCTTATTACTCAGAATTCATGGTCATTCATGCTCTGACTTCCTTTAAGTGTTAAGCTTGGATAAATCTATGTTAAATACTTTCCTTTCATTACGTTGATGTATCATGACTCAGAATTCATGCACACATGCTCTGATTTCCTTTGCCTCAAGATATTGAGACTTTCCTAAATGTGTCATCCTTTCATTGAAGTATATACAAGCCTCAATTTTATAAGAAGAGCTATTTTTTTATCTTATCCCTATCACTAACTCCATATCCCAATGGTAGCTTGTCTTCATCTTTCAACTTGCAAAGATACAAAACCACAAACCATATAGTTAGCCATATATCTTTATACAAAATCATTAACCCTTGAGAGAGCCCTCTTAGGCTGAGGAGGCTAAGCCTCAGTTAAAAGATTGGTTTGAAATAGTTACACTGAGGTAGTCTGATCAGTAGCCTATCAGGGTCCTATTTTGGTGATAACACACTACAACCTTCACAAAATTAAAATGTGGAAAATAATTGTGTGGAAACAAGATCTCAGCAAGAATGAATCGTAGACACATGAGACCGTTATTTTTGGACCAATGTCCTTGGAAAAACCCAATGCGGGAAAACAGGTGCAATAGTTGAGGGTATGTTTATTACGCAATAATTTTCTAAGTACAAATATATGATTTTTGAAACTGAAAGATCATATAGAGGAAATCTGAAAAATAAAATATTGTGAGAATATCTCACTCTGCCACAAGAATCTCATTTCCTTATATTTGGATACCCTTCTTGCCTTAAGGAGCTAGCCTAAAGTGAAGAGATAATTTGGCTAAGATGGCAATGATGCATTTCCCAAGGGTGCTTGCCCCAATGACACCATGGTTGAGACTTTCATAAAGAAACTAATCTTAGAGGAGACACATACAATACATATATCCCTTTTAATATGTGTATAGCTAGCTATTATTCATTTTCCACATAAAACTTACCAACGATTATTTTTACTAACCCTTATAAACTGACAAATTACTTCCAAGTAATTTCCTTGTTGCGGATTAATTTAAATTGTAGCTTATTGAACAAAATGCACTACTAGGATTTTAACTAGTAAAATAAAAATGACATTAGAAGCAAATGAAACCAATTCCACACATGCATACATAAATTTTAATTCCTTATCGGTGTTACTTGCGTGGTGTCTATCTAGACGTACACTTGAAGGCTCCCTGGTATTGGGAGTGGTGCTTCCTCTTATCAAGGTATCAATTTGACAGGTAAGAGTGAAGTGAATTTTTTATGACCTATTTTTTTGGTTTTTTTTTCAAACGTCACTTTATATGGATTTATGCGTACCATTTAAATATGCATAAAGACATATTAAAATGCAGAAGCCAAAGACATAGACCTTGATGCACTCGATTCCCAAGAAAATAAAAGAAAAGATTCATAATCTTGGAGTGGAAACTCGCTCCTTTAATGATAGTCCTAAAACTCATAGGATGTCATTATCATGGACATGTGTGTGACTTATGGAATCTTAATAATTAAGTTTCAGCTCATTGCTTCAATTGACGCATGTTTCTTATCCAACATATATGTGGACACGATGGAAAAATATAAGGTCATTATCCTAACTTTATTAGTGAGATACAACCCTTGGTAGACAATTATTTGTGAATATTAGGGGAGACTTCAATCTTATCAAACATTTTTCTGAAAATAAAGGTCGCATTAGAATAGTGGAAGTGGAGGCCAGTCCCTTTGAATAGTTAACAATATCCAATTAGTTCATAGATCTGGATACTATCAATGGTAACTCTTTCTTGAACAATAGAAGAGGAGGTTCTCACATATCATGACTAGGATAGATAGATTTTTTATTTTGGAGAATATTATGGAGAAATATGTATTTATGGAAGCGCCCATCTTACCTTGTGGTGGATTATATCATTGTTGAAAATGCAGCAAGAACATCCAAAATTTTATTTTTTCCTTCATTAAAATTAAGGAAATTCGAAATTTCACATTAACGGACAACTTGAAGGGGTTAAATGAGGTGACATGGTACTTGTCACTCAGTTAAGAACACTCAATTTGAGTTAATGAGTTGAGGTTCAATTAACTTGTGTTGATTCCGAAAAATTAGGAGTCTAGCTCATTTAATTCGAGTTAGGGGAACGAAGTTAAGTTTTGTTCAGTTGGTTCCTAAATTTTAGGAGCCTAGGTTGAGTTAATTTCAATTGTAGTAATTTAATTAAGTTAAATTGATTTATGGTCAGTTAAACTAGCTCCAACTGTTAGAGGACCTAGTGGAAGGCTTAGCAGTGAGGTGTAACTTTAGTGTTTAACCAGTTAACTGATCAATCGACCTAAATTAGCTCATGCATGTAAATAATTTTAATTACCTACTTGAGATTGGAGTTCAAGGGAAATGTATTATTAGTTGTACCATATTCCAATGTGTACATGTGGTGCATGGAGTCAGAGAAGGACCTAAAGGAATTGCGTAGTGTAGATTGAGTAATTTCCTAAGATACAGGTGCAGGTGTGTGACTTATGGAATCTTAATAATTAAGTTTCAGCTCATTAGTTCAATTGAAGCATGTTTCTTATCCAATACATATGGGCCCACGATGGAAAAATATAAGGTCATTATCCTGAACTTTATTATTGAGCTACAACCCTTGGTAGACAATTATTTGTGAATATTAGGGGAGACTTCAATCTTATCAAATATTCTTTTGAAAATTAAGACGGAATTAGAATATTGGAAGTGGAGGCATGTCTCTTTGAATAGTTAACAATATCCAATAAGTTCATAGATCTGGATACTATCAATGGTAACAATTTCTTGAACAATAGAAGAGGAGGTTCTCACATATCATGTCAACGATAGATAGATTCTTGATTTTGTAGAATCTTATGGAGAAATATATATTTATGGAAGAGTCCATATTACCTTGCAGTGGATTATATCATTGTTGAAAATGCAGCAAGAATATCCAAAATTTGATTTTTACCTTAATTAAAATTAAGGAAATTCGAAATTCCACATCAACAAACAACTTGAAGGGTTAAATGAGGTGACATGGTACTTGTCACTCAGTTAAGAACACTCAATTTGAGTTAATGAGTTGAGGTTCAGTAAACTGAATCCTAAAAAATAGTAGTCTATCTCATTTAATTCAAGTTAGGGGCATGAAGTTTAGTTGTGTGCAGTTGGTTCCTAAATTTTAGGAGCCTAGGTTGAGTTTATTTCAGTTGTAGTAATTTAATTCATTTAAATTGAGTTATGGTCAATTAAACTAGTTCCAAATATTAGAGGAACTAGTGGAAGGCCTAGAAGTGGGGTGTAACTTTAGTGTTTAACAAGTTAACTGATCAATCAACCTAAATTAGCTCATGCATGCAAAGAATTTGAATTACCAGGTTGAGATTGGAGTTCAAGGGAAATGTACGATCATTTGTAGCATATTCCAATGTGTACATGTGGTGCATGCAGTCAAAGAAGGACCTAAAGGAATTGTGCAATCTAGATTGAGTAATTTCCTAAATAATAGGGGCTTGAAAATTGACTAAGTATTGGCAAGGTTCAGTCAGTTAGGAAGAAGATAGAGGATATGGGTGCAGGTTGTGCTAAAGCTTGAGCAATCATATTGTATTAATCCATATTCTTTGATTAATGAAATATATATAGGAAGGGGATTTTAGTAGTTTCTTTCCCCTACATAAATTTCTTTATATGTGTGTTGAATATTGATGCATGTTAATGATTTATGTTCTCGACCATGAATTTTCTTCCACAGATTAGTAGAGTAGCTTCTAGTATTGTGATTTAGTAAATTTCATGAGCAGTTTAGAATGTATACATTAATTTTTACAAGGTATTAGAGCTAGATTCATAGTAGAGAAGAGATTTTAAAGTTGTCATTGCATGAGATTTGAATTTGAAGATCAGTGTTACAAGTTTTCTCCAGGATTGAGAAGATGAATTTTAATGGACTCAGGCTTGAGTATGCTTTGGAAGGAACCACAAACTTTTTCGCATGGAAGATCCGCATGGAGACAGTATTGACTGAAAATGGGTTGCTAGAATACATCAAGACTGATGTAGCAAAACCCCAAGCATCTAATGCTCAAAATATTGCTCAGTGGAAGAAGGATGTGGCTAAAGTGAGGAGGATCATATTGGAGGAAGTTCAGGATCATATTGTCTCGAATCTCCATGGGAAAGAGACTATGTTCACGATTTGAAAAAACATTGACAGATTTGTTTGAAAATAATAGCAACCACAGGAAGTTGACACTCAAGGACAAGCTTTTAAGCATCAAGATGAAAAATAAGTACACAATGGCATAGTACCTAAGTAGGTTTACACAGTGTCTTTATGAACATGGCAAGGTCGGTGTTACTCTCCTTGAAGAAGACTTGGTAGTTTTAGCTCTCTTGGGCCTTCCCAAGAGATGACATAGTTATCAAGATTCGGTAATGGTAGAGAAAAACCACCACAGTGGGAGCGGTTATGGTTTGATCTAGTGTAGGAAGATATAAGGCGGAGCAACAGAGATGGGACCTCATTCAAAGAAAATGAATATGGATTTTCATTATTTAGCAGAGGAAGGAAGGACAAGGGGAAGAAGTCCCAAGGTGAGGCTAATTCCATCCTAGAGTTCAAGAAAAAATACTTATCCAAAATTAAGTGCTTTCACTATCATGAACACAGGCATTATGCCACAAAGTGTCCATAGAAGAAGGTAAGAAAGAAGGAGCATGTAGTAGCAGCAGCAGCAGGTGAAGCTTTGGCTTCACATTTTGAGCTTGACTTTACTCTCATCACATGCATGGCAAGCACATTGATAGGAAGCATGTGGTATCTAGATATCGATGCCTTGTTCCATATGACAGGGAATAAATATTTTTATAGTGACTTGGAGGAGAAATATCTCCATATGAAGATTGAGTTTGGAGACGATGGAAGGTATAGTACGACCAGTATTGGTACAATCACCTTTTTCTGAGTCTAGATCCCCTCTCAGGCTCAAGGATGTGATGTTTGATACATGTCTAAAGAATAATATGGTTTCCATTGCGGTGTTGGAAGACCATGGCTATGATGTGTGAGAAAATTTGGTTGCCTAAATCCTACTGCAACGACTAATGAGAATTATTCTACTTTTTAATTACTTGAACAAGTTATTTACTGCGTTCTATGGTAAATACTGAAACCCATACACTACAACCTTCACAAAATTAAAATGTGGAAAATAAATACGCAGAAAAAAAATTTGAGCAAGAATGAATCATAGACACATGACACCATTATTTTTGGACTAATGTCCTCGGAAAAATCGAATGCGGAAAAATCGGTGCAACAATTGAGGGTTTTTTTATTATGCATTAATTTTCTAAGTAAAAATATATGATTGTCAAAAATGACTAATCATACAGAGGAAATCTTAAAAATAAAACATCGTGAGAATATCTCACTCTGCCATGGGAATCTGACACTAACCTTAGCTCAAAATGAGTTGCTCTACGCTGCCTCTACACAGTGAATGTGTCACCTTGCGCAGTCTCTCTATCACAACTGAAGCTTCAGGATCATATTTTCTTGAATCTCCATGAGAAAGAGACTATGTTCACGATGTGAAAAAAGGCTCTCACAGAAGTGAAGTTTACGAAACTTCGATCCATGCTTGGAGTTCAGGAAATTTATCGTTAAGGGGGGATAGGCTCTAATGCCTCCTTCCTTCTCCTATTGTGTCACCTTTGTAAATCCTTCAATCCTGTCCCAAGTTGTTCTTAAGGGGGGATGTTAAGATATTCCAACACATAGGAAATAGTGAATAATAACTTAGTCTATTGTAGAGTTCGGTAAAGTGTGTTTCTTTACTATGTAAATTTGTTACTTATAATCCGACAGTCATGATTTGTAGTGATTCGACGGTTCACTCTCTCCTTGATATTAATGACACTTGATTTGTGGCTTAACACCCGATTGGTCCATGATCTCTATTTAAATAGCATGGAGGGTCATTTGTCCTGTAACCGTTTATGAGAGAAGCATATGTAATCTTTCATTTTATATTAATAAATTTCCTAAAGTGGCCGTGTTGGCTCAAACCGTGGACTGTTTCCCTCTTCGAGGGTTTTAACCACGTGATATACTGGTGTACTGATTTGTGATATTTTTGTGAGTGGTGACCTTTGGTTTTTGATCTAAGGAACTTACCCTGTAAATTCCTACATAGAGGTCAAAGTCATTAACAAACCCTTAGATTATAACCTCTTCCTGGGTCGAACATGGGTCTATGCCATGGCAGCCATGATCTAGGCCTATTTTAGAATGATTAATTTCCCAAACCAATGGGGGCATCATGGACATCAAACAACTTTCATTTTTTGCCACTAATTACCAAATCACTGGGAGTATTCTACTTGTAATTGAAACCCCAAAACCTTATCAACATGTTGGGATAGGATTTCTTAAATATTCATCCTTAATGGGAACTTTCACACTCCCTCCTCTTGAATTTCCAAATATAGTTTTCACTTTCAATATTATTTCATCTTATACTATTCCATTTGATCCTTAGATAGTACCTGAAAACTCCAACATTGAATCATTTCACGAATTTTATCACTCCGAAAATTCCAAAGGTTGTTTAAGCGTTAAAAATAAATATCAGAGGTAACTACAAACCTCCTTTGGAGCTTAGGATATAGCATTCCTAAACTCATATATGGCTCTCTCTATATGATTCAACTTTTTTTATTTAAGGGATATTAGGCTAGTTATGTATGCTTAGTTGGATTGGTTTTGATTGGTTGGTGCAATTAATGAATTAGATGAATAGGTGCTTTTCCACTTTCCATTGGGATCTGGAGTCAATATGCTTTGAAATAGAAAAAAATCAAATTATAAAGAAAGTGTTATAGGGAAATATATGTGAGAAATATCAGATCTCAAGGCTGAATGGTGAAGTGATCTTTCAATCGGGATCAAGGAGAAATTAAGAATTCCTTAAACTGGATAATGAGGAAGGGTGAAGAAGTCAATCGGGATCAGAGGGAAATTAATAATTCTCTAAACCAGATATCAGAAGAAAACATAGAAACGTATAATAGTAAAAATCAGAGTGTAATGTTTAAGCAAATTCTGCAGTAATGTTTGGCGTGCAATGTTCTGAACGCGCCAATCAGTTTGACTCCTGAATTGTTCTGCACGTGAATGAGCACGACTCGACCCACCTTAAAATATCATCACATAATGTTAATGTACCAATATATAAATCAAAATTATTCTATGACACACAAAATTTTACATTTTCTATCATGGATGTTTTTTTGGTGTTTTGAAAAATATTTCAAAGGTAAATGCAAATGAGCCACAACATGGACAATGTACGATGCTTTGAATGTAATGAACCTAGGCATTATAAAAGAGATTGTCATAAATCTGGAAAGGACAAGAGGAAAAAGGAAGAAGCCCATGTCACTAATGAAAGAGAAGAACCTGATGCTAAAAAATCCATGAAGGAGGAAGAGAGATATCTCTATTATGATTAAGATCATCTTTCTCCTTGAGTGATCTCTGATTGATTGTAAAATTGTATAATAGAAAGAAATGTACATTAAGAAGCATCTCAATAGAAGCATGAAAGGAGCTCTCGGTGAAAACATTTCTGGAAAATCTATCTACTAAAGTAAATCAGTCATCAGGTCAAGGGTCATCATGGTGACAAAATTCTGGGATGTGTTGACATATTGATGAAGCATGCCAAAGGAATGAAGCTCTTCATTCTAGAGAAATTTCTACAGGATGACTCATGGAAATAGATATGAATTATGCAAACATATATGCTAATATTGGATGATGTGAAGTCATGTTATATGGTTGCAGGTAATAGAATTCCATATTTAGATGTATGATCTATGAAGGAGGATCTCTCAATGCACTGAGAGATGAAATCAACATAATATATCCTCATAGAATATGAGGTGGTTGTACATAAACAAGAAATTGGAAAATTTGTAATATCATGGGAATGAAGAATGTGCAAAAAGGAAGAGATCATGAAATGTAACCATGTCAAGAGGCAGTTATCATCCGGAGGCCAAGAAGATGTGACTAGGATATCTCCTCAGAAGATATGTAGACTCTGACGAAAGTTTAATAAAGAAGAAGACTCTTGGAAAAACATATCATTAGGAGATATGTCAATCTGTATGAAGGATTCCAATGCCTATAGGAAAATGTCATGGTGAAATGTCATCACTAAGGTAACTTTTGTTCTAAAATTTCACATGTATATGTTTATCTAGATGAATTTGTGCAGGGTTTCTAATCAGAAGAAATGATGTATGATCCTTGGGGATGATTCAAAGAAAGCAGCATGGTATAACGGTGGACCAAATAAGGAATTCTGATGAATCACTTTCTGATAGTTGACATGACTCTTAGATGAAAGTGATGGATGATATGTGCCCTATGAATCTAAAAGTTGAAGATTCCTTATTATCTAAATCCATGACATCGAGGATAGGAATTCTTCATGAGTAGCTGGGTGTCTCACCATTGCTGCTAGAGGTCCCTAGTTAAGAGGGAGCCTGATGATAAGTTTATTACTTGGAAGACTAGGTAATTCCTAACAAAGATCTTAGGTACATTCCTTGTATAGGAATGAGTGCATTCCCTTGTGGAATGGGTCCTCCCTGGATGAAAGGGATAGATAGACACATCATTTTGGTCTTCACTTGGGAAGACAAAATGGAGAATTGGGTAACCATATGGCATTCGATACTATTTGAGAATGTATTAGGGCATTCAAGATAAGAGTAGTTAGGGACCAATGTTCTTTGAGGGCTAGCTACCCAAGAGAAGAATAGTCCAAAAATTTCATACTTTGGGAACACCTAGGTGGAGTATGTACCTTGGAGAGATAATGACGATGGTGTCTATAAGTCATGTGTCTTGCCAGCATTGTAGCCCATTGTCTCGTTAAGAACTGGGGTTGTTAGTCAAGGCCTTGCACTAGGAAAATGATGGTTGATATGATTCTATACAGATGTGATTACCAATCTGATTCTTCTTATGAGATTCTTTAGTTTGAAAGTAACCATGTACATGTACGAATGCCTCCCTAGCTAAGAGGGAGTGTTGAAAAGTGTAACTAGGTCAGTCTGCATGTTGACTATGTAATTATGTATTTATAAAAATAATATGTCAAAGATAATAAAATGTATTTTTGGTGTACTTTTTTCATGGGTTTCATGAATAATATTTTATTATGTAGATAGACTTCTTCTTGATGTCTATTAGGTTTATGTCTTCTAGGAATAAATATAATTAGGGGTCATATCCATGAAGGATTTAGTTTAGGTATTTGTTCTCCAAAGACCTTGAATAAGCTCTCAACAACCATCATACAATGTTGAAGACAATCTCATAATATAGGGAAGACAATCCCTCATCGTTGCTGAAGGAACACCTCCTAAATTATTGAACAAATTACAGTCATGTCGGCCTACATAAGTCAACCTAAATTCCAGTTGATGGTCAGCCTAAAATTAGGATCAGTTCACTATATATAAGGCATGACTAAGGTTCATTTGAAGGAATAGAAATGCAGTCAAGTCTAAACAAAATACAGGAAAAAATTGTAGATAAAATATATGAAGCATTTGCGGATCTAATATAGGAAGCATTGCATTCAGGAATATGTGTGAAGTTACCTCAGAAGAATTGCAGACAACACTGCGGCTAACGCGGATCAATTTAAAGAGTAAGAAGTGTGGATATCATTGCAGAAATATAGAACCATTTCAGAAAACTATTACAGATAAGACAGAACCCTATACGGGAAGGTTTTTGGATAGTTTCATGGCGATCAACTTAAGTATCTAAGTGCATATATACCTCATTGCAGTAGACACTACGGGTATACACTACAAGAGATATTGCGGGCATACAGTGTGGACATATGTTAGATCACAGTGAGGACATATAGGAGACTATATTGTGGATAAAAGGAAGTATATAAGTGTGGATATGTATACAAACAAGTGCAGGAAGAATAGTATATAAGAGCAACATATGATTGCGGACAAGTGCAAGGCAGAATTAAGAAGATTATTACAAGGACAAGTAGCTAATATACATTGTTAAGGGATCTGATAACAAGATATAATTAGCAGAAGTTAAGGAGAAGAGGCAGTAATTGTGAGGAAGTTAAATCTATGATTTATCTTCCTACTGTTCAAGAAATTCATCTATAAGCATATGCAAGGTGAAGTTAAAGGTCTTGAAAGCACATCTAGGTTAAGGGTCTAAGTCTGGGTCATGGTACTTGTCATTTGAAGCTTTATAAGAATAATTCTTTGTAGGTTTTCCTCTCTAAGAGGGAGAGGTTTTTCCTTGGCTCTAGGAGCCTAATTTTTGTGTCGTTTTCCTTTTGATAATTGACTTGATGGAAGATAAACTAAACTAAAATAAGGGAAGACATAAATATCACAAGTAAGGTCACAAGTAATTATCAAGAAGATAGTTTGTATTAACCAACAACCCTTCAAATTCTCAACAGAGAGAGGGAGGTAGGAGAGAAAGGGAGAGAGGGTAAGGACTAGAGAGAGGACTTGAGAAAGAGAAGGAGAGAGGACGGGAGAGAGATATGGAGTTGGAGGGGGAGAGAGGGAGTGAAGAATAAATACATAGAGAGAGAAAAATAGAGACAGAGAGGGAGTGATAAGGGAGAGATGAAGAGAGAGTGTGCATGTTTTTGGGTGAGACAGAGAGAAAAATAAGAAGAGATGAAAGGAAGGCAGGAGAGAAGAAGAGATAAGGAGAGAGGGAGGGAGATAGTGACAAAGTTGGAGAGTGGGGACACAAAGGGAGGTGGGAGAGAAAGGGAGAGAGAGGAAGGAAGAGATATAAGAAATGAGAGAGATAAGGATAGAGGTAGGGAGACACACATGGCGTTGGAGGGGGGGAGAGAGGTAGGTAAGAAGAAATAAATAGAGAGAGAGAAAGGTGGAGAGAGAGATAGACAGAGTGATAAGGGACATGGAGAGAGGGGGAGATATAGAGAGAGGGAGAGAGGAGAGCAGGATGGAAGAGAGATAAAATGGGGAGAGATGGAGAGAAGGGGATGGGAGAGGGAGAGGGAGGGAGGGAGAGATCCATAAATATGGAGAAAGAGTGTGTATGTTTTTGGGGTGATATTGAGAGAGAAAGGAGAGTCGGAGGGAGATAGAGATATAAATGAGAGGTGAACATAGGAAATTAGAGAGAGATAGAAATAGGGAAGGAGACATAGATATCCATGGAGAGAGATAGCGTGTGTTTATTGGGGGATCAGATAGAGAGATAAACAAGGGTAGATGGAGGGAGATATATATATATATATATATATATATATATATATATATATATATATATGGAGGGGGAACAGTGGGAAGAATATTTATTGCACTAGATGCATTTATTCCAGTGTAGATGATGATTTCTAATCCTATTTGATTGCATGCAATAGATGAATTGATTTTATTATAAATGTAATTATATTTGATTTGTTTCACTAGATGCATTGATTTCAGTGTAGATGTTGATTTCTAATTCCATTTTATTGGTTTCTCTAGATGTATTGATTTTACAATAGATGGTGGTTTCTGATTCTATTTTATTTCTTGAACTAGATAAATTTATTTCGGTGTAGAGGCTTATTTTCAATTATAATTGATTACTTGCACTACTTGCATTGATTTCATTGTAGATGTTGATTTCTAATATTATTTGATTTCTTGCATTGGATGCATAGATTTCAGTGTAGATGTTGTTTTATAATCCTATTTGATTACTTGCATTAGATGGATTAGACATTGTTAATCTTGAGGCTGCTAATTGTTAAAAATAATTTTCAAGATTATATTTAGGGGGGAGAGAGGGAAGAATATTTCTTGCACTAGATGCACTGATTTCAGTGTATATGATGACTTCTAATCCCATTTTATTGCTTCCACTAGATGCATGGATTTCAGTGTAGATGTTGATTTCTAATTATATTTGATTGCTTGCATTAGATGCATTAATTTCAATGTAGACGTTGATTTCTAATCCTATTTGATTGCTTGCACTAGATGCATTGGTTTCAATGTAGATGTGGTTTTCTAATCCTATTTGATTGTTTGCATTAAATGCATTGATTTCAATGTATATTTCGATTTCTAATCTCATTTGATTGCTTGCATTAGATGCATTGATTTCAGTGTGGATGTTCTCTTCTAATCCTATTTGATTTCTTGCATTAAATGCATTAGATGTCGTTAACCTTGAGGCTACAGATTATTAAAAAAATTATTTTTCAAGATATATGTAATAATACCTAGATGGATGTTATTAAGAATTAATTAACTGTAAAAAGTCGTGATACCTAGAATTAAAATGGAATAGATGTGAAAAGCCAATTCTCTTGCAAAGTGCAAATTAATCCTCGACAAGATTGTCTCCCTTCCTCATCACCAACTAATTACTAATAGAGAATTAGTAATATATTCAAAATTACTAATACATAATTGAATACAACAATGTATTCAAAATATTTATAAGAGGAAAAGATATAATTATAAAAATTCAAAAAAAATCAAAATATTTTTAAAGGACATGTGATAATTGTTTGGAGAAACAAATAATTTAAATATTTTAAAAATATGGCCACTCATTAAAAAAAATTCAAATTTCATTATTTCTTGATTTTGTAAAATAGACTATAGATAAAAAAAAATCATCAAAATATTCCTTAAGGATATAGATTATTTCAAGTATTGTAAACTTAAACAAATTATTTCAGGAGTTATCTTGATGCAGTAAATTGTTAAAACTACTCTTCAAGATATATTTAGTAATACCTCGAGGGACACTATTAAGAAATAATTATTTGTCACAAGTTGTGATACCTAAAATTAAAACCTCGAGGGACACTATTAAGAAATAATTACTTGTCAGAAGTTGTGATACCTAAAATTAAATGAAATAAATGTGAAGTATCAATATTCTTGCAAACTAGTGACAATATTGTATGTGTTCTTCATCATAAAATAATTACTAATCGAAAATTACATACACATATAAAAATATAACACAACAATTGTAACATTCACAAACATTACCATCTAAATCCAAACACATAAACAGACAACCCACTCAAAGCATCCAAACCCAAACTTACAAACCATTCAAGGAAAGAAACACATAATAAATTAAAGAAGGGAATGAAATGGTCATGCCAAGAAAAGAAAACATAATGTGAATTTTGAAGTTAATCTCAAACATATACATAAAAATTATAATCTAAAAATGTGACATTGTTTCCCTCAACTTGAACC
Source organism: Pinus albicaulis (assembly GCA_034641835.2). Lineage (NCBI taxonomy): Eukaryota > Viridiplantae > Streptophyta > Pinopsida > Pinales > Pinaceae > Pinus > Pinus albicaulis. The sequence continues at coordinate 86,608,758 of CM076577.1, forward strand.
AGCTTAGATCCATCTAACACTAGATCTATCATGCATCGAGAGAGATCAAATCCCTCGAGGTGCAAACCTTTCCTCAAGTTATACACTCCAAAAATAAGGTGTGCACCTCGAGGGATTTTATCACTCTCAGCGCATGAAATATTTGTTGTTAGATAGATCTAACATGGTAGTTATGTTAATACTGAACTAGTGAATATGTGTGGCTAGAGAAAAGAAGTGCATGCATAATCGTAGTTGGTGAAAGGGCTAGAGGTACGAAAAATAGAGTTCACCATTAGGAAAGATCTTGTGCATTTAAGTTAAAGGGCATGCCTACATCATCACATTTTAATGTACTAACATTGGGATCGTATAATATGCTTTTGGGTATGGATTGGATGTACCTTCACCAGACCAAATTAGATTGTTATGACAAGGCCATTGAGTGCCTGGACGATAATGGATAAAAGATAATTTTGTAGGGAAAGAAGGGTCCTACATCAGCGAGGATGGTCACCGCTATGCAGCCTAAGTGAAGTTGCATAAAAGTTTGTGTGATGTTTGTAGTGTACATTTCCAGTGACAAGGGTAAGGATGTTGAGGATGAAAAATATTCCAAAGGTATCCTATATTGCACCAGTTTCAAGATGTGTTTCCAATAGATATTCCAGAGTTACCTCCTCACAAGGAAGTGAAATTATTTATTAGGTTGGTACCAGGGGCAACACCAGCATCAAAGGCACCTTATAGGATGAGTACGCCAAAGTTAATACAGTTGAATCTGCAACCAAAGGAAATGTTTAACAAGGGATACATTAGGACGAGTGTATCACCTTGGGGTGCACTAGTGTTGTTTGTAAAGAATAAGAATGATACTCTCAGGTTATGGATTGATTATAGGCAGTTGAATAAAGTGACCATCAAGAATAGGCACCCATTGTCGAGGATTGATGACTTGTTTGATCAGTTAAAGGGAGAAGTAGTGTTCTCTAAGATCGACTTGAGATCTGGATATCATCAAGTACGCATAAAAGAAAAGGACATCTAAAATACCACCTTGAGGACTAGGCATGGGAATTATTAGTGTTGTAGTTCCATTTGGTTTGACTAATGCCCCAGCTACATTTATGTGTTTTATGAATAGTGTGTTGTATCCTTATCTGAACACGTTTTTTGTTGTATTCATTGATGACATCTTGGTATATTCTGAGAATGAGGAAGAGCATGTCGAGTATTTAGCAGGAGTGTTGAGATTGCTAAGAGAGCATCACTTATATGATATGATTAGCAAGTGCAGTTTATTCTAGACATAGGTACACTACTTTTGACATGTTGTTTCCAATGAAGGCATAACAGTAGATCAAAAAATATAAGGGTCACCATGGAGTGGGAAGCTCCTAAGAATGTGGAGGAAGTCAGATAATTTATAGGATTAACAGGTTACTACAGGAGGCTCATCAATAAATTCTCACACATTACATATCCTATTACATATCTGCATAGGAAAGATGCTTGTAAAAGAGGACTTAGTGTATTTCTTATGCAGGAGGGATAGGTGGTATTCTATGAGTCCAAGAAATTGAATGAGCTTGAACTTAACTATGCGACTCATGATCTTGAGTTGGCAACTAGTATTCACATGTTGAAAATGTGGAGGCATTATCTTTTTAGCATGAGATTTTTATTGTTGAGTGTTCACACTGGGTTGAGATATTTGTTTGGCCAACCAAATCTGAATTCTAGGAAATCTAGATGGTTGGTCACCCTTAGTGAGTTTGACTTTGAGATCAAGTACAATAGGGGAAAGGAGAACAGAGTTGCAGATGCTCTCAGTAGGAAAGGGTGAACCATATAGCAGTTATGAGTTCCTATGGGATAGACTTACAGGATCATATCTTACATGCATGACAACGGGATGATAGGCATGTGGAGCTCAGGCATAGGTTACAACATAGTACAGGTACAGGTGCAGGTGATTAGGATGCAAGTTATCATCTCATGACATATGGATTGGTGATATTTAGAGACATGATCTTTGTGTCGGATCACAGCAAGCTCAAGAATCTTATATTGAGGGAATTTCATGTCAAACCATATTCAGGTCACCCAGGATATCAGAACACATTGAAAATAGTAAATGAATTTTATTATTGGTCGAAATTGAAGAGAGATGTAGTATATTTTGTATCTAAATGTATGGATTTTCAGCAAGTGAAGGAAAAATGTAAGCATACGGGTGGTCTACTACAGGCTATTCTAATTCCATAATGGAAATGGGAGGTCATTTCCATGGATTTTATTATAGGTATTTCGAGGAAAGCGAGAAAACATAATTCTGTCATGGTTGTGGTTGACAGGTTGAGCAAGGTGGCTCACTTCACTCCAGTGAAGACTACAAAGTAAACTAGTGAGGTGGCACAAGTATTCATCAGGGATATTGTGATATTATATGGTGTTCCAAAGAAGATTGTGTCAAATAGGGATGCCATGTTCACTTCCAAGTTTTGGAAGGAGATTTTTGCAAGTTTGGGGATTGAGTTAGCCTTTAGTACAACTTATCACCCACAGACAGATGGACAGGTAGAAAGGGTCAACAAGATCCTAGAGGACATCCAGATCAGGATGTATGCGATGCACTAGCATAGGAAATTGGAGTAGTACCTTCCATTGATTGAGTTTTGATATAAAAATTATTATCAAGAGTCACTAAGGATGAGTCCTTTCGAGGCACTGTGTGGGCAGAGTTGTAATACTCCCATCAGCTGAAGTGATCCAGTGAACAAGGTACTTATTAGCCTAGACATGTTGGCAGGAATGGAATGTGAGATGTAGTCTATAAAGAAGAATATAAAGGCAACACGTGATAGGCATATGAGTTATCCAGACCATCACAGGGCATTTAAGGAGTTTCAGGTTAGGGAGCATGTGTATTTGTGCATCAAGCCTAAGAAGAGCTCCTTGAGGATTAGATCATGTGCCAAGTTGGAACCATGGTATTGCGGGCATTTTTATATCCTTGAGAGGATTGGACCAGTGGCCTATTGACTTGCACTACCTCCAACAGTGATAGTTCATGATATTTTTCACGTTTCATTACTTAAAAGGTATATAAAGGATGTTGGTCATGTTATTGATTGGTATGTATTGTAGGTGGAGCAAGAAGGACAATTCCAGTTGGAACCTTAGTGTGTATTGCAACGAAAACAAATCATGCTTAGGAACATAGCCATAAAGCAAGTTAAAGTGTACTGGAAGCACTTTGGGCCCAAAAAATTTACATGCGAGATCGTTGATTAGATGTGGAGTATGTATCCTTCAATGTTTGTCGGTTGAGGAAAATAAATTTTTGTATCTGTACATATTTATGTATGGTTTCTATTGTAAATAACGCCATGAGATAAGTTATAAATAAGTGGTATGGTTATTATATTGTCATGTTGTCATGATGGTTTTTTCTTTTTAGCAGGTTATTCATTGTAAATACTACATCGAGCTAACTTATAAATATCCATGGGAAGTATGTTTTCTTTTCAATGGTTCTGTTGAGGTATATGTGGGATTTAACACCAACGACGATGGTTCCCAAGGGGGAGGGTTCTGTAACAGACCCGAGCTAAAAATTGATGTAATAAAATTTAATAAAGGAAAAATAAGACCACGGTTAAGGGACACTTATTCCAAGCCGAATATTGGGAAAATATATCCTAGTGGGAATCAATGGATGTGTTTATGACTTAGGGGAAATTAGCAAAGGCAATGACTAAGGCATTACAAAGGAAAAAAGGCATTATGACACATTTATTTTATGAAAATAAAGGAAACTAGGAGAAAAGGAAGGTGAAAGGTCACAAGTTGCATGTGAGGAGGTTATTGAAGGAAAATAATGGAAAATTGCAAAAATTAGAGGCATGAATGATAAAAATACCCCAGAGCATTAGTTGGAAATATTTTATTAGTTTAGCCTTTTGTCATTTCATTTTTTAGAATTACTCTCAGAGAGGAGAAGAGAACCAAGAGGAGAAAGAGATCAAACAAGCAAAGGAAGGACAAGGAAAGGAAAGGAAAGAAAAGATTAAGCAAGGAAGAGAAGGATGAAGTAGAATTAACATGAATACTTGCATGTAATAGATTGCATGTATGATTTACTAGCTAGTTTTGACATGCATGGTATGTGCATGTTGGTATTTAGTTCTTTTGTTGTCGGTGGCATGATTTTGCCAGGATTTGACAAGGATTTTTAGCCTTGCCTTGCCATTTTCGGGATAACCATGGTGCAATGGGATTATTCTTGGTTTTGATATTTGGAATTGTCGGATGGTTTTTGAATATAGGGCGGAGGTGGTCTTAAGAACATTCCCAAAGACCTAGGAATCCCTTGACCGGTTTTACCTAGATACACAGTAAAGCCTGAGGGTGGTGTCTCGGTAAGGGCATCGTGATCCAATGTGGATTACGGTAAAGCGTAGAGATAAGGAGATGAAAAAATCCTCAAGGATAGTGATGACATACAGATTAGGCATTCCAAGCTCGGTTCGGTTTAGTGACCTCGGTGCCGTTTTAGGTGAGATCATGGTATGGTGAAGGTGGAGTTGGTTTAACCTTTGGATTCCCTTAGTTTTTTTTGGATTGGTTTATCCATTAGATCCCACATTCATGCTTGGAATAGGGCATGGGGGTGACTGGCTAAAAGAGAGATTTGGTTCAGCCATGTCTATGGTTAGGTGGTACATGGAAGTCCTGAACCTGGTTTGCTCTTACCTACGTTTAATGAAAGCTAAGTTCTCTTGCTTTTGTACTTGTATTTATGCCGCTTTATTTCTATGCTTATATGTTGGTTATAAGCATGGTTATGTGACTATTTCTATTCATGGTTCATTTCATGTTTTTACTTGTAACTGAAATAATAATGGATGCATGACCTAATTAATGTTAAGACAACTGATGAGAGAAGGAGGTGGTCCTTCTTTATAAGTTTAATATGAATTTATAGTCCCTTATGCCCACTCTTGTATTCATGACCTGTAGATTAGACTATTTCCAAGTGTTTGAAAAAATGTTAGTCCCGGTTGGGGACGGTCAGGCCTAGTCCTCATGTCAGATTTTGGTTTACAAGCATTGTCCTTGTGTAATTTATGATTTTTGAAAGTTACAAGAATTTCTAGGCGGAGGTCTAGCCCTAGCCATGGAATCTAGCCTTAAAATCCATAGTCTCTAGCACAACAATGAGTAAAAAATTCCACATTCGTACTGATGCAAGCATGTGGGAGTGACTGGGAGGTTCCAGTCGCACTGATGCCTTGGCAAGGGAGAAACTACGGGTGAAACTCATGGAAAATTCATGGTTGCTTAGGGGATGGACAACTGGAGGGGTTGGGTCACTCCTGGAGGGTCCTGTGGGACTTATGGGAAGTAAGTAAGGTTTTTTTTTTTACTCCATTTCCTTAAGGTCACCTAGGAGATTGAGTCTGGTCATAACTTCCCCTCATCTCATGCTTACCCCGGGTAAGCCGGTGAAAGTGGGTATATGTGAGGGTAGGTGCACGTTACACTTTTCTCTGCAGTCCTAGATTCTGCATAACAAGTCTTGTCCACAAATATCCTATGAGGACTCCTATTTTGCACATACTATCATCTTATGTTTCTCTTTCCTTATGAAAATAGGAAAAACTTGGTCATGTATCATATCCTTGGATGAAGAAATGATAGATTAATTCTTTCTCTCCATAACACCATTTTGTTGAGGGTTGTATGATATTTTCAACTTCCTCTTGATCCCTCCCTCCTTACATAAATCATTGAAGTAATTTGAGGAATACTCACCCTCATTATCTTATCTAAAGACCCTGATCCTCTTCTTTGTCTAGTTCTCCACCTAGGCCTTGAAATTCAAGAAGAAGGCCTCACATTTGAGCTTCATAAAGTAGATCCACATCTTCCTAAACTAGCCATCAATTAAATTGATATTTTATAATGCTTCCTATACTAATGATATTGAAATCATCCACACAGTTCTAAATGTATAAGATGCAAGATACCCTTATATTTTTTCTCACTACTTCGAAAAACATCCTTGACATTCTTTGCAAGTAGATACCCTTTACACATTCCCTAGTAGTCAATAATGAAATATAGGAGACTAGTGAGAATCTCCCTTAGGATCAACAATGTTATGTACTGCAAGTGTCCCATCCTCCTATGCCATAACTGGCACAAGTTTTCATTGTCATCTACCAAGATCTGCCCTCTCTAACTCCAATAACTGCTATTGTATTAGGGATAGGTTCCTTTAGACGAATGAGAACTTTTAAATTCCAAAAAAATGAATATAAATCCTTTGTCCTCTATAATTGAGTTTGCAAGCAAGTCCTTCTTCAGTCATGACACATACAACATGTCCTTGGCTTCCAATAATCCATCTTACTTGAGTACAGATAAGATAGTTCCCTCTGCCTTCACTACATAGTTTATGTTAGTGTCCTATAATCTATAGGATCTCAAGGTGATTGATTATTTCATCTCAGATCTTTCATATTGTAAATAATATTTCATGATTGTAAATTATTTCCAAAAAGGTTAAAACCTTAGGAAAAATATGCTTGCACATCCAAATGTAGAATTAGGAGATAAGTAAGTATGTTTTGATTGAGTTAATCACATCATTTAAATGTGATTAAATAGTTTGTAATAAGGTTGGGCACTACAGGTTTTAATTTTTTCAAAAAGGACAAAATTGGCAAAGAATGGCTTATCCAAGGTTTCAGAGACCCATTATAAGTTAAAGGTGCTCAAAGAGAATTACTTTACAAACCTTTGGTACTCCGCATTTCCATGTTTCATTGATGGACCCACCTCGCCTTTGTACATCAAGCCTTTAGCAAAACCCTTTAAATTTCCGTCTCCTACAAACCTTCTGAAATATGATATGTGATGGATTGGGACCCATTCACCCACCACACTTCCTTTTCATTTCATTTCCTTTAAAAACATTAAAATTCACCCTTTTCCGCCTTTTCGCTTTATATTGCTACCTTAACTTTTTTCATCGATATATCATTGTTTTACCTCTGCTTTCCCATTTCCCTAATTGCCATTGAAGTGGGGCCATCCTCCATGACACATAACACTTTCCCCCACCAAACATCGCCTTTCGCAGATTATAACTTTTCGCATCGCAACAGAACCTTAACACTTGCGATAGTCAATCTACGATATATCACACATTTTTTAAATTACCGTTTGAAGCGCCCGCAATATATTTTGTTTAACCTGCGATGCGGTTGGCCCCACCACAGCAGCTCTGCCCCCCACTTCAGGCTGTTTTAAATACATTTATATATCATGAAACCTCATAAACTTTACCTTACTGCAGAAAACATTCGCCGCTTTATAAATTCGTCGATGCAGTGGACTCCATCTTGCCACATCATCCTCCAATCAGCACAAATCACACTTAGTAGATTTTAGCGCTTACCATATTTTCCCAAATTATAAACTCTACGATGTGCAATGTGGATGGGTCCCAATCGTGTACCGCACTTCGAATTTGTTATCATTTAACCCCCACGGTCATAGCAAAACCTAATACTTGCGATTTGCGATGCAGTCGGTCCTACCTTTCCTCCACGTCACTGCCTTTTCCCCGCACTTTACACTTCACATATTTTACAGTTTACCTCCGCCACTTATAACTAAACTTTAAAATGTGCGATTTGCAATGCGGTCAGTCTCACCTTACGTACCACGTCACTCCGCCCTCCTCGTAATTCGCACTTTGCAAGATTTAGAGTTTACCTTCGCCGCTTATAGCTAAACTTTAAAATGTGCGATTTGCGATGTGGTTGGTCCCACCTTTCCTCCACGCTACCTTCCTCTTTGCATCGCATCACCGATTCCATTTCACATATCTTAAATTGTAAAGCATGCGATATGCAATTTTTTTTGGATGCGATAAATTTCATAACTGAAATCTAAACATTTTTAGGTCCGGGTAAATGAGTTTTTATGCATTTTTTTTTTAAGGATTAAACGCGGAAGTAAGGATTCGCGTAGCAAAAAATACTGAAAGGTCAAGTCAAGAAAAGGCTTTGCGCAAAGTTGATCCGTTTGTAACTACAAGAGCAGAAAGGGTGTTCAACACTCAGTTCATCTTCCAGCACAACACCTACAATTACATAGCGCATTCCACCAAAGCTATAATTTGGTAATAGTTAGAGTTTTAATTTCAAGTTTAAGTCTAAAAATACCATGTCTGTTACATACTGTATTATTGTAATATTTTGTATAAATACTTCAATTTTGGAAGTATCAAAGGTTGATTGATTGAGATTAGAATCATTACTATCTTTTGGAGTACGGTAAGCTTTTTCAAAGCACTGGAGCATCAATAATAATCAGACCATTCACAGGATTCTTGTGGCTTAAATACTGGTGATGTTTTTCTTCTGTTCTTATATTTCATTTTCATCTTTCACTGTAATCATCTAAATTCCAATTGTAAAGTAGAAAGCATGATGAATAGGATTTACTTTTGAGTACCTTATTCTGGCTGCATTTAAATCATAATGTTTTCCACTGAAGGCCAAACTAAAGAATTATTAATTGTTCTTTAGTTTTACTAAATATTTTCATATATATGTCATAGTCCATTTTTAAATTTTAAAAATATCTAGTAAATACTCCTAGCTTTCCCTGTGTTTACTCTGTTAAAAATTTATGCAAACATCCAGTTATATTTTGAATCCATTTCCCAATAGATATTATTAAATTGAATACAATAAATTTTCCAAAACCCAAACCCAAAACTAAAAACCCAAGTACAATCATAGCTAGCCTAAAATGCCCCTGTAAACAAAGAAATATTTAATAGAGAGAGCCCTCTTTGAATCTAGGAAGTCTAGGTCCCGGATTCCAAAGTTGGTTTGATGTTGCCTCTGTAGTTTTGATTCAGCCTCAAAATTATAGAACGCTAACATAGTGGCAACCATACTGGGGAATAAATTTATCTTCCTCAGAAAGTATATCAAAGTTCAGATCTGATTACTGATGGTGGATAGTGACCAGACACAAGAAGGCTGCATTATTCACCTGGCGACTCCATGATTCAAAGAACCCAACTTTTGAGCATTCATGGCGACTCCACAACATGTTGACCAAAGTTCTTGCTGAACAAGATGACAAGGTTTTTTGCAAACCTTCTATCTCATGAAGCTTTAAATGCATTCAGGAATCAATTATCAGAGTTTCAGCTTTATGAATATTTCCTAGGGGCTCTCTTTCGCATTTTGAAATCAAGAAAATTTAGTCCTGAAGCTAAAACATGTTTTCTAGAGATAGTTGTTGAAAGATATGAAACTGTTATTGAACTTTTAAATTCTCAAATTCTGTCATACAATTTCCGAGGTCCTAAAGAATTCTTCGAAATTCTTCCTTCCCTTAAGCAAGAGGAAATTGTACTACCTCTTGACTTACATAGTGAGGATGATTTTTCTTTCAAGTACCAAACTGAAGATGCGGGTTCAAGGTTTAATATTTTGACACAACTACTCAACTAGTCATTGAAATCCTAGAAGCAAATATCATACATCATGATTTTGTTGATCATATAGCAGAGTATATGGAGATTCTTCTTAGTTCAAATGCTCAAACATGTACTCTTTATAAGGGTTAAATACATCAACATTTTCCATTTCATATTATAACTTTGGTTATGAGGACACGTAATCAAGTTAAAGTGTTGATTTTCCTGATAGACAGTCAAGTTGTCCATTTGTTTCTGCAGCTACTTGATTGGCTTCATTGGCATTTTTGTATTACCTGATTCAGCATAAGTTTCAGCAATATAGGGTAGGTAGCAGTGTGCAAATAAGATCAGTGTTTTGAGCATATTTTCAAGCATTCTTTCCAAATTTCAGTTCAGTGTGTTTCATATTTTAGTGTGCAGAAAGTTATGATTTTAGTTTGAGATTTTCAGTCATACAGCTTTTATAAGAGAACAAGTTGTAGATTTGGGATCAGCCCAATAGATCAGGCTACTAGTCTACGGTGTTCTTGGCACTTCACAGGGAGAGTGCCATCCCTGGATGAAGCCACTCAGTTAGGGTCCTATAATCTATAGGATCTCAAGGTGATTGATTATTTCATCTCAGATCTTTCATATTGTAAATATTATTCCAAGATTGTAAATTGTTTCCAAAAAGGTTAAAACCTTATGAAAAATATGCTTCCACGTCCAAATGCAGCATTAGGAGATAAGTAAGTATGTTTTGATTGAGTTAATCACATCATTTAGATGTGATTAAATAATTTGTAATAAGGCTGGGCACTGCAGGTTTTAATTTTGTCAAAAAGGACAAAACTGGCAAAGAATGGCTTATCCAAGGTTTCAGAGACCCATTATATGTTAAAGGTGCTCAAAGGGAATTACTTTAAAAACCTTTGGAACTCCGCATTACCATGCTTCATTGGTGGACCCACCTCGCCTTTGCACATCAAGCCTATCGCAAAATCTTTTAAATTGTCGTCTCCTACAAACCTTCTGAAATACGATATACGATGGAGTGGGACCCATTCACCCGCCACACTTCCTTTTCATTTCATTTCCTTTAAAAACATTAAACTTCACCCTTTTCCGCCTTTCCTCTTTATATTTCTACTTTAACTTTTTTCATCACTATATCATTGTTTTACCTCTGCTTTCCCATTTCCCTTATTGCAATTGAAGTGGGTCCATCTTCCCTGACACATAACCCTTTCCCCCACCATCCATCGCATTTCGCAGATTATAACTTTTCGCATCGCAACAAAACCTTAACACTTGCGATCGTCGATTTGCGATATATCGCATCTCACATTTTTTAAATTACTGTTTGAAGTGCCCACAATGTATTTTGTTTAACTTGCTATGTGGTTGGCCCCACCATAGTAGCTTCGCCCCCCAGTTCAGGCCATTTGAAATACATTGATATATCATGAAACCTCATAAAATTTACCTTACCGCAGAAAACATTCGCCGCTTTATAACTTCGCCGATGCAATGGGCTCCATCTTGCCACATCATTCTCCAATCAACACAAATCGCACTTCGCAGATTTTAGCGCTTACCATATTTTCCCAAATTCTAAACTCTGCGATGTCCGATGTGGGTCGGTCCCAATCCCGTACCGCACTTCGCATGTTTTATCATTTAGCCCCCATGCTCATAACAAAACCTAAGACTTGCGATTTGCGATGTGGTCGGTCCCACCTTTCCTCCACGTCATTGCCTTCTCCCTGCATTTCGCACTTTGCGTCTTTTACAATTTACATTTGCTACTTATAACTAAACTTTAAAACATGTGATTTGTGATGCAGTCGGTCCCACCTTACCTTCCACGTCACTCCGCCCTCCCCGCAATTCGCAGTTCGTTAAATTAAAGGGTTTACCTTCGCCGCTTATAGCTAAACTTTAAAATGTTCGATTTGTGATGCAGTTGGTCCCACCTTTCCTCCACATCACCTCCCCCTTTGCATCGCATCGCCGATTGCATTTCGCATATCATAAAATGTAAAGCATGCAATGTGTGATTTTCTGTGAATGCGATAAAGTTCATAAATGAAATCTAAACATTTTCAGGTCTGGGTAAATGAGTTTTTACGACGTTTTGTTTGAAAAAGGATTAAACACAACAGTAAGGATTCAGGTAGCAAAAAAGATAGAAAGGTCAAGTCGGGCAAAGGATTTGCGCAAAGTTGATCCGTTTCTAACTGCAAGAGAAGAAAGGGCATTCAACACTCAGTTCATATGCCAGCATAGCACCTCCAGTTACATAGCGCATTCCACCGAAGCTATAATTTGGTAATAGTTATAGTTTTAATTTCAAGTTTAAGTCTAAAAATACCATGTCTGTTAGAGACTGTATTATTGTAATATTTTGTATAAATACTTCAGTTTTTGAAGTATCAAAGGTCGATTGATTGAGATCATAATCATTACTGTCTTTTGGAAAACTATAAGCCTTTCCAAAGCATCAATAATAATCAGACCATTCACAGGATTCTTCTGGCTTAAATACTGGTGATTTTTTTCTTCTGTTCTTATATTTCATTGTCATCTTTCACTATAATCATCTGAATTCCAATTGTAAATCAAAAAGCGTGATGAATAGGATTTAATTTTGAGTACCTTATTCTGGCTACATTTACAATCATAATGTTTTCCACTGAAGGCCAAACTAAATAATTCTTAATTGCTCTTTAGTTCTGTTGAATCTTTTCATATTTCTTTCATAATCCATTTATAAATTTTAAAAAGATCCAGTCAATACTCCTAGCTTGCCCTGTGTTTACTCTGTTAAAAATTGATGCCACCATCCAGCTATATTTTGACTCCATTGCCCAATAGATATTAATAAATTGAATACAATCAATTTTCCAAAACCCAAACCCAAAATTCAAAACCCAAGTACAATCATAGCTAGCCTAAAATGCCCCTATAAAAAAAGCTATATTTAACAGAGAGAGCCCTCTCTGAATCTAGGAAGGCTAGGTCCTGGATTCCAAAGTTGGTTTGTTGTTGCCTCTGTAGTTTTGCTTCAACCTCAGAATTACAGAATGCTAACACTTTACATCATCCTTAAGTTGCAGATGAGTCGTTGAGTCTTTCTCCATTAGACTACTATACAACTGCCATGTTTTTTCATATGACGTGATGTACCACTATACAATTACCATGCACTTTCGGTGATGGTGTTAGTAGAAATACATGATACAAATGAGAATTATTTCTTGAACTTCACTGCAAACTAGTCTAGCTATGTCATTGTCGATGCTATTTTTTGTTGTGACTTCCCCTTCCCCTTATTCATCTCTGGACATTGTGATGCATAATTACCATTTGTGTGGCAAATGAAACATTTGAGCTTGCTCAAGCATTTCTTCTTCCCCAACTGTGATTTTTACCCCACTTTTACCCTTGCAACTCTTTCCTTTACCGTTCTTGGCTCAACTGACCAGGGCCATCTCCTCTCCATCTCCTTACATGCTAGTTTTAGATTCCTCCTTAGCCTCTTCATAGATACAATCACCCCAAAGCCTCTCTCAACGGGGAAGGTGCTTCTAAGCATGGATCCCCTTGAATAATGGTTCCCATGGCTTATTGAAACCATTCAATGTCTCATTTACCAGTTCTACTCCTCTACATTTTCTCTAGTTATCTTCACGAGATAGTTGGTAACATTATCATACCTTCTCATTTGTATATATTTGAGCTTGTTATTCAAGGTCATCTTCCTATTCATGTTGTCACTTTAGAACAAATCCACTAGAGCCTTGAACACACATACACACACACACACATGTTGCAAGTCATTGGTTATATATTTTTTATAACACCTAATTGTAGGGGTTTTTATTTTTTTGTAACTTTTGAAACTAGTAAAAATGTTAATAAGAAGAAACCCTAAAGGGAATTTTAAAGAACAAGTGATTTAGTGACGTGAGATGTTACTGCTATGAACTGCTTTGAGGTTTTGTATTGTCATCTTCATTGTTGTAAGGTTATATTTTTCATTTTATAGATTATTATTCTATGAGTTGTATAAGTTTGCATTCTATTACTTTTTTGATATTGTTGTTATGAGTTGATAAATAGAGAGTTGTGAATAAGCATGTTGTTTTAGGCTAATTTGTGCACTTATATTATATATGTATTATTGTGCTTAGAGATTCTCTACAACCCTACAACCCTTTATAGGGGAGATGTTGTAGTCATTGTAAATGAGTTTAAACATTTAATTTTTAGGAAATGTTGTAGTGTCCTTAAAATGAAGCATAATAATGATAATAATAATAATAAATATAATGTCAACTCAATTAAAAAAGTAATAAAAATAATAAATTGATTTGTTATATCATAGTTTTGTTTATATTAACACAATTACAAACATACCTAGCATGTTTAGACAATGCTTAAAAATATTTGTGGCATATATACATGTGTTATAAGAGTCTAATAAAAATAAAAATAAAAATAAGACTACATATATATTGCATAATGAGTTCTCCACTCTATTCATCCCATGCCCATTCATTCATCCAAAATCCAAATGGGTTTCCTATAATGTGAGGTCTAAGTGAGATATTATATTGGAGAGTACCCTTAGTTGTTGAGGGTTTTTTTACAAGTCCATAAAATTTAGTTTTTTTTATAAGAAATACCTCAAAGTATTTTTAAATTGGCTGGATAATAATAGATCAGTGAAAATATATTTTAGGTGATGTTACTTCCTAGGAAAAAGGTTAAAATGCAATTTGAGGTAGTATCTATTTCATGTATGAGATTTGGATTAATTTTACCATAAAGCACATAACCTCTATCACAAGGAAAACTAGTCCTTTTGAAAATATTATCTAGGTTGAAATAACCTTCTAGTGCTGAAGTAAGACCTAAAACTACTTCTAATTAGCTATGAGATTATAGATAAATGTTACTAGAAAGCACATAACCTTACTAGAAGTAGCTTTGATGATGATCACACATAAAACTAGCTTTCTTGCATATACTATCTAGATTGAGACCACCTTCTAGTTTTGAAGTAAGAGCTAAAACTACGTCTAATAAGCTAAGAGTTTTTCTCAAAATTAAGGAATTTGATTGATAACCGAAAATTTGTAAACATTTGACCAAAGTGAAAATCTATGCTTTAATATTTCAAATGACAATAGTATTCTTAAATCATAAAATTAATCAAAACTAATATTCTTATATTGATTAACAATATTATTATAATTTCACCATTCTTAAAAAAAAAAACATAAAAACAAAATATAAAACTCAAATCTTCCTAAATATATTTATTAATTAATGTCAAAACCTTATATTTATCAAAAACCTTAAACATGTCATTAAATAAAATATCCATATGAAAATGAAATTTGACGTTCACCTTATATTACATATTGAGTACTAAAAAGAGGCCTTCAAATGACAGTCTATGCTCTTCAGCCACCAAAAAGCCAACGATTGCAGGGGTGTTGCCTGAGGCCAAAGTGAAACAATCATCTCACAGCCTTCGATTGGCCAGCCCCAGAGAAACAATCATCTCACAGCCTTCGATTGGCCAGCCCCAGAGAAACAAACGATGATGAATCTAAGCATTTAACTTTTGTATCAAATTTGAATGATGATTCAGATGAAGAGAAGCACTTGGGTAAGACGTTTTCGGTCAAGAATTTGACAAAAGCAGATCATGATTTTCCGGTGGATAGTGATGACTCTGGAGAACAGAAAGCGTTAGGGGTAAAACCCAATCGAGGTGAATTGAAAACTGGGTCAGGAAAAATTAATCCTTGCCACTTAGCAAGGTTTCCTGAAATTACTTCCAAGTAATTTCCTTACTTGGAAATTACAGGTAAGAGTGAAGTGAAATTTTTATGACCTGTTTTGTTTTTTTTCAAACATCACTTTATATGGATTTATGCATATCATTTTAAATATTTTGTTGTGGATTAATTTATTTTGTTGTGGAATAAATATTTTGTTGTGGATTTATGCATATCATTCTAATCCTTATAATCTGACAAATTTGTTGTGGATTACATAAATTTTCATTCCTTCATATTTCCTTTTCACTAAACTTATTCAAAGTTTATAAGGGCACCTCTAATGGGAAAATTTCCCACTAAGGAAAAATACAATTTACTATAAAAACCTAGTAAATTTTCCATTAAAGAAAACTCATTCTACTACTATATGTACAACTTGTAATGTCTAGATGTGCCCTTCTCTTTTTGCTTGCGACTATTGTATATAAATTTTGATGTATAATCTAGCTTGTAACTATGCAAAGTGCCTATATGGAAATATGGCTTGCATGGCTTGCTATTTCTGCCCTTACTATACAGTTGTATGCCAAATTTTCCTTCAATTTATGGCTACTATGGTTCCTTCCATTGTCATTTCCTTTGCACTCTCCTCCTTTAGAATGACCTCTTGTGAGTGAAAATCCTTTATCACTCCTCCTAGCCTTTCCTTTTTCTCATCAGATCAAGATCAATTTTAGATCGATCTTACATCTCTCTGAAAGAGGAACCCAATACAAATATTGGTATCTTCATCTGAGCATCACAACATGGAGTTTGGACCTAGTTGTCCAATTTTAACGCTCCCTCTCAACTAGGGAGAACTCCATCCACCTGTGTAATCAAACAACATGTGTCATCCTGTCATAACTTTCTTTGCTAGCCTCTTTATTTCAGAACAGAAGTGGGTCACTCAAAAAGACATCATTTCCCGGCTGACAGATTCAGCCCAGAGGTCCGAAACCTCTATCGGACTCACAAATAATCTCATACCAACCTGAGGTTGGTTTACCTGACCCGAAGTCCGTAGGAGGTCCGAAACCTCGCTTGGACTCAAGAGAGTCATATATACTAACCCAAAGTTAGTCTCACTAACCTGAAGTCAGTTGGAGTTCTGAAACCTCACATGGACTCAAAGAGTCACATACCAACCCGAAGTTGGTTTATCTGACCCGAAGTCAGTAGGAGGTCCAAAACCTCACTAGTCTTGATCCCAAATCAAGTGGTTGGACACGTGCCATCCTAGATAGAGAGTACGGCAATCTCTGATGCGTCCATCAGTCTTTACTACTAGTCTCTAGCTTTTTCTACCTCACTGGCCAAATGAGAGGTACTTCCCATGACTCTAGAACTCAAATGGGTAGGATGCATATGAGGCACAAATCATGAGAGGCGAACCAACTCAATCATCACGGTGGGGCCCAAACACACCAACAAGGTTCGGCAAGCCTAGCCCTGTGTTTGTTTATAGCTCCGATAAGCTATCCCCAAAGCCCCCCAGAGCTCCCAGAGCTCATCGTCCAACAGGACCCTCAAAATAGGGTCATTCCACGATTCCAAGATTCTCACAGAAGGTTAGGAACATGACCTTCCCTAAGGGCATAGTGAGAATATTTGCAACCTGCTCATCAGTTCCTATGATCGTGCCTTACGGCGCCTTGTTGTACCATATCCCAGATAAAGTGGTACCAGCCATCAACATGCTTGGATCGATCGTGGAACATGAGATTCTATGACAAACGAATCCCCCTCTAGTTATCACAAAGGATAACGGTGGCATCTAACACATGCTCAAACAGCTCACTGAAGAGCTTTCGCAACCAAGTGACCTCACAATAGGCCATACATGTTACAGTGTATTTAGCCTCAGTGGTGCTCAAGGCTACCGACTTCAGTTTCCTGTCTGAAGCAGATCTATGTGTGAAGTAGCATCCAAATGTGCTCTTGCGATCCACCACACTGCCAGCCCAATTGGCATCAGTATAACCAAGGAGTGTCATTCTCCTGGCTGTTTATCTCAGCCCAAGGTCTATCATGCCCCAGAGATATCTCAAGAGTTTCTTGGCACCATCCCAGTGAAAGTTATGATCAACCATGTGTTGACTCAAAGTGTTCACTGCAAAATGTACGTTCGGACGGGTGTTCACTAAGAACATTAGGGCCCTTATGAGTTGACGATACTCAGTAGGATTTGTCAATACAGGCCTAGCAATGTTGCCACTCAACTTCTTGAAGTTGAGCTCCATCGGTGTCGACACACACTTGCAGTCCACCATACTAAATCTTTCTAGAAGCTTCACAATGTATTTTCCTTGAGAAAGGAAAATCTCGCCAGGTCTCTATCTCCTGAGACCTAGAATTATGTGGAAGTTCCTATCCGATGCTAGAAACATCAATATTCCCCATTGGAAAGGAAGGAATTTCTTGAAGAGAAACATAGAACTAGCATTTCATGCAATCTTGACACAATATTCCATGCATTATCCTCCCTGAATATTCTCCTAGGAGTCTCAAGATGCTCCTAAGCATCCTTCAATGTTTGCATAAACCACCTAGTTGTACTAATAGAAATAGAAGGAGATATTGACTCCTCCTCCCCACCTGAAGGTTGAATCCTTAAAATGGAAGACTTTGAATGATATTCTCCCTTTAGAGCCTCCTACTCCTTATCCTCCACCACTAAGAGTTGGTCATGTGACTTTGTAGATGCCATGTTCTCCTTAAACTTCACATCTATGCTCATAAATGTATTCTTTTACGTTGAAATGAAGATCCTAGAAGCCTTTAAAGTATTTTTGTACCGCAAAAATATGTCTTTTTATCTTGAAGGCTCCAATTTCATCCTCTTCTCCACAAGCACATGGATGTATACCAGACAACCAAAGATCCTAAAATGTCTTAGCTCTAGCTTCACCCTATTGAAAACTTCCTTTAGATTCTTGTCCCCAAATATCTTATGAGGACTTCTATTTTGCACATACTATCATGTTATGTTTCTATTCCCTTATGAAAATAGGAAAAACTTGGTCATGTATCATATCCTTGGATAGATTAATTATTTATCTCCAAAACTCCATTTTGTTGAGGGTTGTATGATATTGTCAAATTCCTCTTGATCCCTCCCTCACATAAATCATTGAATTCATTGGAGGTATACTCACTCACATTATCTGATCTCAAGACTTTGATCCTCTTATCTTTCTAGTTCTCCACCTATGCCTTGATGTAAATTTATGTAGATGTTCTATGCTAGATGCAACTTTACTTTTCACTATGGCAATCACATAAACAATCAAGTAAAATGCTGATAGAACATACCAGTGGATCTACAGAAGACAAACTAGAAACAGAAAAATGTGGTGGTGCGTTACGGCGGTCAACAGGATGCTTCAACCAGCAAAGTCTCCTTGGTCAGTCAACCCAGCATGTGTCACAACAGCCCTCAAAACAGCCACATGGTCAACTTAAAGTCAACCCCAAAAAATTCAATGTTGTCCACAAAAGTCAACACAGGACAATAGCAAGAAAGTCAACGTAGCTCGGTCTTCGGTCAACCTTTTGACCCCAGTTCTTGTGCCAATATGTACGGCCTTCCAAAAATCGAAGTCTCCACCAATTTTTAGCCTATTTGGACCATGCATTGACCAAAGTCAATGCTGGTCAAACTTGCATGGAAACCCTAGCTGCAGTAAATTCGTCCAAACCCTAGCTGCAGTAAATTCATCCTTCTTCCCACGTGTGAACCGAAACTGCTTCCAAGGAGCTCCTACTAAATTAGAGGAGGAGATGATGTGAGAGGATGAGATGAGTGAAAAAGTCCTCCAACGTTGACTCTATTTATATCAATCACTGAGGTGTGTGACACATCTGCTGGGGGTCTAAAACCTTAAGGCTGGCCTGCACATTTTTGAAATTATTAAAAATAAATTAAAAATAAATTTTTTTCTCATTAGATCAAGATCAATTTTAGATCGATCTTACACCTCTCTGAAAGAGGAACCCAATACAAATATTGGTATCTTCATCTAAGCATCACAACATGGAGTTTGGACCTAGTTGTCCAATTTTAACGCTCCCTTTGAACTAGGGAGAACTCCATCAACCTGTGCAATCAAACATCATGTGTCATCCCACCGTAACTTGCTTTGCTGGCCTCTTTATTTCAGAACAGAAGTGGGTCATTCAAAAAGACATCATTCCCCGGCTGACAGATTCAGCCCAGAGGTCCGAAACCTCTATCGGACTCACAAATAATCTCATACCAACCTGAGGTTGGCTTACCTAACCCGAAGTCAGTAGGAGGTCCGAAACCTCGCTTGGACTCAAGAGATTCATATATACTAACCCAAAGTTAGTCTCACTGACCTGAAGTCAGTTGGAGTTCTGAAACCTCACATGGACTCAAAGAGTCACATACCAACCCGAAGTTGGTTTATCTGACCCGAAGTCAGTAGGAGGTCCGAAACCTCACTAGACTTTATCCCAAATCAAGTGGTTGGACACGTGTCATCCTAGATAGAGAGTACATCAATCTCTGATGCGTCCATCAGTCTTTCCTACTAGTCTCTAGCTTTTCCTACCTCATTGGCCAAATGAGAGGTACTTCCCATGACTCCGGAACTCAAATGGGTAGGATGCATACGAGGCACAAATCATGAGAGGCAAACCAACTCAATCATCACGGTGGGGCCCAAGCACACCAACAAGGTTCGGCAAGCCTAGCCCTGTGTTTGTTTATAGCTCCGATAAGCTATCCCCAAATCCCCCCAGAGCTCCCACAGCTCATCGTCCAACAGGACCCTCAAAATAGGGTCATTCCACGATTCCCAGATTCTCACAGAAGGTTAGGAACATGACCTTCCCTAAGGGCATAGTGAGAATATCTGCAACCTGCTCATCAGTTCCTATGATCGAGCCTTACGGCGCCTTGTTGTACCATATCCCAGATAAAGTGGTGCCAGCCATCAACATGCTTGGATCGATCGTGGAACACGAGATTCTATGACAAACGAATCCCCCTCTAGTTATAACAAAGGATAACGGTGGCATCTAGCACATGCTCGAACAGCCCACTGAAGAGCTTTCGCAACCAAGTGACTTCACAATAGGCCATACATGTTACAGTGTATTCAGCCTCAGTGGTGCTCAAGGCTACCGACTTCAGTTACCTGTCTGAAGCAGATCTATGTGTGAAGTAGCATCCAAATGTGCTCTTTCGATCCACCACACTGCCAGCCCAATTGGCATCAGTATAACCAAGGAGTGTCATTCTCCTGGCTGTGTATCTCAGCCTAAGGTCTATCGTGCCCCAGAGATATCTCAAGAGTTTCTTGGCACCATCCCAGTGAATTTTATGATCAACCATGTGTTGACTCAAAGTGTTCACTGCAAAATGTACGTCCGGACGGGTGTTCACTAAGAACATTAGGGCCCTTACGAGTTGACGATACTCAGTAGGATTTGTCAATACAGGCCTAGCAATGTTGCCACTCAACTTCTTGAAGTTGAGCTCCATCGGTGTCGACATGGACTTGCAGTCCACCATACTAAATCTTTCCAGAAGCTTCACAATGTATTTTCCTTGAGAAAGGAAAATCTCGCCAGGTCTCTGCTAGACCTCCAAGCCTAGGAAGTAGTGCATCAGTCCTACGTCTTTCATCTCAAACTCAGCAGCGAGCTCCCTCCTGCATTGATGAATGAGAGGGTCATCACCTGTCAGGAAGAGGTCGTACACATACAACACCAGAATGAGAGGCTTCTCTCTATGAACCTTGAAGTAAAGGTTTGGATGAACATTACTACGAGTGAAGCCCAGCTTTATCAGGTAGCTATCTATCCTCTCGTACCAAGCTCTGGGTGCTTCCTTCAACCCATAGAGGGCTTTCTTCAACCTGCAGACATGGGTGTCCTGATCTTGGACTTTGAACCCCAGAGGTTGCTTCACATACACCTCTTTCTTCATTGCACCATGCAGAAGTGTGGTCTTCACATCCATCTGATGAAGACTCCATCCTTGCATAGCAGCAAGGGCTATGATATATCATATGGTGGTCACAGGTGAAAATATGTCATCATAGTCTATGCCTTCTTTTTGAGAGAGGCCACGGGCAACAAATCTTGCCTTCAACTTTTCAGCACTCTCATCAGATCCATGCTTGATCTTGTAGAGCCATTTTGAGGTGACAATTGCTTTTTCCTCTGGTCTAGGAACCACATCCCAGACATCATTCTTCATTATGGACTCATACTCTTCCTGCATAGCATCCTTCCAAACTTGATGCTTTACAGCTTCCTCAAAAATATCTAGGCTCGGATTGTACAATAGTACTCATGGCTGCTAGATACCCTTGGTATCTACTCGACATTCTTGCTTTCACGGAATGTCCCCCTTGGGGCCATATGTCCCTAAACATCCTCGAGAGTGTCCCTGAGCCATGATGGTCTCTTTCCAGTGAAGGAGGTGGATCAATCGGGTCCATTGGTCCTTCAACATCAGGCATCGTCTCATCGTTCGGTTCCTCTTGATTTCCAGGCCTTGCTTCATGGTCTTCCTCAGATCTCAGAAGATTGACTACTTTCCTCAGGGAAGCATCTTCATCAAAGGTGACATCGTGGCATATCTCCACTTCCCTTTGACTAGGTACATAAAATCTATAGGCCTTGGAAGTTTCATTGTAGCCCACAAACATTGTGGTCTCCCTCTTGATGCTAGCTCCCCTGCAAAAGTTCTTGAATTCGTTCGTCTCATATTCATTGCCATTATCGGTCTATCAGATAGCATCTCATGTCATTTCTCCCAGTGGACTTCCTCCAACCTGGTAGAGTGTATCAATTCTAGACCCAAACGTGATAGCTTCCTTGAAGCTCTTCTTCCACATGCGCACCTTTCCATCAGTGAATGCCACATTGAAACCTTTGTCTTCCATGGCTGATATAGACACGAGGTTCTTCTTCAAATTAGGTACATAGAGTACATCTTGCAAGTGGAGGACTTGACCTTGAGACAAGTGGAGGGTCACATTCCATGTCCCTTTCACGGGATATGTGGCACTATCTCCAAGGATAATTTCCAGATTAGTATCCTTCTCAACCATATCAGAGAGTGCTTCCTTGAACCCAGTGATGTGCCTTGAGGCACCAATATCTATCAACCAAACATCCATAGTGTCGCGTGGAGATGCAACAGAGAGGGTAGATACAAGAAAGTATTCATTTCTTTTATCAACAACATTTGATTCCTCATACCTATAATTTCTTGACCTTTTGAAAGGTTGATCGTTTCTGCTAGAGGGAGCCTTCCTCTTTCCCCAGATCTTGTTGTTCCTTTGATTGTCATCCCTCCGGTTGTTTTTGTTTTCATCATCAGCAGGAGAATCCTTCTTGAAAGGGCATTCTCTAGCATAGTGACCTGGCCTATGACAAGTGAAACACTTTCCCTTCTTTTCTTGGGTCCCTGCTTTTCCTTAGTACTTTAGACCACCAAAGTTCTTCTTTCTCGAATGAGCAGCGTATGCAGCATTTCCTTCATTTCCATACTCCTTCATTCTTGATTCTTATTGAATGCATCTTGACAGTACTTTTTCAAAGTCAAGTATCACATTATTATTTAGAATGGTAGTGTTAAACACATGCCATTCGGATGAGAGCCCTCCAAGTGCGGTGAGTACCATCTCTCGATCAGCTATTGTCTCCCTAATAGCTAGCAGATTGTTCCTCATCTCGGTAAGCTTTAGAAAGTATGATTGGACAGACTCATCCTTGTCCTTCTTCAGATTCTTCAATTGATTCTTGAAGAATGGTACTTGATTTGCATTGTTGGCCTTAAACATGAGGACCAACTTATCATACATCTCTTTGGATGTGTCCAACACAGAGATGTAGGCCACCATAATTTTATGAATGGATTCCCTGATCATCAGCTTTGCTTTGATCCCCCCTTCTTGTACTTTGTTTTGGCAGCAGCAGTAGCAGTGGATGGAGGTTCTTGGATTTTACCCTGCACATAGCCATGACATCTTGGTCTTCTAATTTGAGATCCAATATCATCTTCCAAGCATGGAAGTCACCCTTCCTAGTCAATTTGTCATCCTCCTTGAAGCCATAGTTTGTGGAACCCATTTTCTTCTTCTGTGATTGCAAAAAATAGGGCTTGTCTTCTCCGCAGCTCTGTTACCATGTAAATTTATGTAGATTTTCTATGCTAGATGCAACTTTACTTTTCACTACGGAAATCACATAAACAATCAAGTAAAATGCTAATAGAAAATACCAGTGGATCTACAGAAGACAAACTACAAATAGAAAAATGTGGTGGTGCGTTATGGCGGTCAACAGGATGCTTCAACCAGAAAAGTTTCCTTCGTTAGAGAACCCATTATGTGTCACAACAGCCTTCAAAACAACCACACAGTCAACTCAAAGTCAACCCCAAAAAATTCAACGTTGTCTAGAAAAGTCAACGCAGGACAGCAACAAGAAATTCAATGTAACTCGGTCTTCGGTCAAACTTTTGACCCCGGTTCTTGTGCCAATATGTACGGCCTTCGAAAATCAAAGTATCCACCAATTTTCAGCCTATTCAGATCATGAATTGACCAAAGTCAACACTGGTCAAACATGCATGGAAACCCTAGCTGCAGTAAATTCGTCCAAACCCTAGCTGCAGTAAATTCATCCTTCTTCCCACGTGTGAACCGAAACTGCTTCCAAGGAGCTCGTACTAAATCAGAGGAGGAGATGATGTGAGAGGATGAGATGAGTGAAAAATTCCTCCAACGTTGACTCTATTTATATCAATCACTGAGGTGTGTGACACATCTGCTGGGGGTCTAAAACCTTAAGGGCGACCTACACATATTTGAAATTATTAAAAATAAATGGTTTTCTCGTCAGATTAAGATGAATTTTAGATTGATCTTACACCTCTCTGAAAGAGGAACCCAATACAAATATTGGTATCTTCATCTAAGCATCAAAAAATGGAGTTTGGACCTAGTTGTCCAATTTTAACACTCCCTCTCAACTAGGGAGAACTCCATCCACCTGTGCAATCAAACATCATGCGTCATCCCACTGTAACTTGCTTTGATGGCCTCTTTATTTCAGAACAGAAGTTGATCAGTCACAAAGACATCATTCCCCGGCTGACGGATTCAGCCCAGAGGTTCGAAACCTCTAACGGACTCACAAAGAGTCTCATACCATCCCAAAGTTGGTTTACCTGACCTGAAGTCAGTATGAGGTCCGAAACCTTGCTTGGACACAAGAGAGTCATATATACTAACCCAAAGTTAGTCTCATTGACCTAAAGTCAGTTGGAGGTCTGAAACCTCACATGGACTCAAAGAGTCGCATACCAACCCGAAGTTGGTTTATCTGACCCGAAGTCAGTAGGAGGTCCGAAACCTCACTAGACTTGATCCCAGATCAAGTTTTTGGACATGTGTCATCCTAGATAGAGAGTACGGAAATATTTGATTCGTCCATCAATCTTTGCTACTAGTCTCTAGCTTTTCCTACTTCATTGGCCAAATGAGAGGTACTTCCCATGACTCCGAAACTCAAATGGGTAGGATGCATATGAGGCACAAATCACGAGAGGCGAACCAACTCAATCATCACGGTGGGGCCCAAGCACACCAACAAGGTTCGGCAATCATATCCTTGTGGTTGCTTATAGCTCCGAGAACCTATCCCCAAAGTCCCCTAGAGCTCCCAGAGCTCATCATCCAACATGACCCTCAAAATAGGGTCATTCCACGATTCCAAGATTCTCACCGAAGGTTAGGAACATGACCTTCCCCAAGGGAATAGTGAGAATATTTGCGACCTGCTCATCAGTTCCTATGATCAAGCCTTACGGCGCCTTACTGTACCATATCCCAGATAAAGTGGTACTAGCCATCAACATGATTGGATTGATCGTGGAACATGGGATTCTATGACAAATGAATCCCCCTCTAGTTATCAAAAAGGATAACAGTGGCATCTAGCACATGCTCAAATAGCTCACTGAAGAGCTTTCACAACCAAGTGACTTCACAATAGGTCATACATGTTACAATGTATTCGGCCTCAATGGTGCTCAAGGCTACCGACTTCAGTTTCCTACCCGAAGCAGATCTATGTGTGAAGTAGCATCCAGATGCGCTCTTGCGATCCACCACACTACCAGCCCAATCGGCATCAGTATAACCAAGGAGTGTCATTCTCCTGGTAGTGTATCAGCCCAAGGTCTATCGTGCCCTATAGATATCTCAAGAGTTTCTAGGCACCATCCCAGTGAATGTTATGATCAACCATGTGTTGACTCAAAGTGTTCACTGCAAAACGTATGTCCGGACGGGTGATTACTAAGAACATCAGGGCCCTTACGAGTTGACGATACTTAGTAGGATTTATTAATACGGGCCTAGCAACGTTGCCACTCAACTTCTTGATGTTAAGCTCCATCGGTATCGACATGGACTTGCAGTCCACCATACTAAATCTTTCCAGAAGCTTCATAATGCATTTTCCTTGAGAAAGGAAAATCTCGCGAGGTCTCTGCCAGACCTCCCGGCCTAGGAAGTAGTGCATCAGTCCTAGGTCTTTCATCTCAAACTCAGCAATGAGCTCCCTCTTGCATTGATGAATGAGAGGGTCAGCACCTGTTAGGAAGAGGTCATCCACATACAACACCAAATGAGAGGCTTCTCTTTATGAACCTTGAAGTAAAGTTTTGGATCAAAATTACTACGAGTGAAGCCCAACTTCATCAGGTAGCTATCTATCCTCTTGTACCAAGCTCTGGGTGCTTTCTTCAACCCATAGAGGGCTTTCTTCAACCTGCAAACATGGGTGTCCTGATCCTAGAATTTGAACCCCAGAGGTTGCTCCACATACACCTCTTCCTTCATTGCACCATGCAGAAGTGTGGTCTTCACATCCATCTGATGAAAACTCCATCCTTGCATAGCAACAAGGGCTATGATAGATCAGATGGCGGTCACATGTGCAAATATGTCATCATAGTCTATGCCTTCTTTTTGAGAGAGGCCACGGGCGACGAATCTTGCCTTCAACTTTTCAGCACTTTCATCAGATCCATGCTTGATCTTGTAGAGCCATTTTGAGGTGACAACTTCTTTGTCCTCCCGTCTAGGAACCACATCCCAGCCATCATTCTTCATTATGGACTCATACTCTTCCTGCATAGCATCCTTCCAAACTTGATGCTTTACGGCTTCCTCAAAAAGATCCACGCTCGAATTATACAATAGTACTCATGGCTGCTAGATACCCTTGGTATCTACTTGGCTTCTTTCTTTCACGGAATGTCCCCCTTGGGGCCATATGTCCCTCAACATCCTCCAGAGTGTCCCTGAGCCATGATGGTCTCTTTCCAGTGAAGGGGGTGGATCAATCAGGTCCATTGGTCCTTCAACATCAGGCATCTTCTCATCCCTCTGTTCCTCTTGATTTCTAGGCCTTGCTTCATGGTCTTCCTCAGATCTCAGAAGATTGACTACTTTCCTCAGGGAAGCATCTTCATCAAATGTGACATTGTGGCATATCTCCACTTCCCTTTGACCAGGCACATAGAATCTTTAGGCCTTCAAAGTTTCGTTGTAGCCCACAAAAATTGTGGTCTCCCTCTTGATGCTAGCTCCTCTACAAAAGTTCTTGAATTCGTTCGTCTCATATTCAGTGTCATTATCGGTCTGTCGGATAGTATCTCATGTCATTTCTCCCAGTGGAATTCCTCCAACTGGGTAGAGTGTATCAATTCTAGACCCAAACGTGATAGCTTCCTTGAAGCTCTTCTTCCACATGCGCACCTTTCCATCAGTGAATGCCACATTGAAACCTTTGTCTTCCATGGATGATATAGACATGAGGTTATTCTTCAAATTAGGTAATAGAGTACATCCTGCAAGTGAAGGACTTGACCTTGAGACAAGTGGAGGGTCACAGTCCCTGTCCCTTTCACGGGATATGTGGCACTATCTCCAAGGATAATTTCCAGATTAGTATCCTTCTAAACCATATCAAAGAGTGCTTCCTTGAACCCAGTGATGTGCCTTGAAGCACCATTATCTATCAACCAGACATCCATAGTGTTGGGTGGAGATGCAACAGAGAGGGAAGATACAAGAATGTATTCATTTCTCTTATCAACAACATTTGATTCCTCATATCTGTAATTTCTTGACCTTTTGAAAGGTTGTTCATTTCTGCCGGAGGGAGCCTTCCTCTTTCCTTGGAACCTTTTGTTCCTTTGATTGTCATCCCTCTGGTTGTTGTTGTTGTCATCATCATCAGGAGAATACTTCTTGAAAGGGCATTCTCTAGCATAGTGACTTGGCCTATGATAAGTGAAACACTTGCCCTTATTTTCTTGGGTCCCTGCTTTTCCTTTGTACTTTGGACCACCAAATTTATTCTTTCTATAATGAGCAACGTATGCAGCATTTCCTTCATTTCCATACTCCTTCATTCTTGATTCTTATTGAATGCATCTTGACAGTACTTCGTCAAAGTCAGGGATCACATTATTATTTAGAATGGTAGTGTTAAACACATGCCATTCGGATGAGAGCCCTCCAAGTGCGGTGAGTACTATCTCTCGATCAGCTATTGTCTCCCCAATAGCCAGCAAATTTTTCCTGATCTCGGTCAGCTTCAGAAAGTATGATTGGACAGACTCATCCCTGCCCTTCTTAAAATTCTTCAATTGATTCTTGAAGAATAATACTTGATTTGCATTGTTGTCCTTAAACATGAGGACCAACTTATCATACATCTCTTTTGGATGTGCCCAACTCAGAGATGTAGGCCACCAGAGTTTTGTGAATGGATTCCCTGATCGTCAGCTTTGTTTTGATCTCCCCCTTCTTGTACTTTGTTTTGGCAGCAATAGTAGCAATGGATGGAGGTTCTTGGATTTTACCCTGCACATAGTCCATGACATCTTGGTCTTCCAATTTGAGATCCAATATCATATTCCAAGCATGGAAGTCATCCTTCCCAGTCAATTTGTCATCCTCCTTGAAGCCATAGTTTGTTGAACCCATTTTCCTCTTATGTGGTTGCAACAAATAGGGCTTGTCTTCTCCTCAGCTCTGATACCACGTAAATTTGTGTAGATGTTCTATGCTAGATGCAACTTTACTTTTCACTACGGAAATCACATAAACAATCAAGTAAAATGCTGATAGAACATACCAGTGGATCTACAGAAGACAAACTAGAAACAGAAAAATGTGGTGGTGCGTTATGGCGGTCAACAGGATGCTTCAACCAACAAAGTCTCCTTGGTCAGCC
Organism: Pinus albicaulis; assembly: GCA_034641835.2. Taxonomy (NCBI): domain Eukaryota; kingdom Viridiplantae; phylum Streptophyta; class Pinopsida; order Pinales; family Pinaceae; genus Pinus; species Pinus albicaulis. The sequence goes on from CM076577.1 coordinate 86,637,378, forward strand.
AACCCAACATGTGTCACAACAGCCCTCAAAACAACCACACGGTGAACTCAAAGTCAACCCCAAAAAAAATAGCGCTATCTAGAAAAGTCAACGCATGACGATAGCAAGAAATTCAACGCAACTCGGTCTTCGGTCAACCTTTTGACCCTAGTTCTTGTGCCAATATGTATGGCCTTCCAAAATCGAAGTCTCCACCAATTTTCAGCCTATTTGGACCATGCGTTGACCAAGTCAACACTGGTCAAACTTGCGTGGAAACCCTAGCTGCAGTAAACTCATCCAAACCCTAGCTGCAGTAAATTTTTCCTTCTTCCCACGTGCGAACCGAAACTGCTTCCAGGGAGCTCGTACTAAATCAGAGGAGGAGATGATGTGAGAGGATGAGATGAGTGAAAAAGTCCTCCAATGCTGACTCTATTTATATCAATCACTGAGGTGTGTGACACATCTGCTGGGGAGTAAAACCTTAAGGCCGACCTGCACATATTTGAAATTATTAAAAATAAATTAAAAATAAATGTTTTTGTCATCAGATTAAGGTCAAGTTTAGATCGATCTTACACCTCTCTGAAAGAGGAACCCAATACAAATATTGGTATCTTCATCTGAGCATCACAACATGGATTTTGAACCTAGTTGTCCAATTTTAACACTCCCTCTCAACTTGGGAGAACTCCATCCACCTGTGCAATTAAACATCGTGTGTCATCCCACCTTAACTTGCTTTTCTGGCCTCTTTATTTCAGAATAGAAGTGGATCAGTCACAAAGACATCATTCCCTGCTTGACGGATTCAACCCAGAGGTCTAAAACCTTTATCGGACTCACAAAGAGTCTCATACCAACCCAAAGTTGGTTTACCTGACCCGAAGTCGGTAGGAGGTCCGAAACCTCTCTTGGACTCAAGAGAGTCATATATACGAACCCTAAGTTAGTCTCATTGACCTGAGGTCAGTTGGAGGTTTGAAACCTTACATGAAATCAAAGAGTCACATACCAACCTGAAGTTGGTTTATCTAATCTGAAGTCAGTAGGAGGTCTGAAACCTCACTAGACTTGATCCCAGATCAAGTGGTTGGACACATGTCATCCTAGATATAGAGTACGACAATCTCTGATGCATCCATCAGTGTTTGCTACTAGTCTCTAGATTTTCCTACCTCATTGGCCAAATGAGAGGTACTTCCCATGAGTCCGGAACTCAAATGGATAGGATGCATAAGAGGCACAAATCATGAGAGGCGAACCAACTCAATCATCATGGTGGGGCCCAAGAACACCAAAAAGGTTTGGCAGGCCTAGCCCTGTGGTTGCTTATAGCTCCAAGAAGCTATCCCCAAAGTCCCCAAGAGCTCCCATAGCTCATCGTCCAACAGGACCCTCAAAATAGGGTCATTACATGATTCCAAAATTCTCACGGAGGGTTAGGAACATGACCTTCCCCAAGGGCATAGTGAGAATATCTGCGACCTGCTCATCAGTTCCTATGATCGAGCCTTACGGCGCCTTGCTGTACCATATCCTGGATAAAGTGGTACCAGCCATCAACATGCTTGGATCGATCGTGGAACACAGGATTCTATGACAAATGAATCCCCCTCTAGTTATCACAAAGGATAACGGTGGCATCTAGCACATGATCGAACAGCTCACTGAAGAGCTTTCGTAACCAAGTGACTTCACAACAAGCCATACATGTTACAATGTATTCAGCCTCAACGGTGCTCAATGCTACCGACTTCAATTTCCTGCCCGAAGCAGATCTATGTGTGAAGTAGCATCCAGATGTGCTCTTGTGATCCACCACACTACCAGCCCAATCGGCATTAGTATAACCAAGGAGTGTCATTCTCCTAGCAGTGTATCTCAACCCAAGGTCTATCGTGCCCTAGAGATATCTTAAGAGTTTCTTGGCACCATCCCAGTGAATGTTATGATCAGCCATGTGTTGACTCAAAGTGTTCACTGCAAAATGTACGTCCGGATGGGTGTTCACTAAGAACATCAGGGCCCTTACGAGTTGATGATACTGAGTAGGATTTGTCAATACGGGCCCAGCAACATTGCCACTCAACTTCTTGAATTTGAGCTCCATCGGTGTCGACACGGACTTGCAGTCCACCATACTAAATCTTTCCAGAAGCTTCACAATGTATTTTCCTTGAGAAAGGAAAATCTCGCCAAGTCTCTGCTAGACCTCCAGGCCTAGGAAGTAGTGCATCAGTCCTAGGTCTTTCATCTCAAACTCAGCAGTGAGCTACCTCTTGCATTGATAAATGAGAGGGTCAGCACCTATAAGGAAGAGGTTGTCCACATACAACACCAGAATGAGAGGCTTCTCTCTATGAACCTTGAAGTAAAGGTTTGGATCAACATTACTAAGAGTGAAGCCCAACTTCATCAGGTAGCTATCTATCCTCTCATACCAAGCTCTGGGTGCTTCCTTCAACCCATAGAGGGCTTTCTTGAACCTTCATACATGGTTGTCCTAATCCTGGACTTTGAACCCCAGAGGTTGCTCCACATACACCTCTTCTTTCATTGCACCATGCAGAAGTGTGGTCTTCACATCCATCTGATGAATACTCCATCGTTGCGTAGCAGCAAGGGCTATGATAGATCGGATGGCGGTCATAGGTGCAAATATGTTGTCATAGTCTATGCCTTCTTTTTGAGAGAGGCCACGGGAAAAGAATATTGCCTTGAACTTTTCAGCACTTTCATCAGATCCATGCTTAATCTTGTAGAGCCATTTTGAGGTGACAACTGCTTTGTCCTCTGGTCTAGGAACCACATCCCAGACATCATTCTTCATTATGGACTCATACTCTTCGTGCATAGCATCCTTCCAAACTTGATGCTTTACAACTTCCTCAAAATGATCTAGGCTCAGATTGTACAATAGTACTCATGGCTGCTAGATACCCTTGGTATCTACTCATCTTCTTGCTTTCATGGAATGTCCCCCTTGGGGCCATATGTCCCTTGGCATCCTCAAGAGTGTCCCTGAGCCATGATGGTGTCTTTCTAGTGAAGTAGGTGGATCAATTAGGTCCATTGGTCCTTCAACATCAGGCATCATCTCACCTTCTGTTCCTCTTGATTTCCAGGCCTTGCTTCATGGTCTTCCTCAGATCTCAGAAGATTGACTATTTTCCTTAGGGAAGCATCTTCATCAAAGGTGACATCGTGGCATATCTCCACTTCCCTTTGACCAGGCACATAGAATCTATAGGCCTTCAAAGTTTCGCTGTAGCCCACAAACATTGCGGTCTCCCTCTTGATGCTAGCTCCTTTGCAAAAGTTATTGAATTCGTTCATCTCATATTCATTGCCATTATCGGTCTATCTGATAGCATCTCATGTCATTGCTCCCAGTGGACTTCCTCCAACTTGGTAGAGTGTATCAATTCTAGACCCAAACGTGATAACTTCCTTGAAGCTCTTCTTCCACATGTGCACCTTTCCATCAGTGAATGCCACATTGAAACCTTTGTCTTCCATGGCTGATATAGACACAAGGTTCTTCTTCAAATTAGGTACATAGAGTACACCCTACAAGTGGAGGACTTGACCTTGAGACAAGTGGAGTGTCACAGTCCCTATCCCTTTCACGGGATATGTGGCACTATCTCCAAGAATAATTTCCAGATTAGTATCCTTCTCAACCATATCAGAGAGTACTTCCTTGAACCCAGTGATATGCCTTGAGGCACCACTATCTATCAACCAGACATGCATAGTGTCGGGTGGAGATGCAACAGAGAGGGCAAATACCAGAATGTATTCATTTCTTTTATAAACAACATTTGATTCCTCATACCTATAATTTCTTGACCTTTTGAAAGGTTGATCGTTTCCGCCGGAGGGATCCTTCCTCTTTTCTTGGAACCTGTTGTTCCTTTGATTGTCATCCCTTCGGTTATTGTTATTGTCATCATCATCAAGAGAATCCTTCTTGAAAGGGCATTCTCTAGCAAAATAACCTAGCCTATGACAAGTGAAACACTTGCCCTTCTTTTCTTGGGTCCCTGATTTTCCTTTGTACTTTGGACCACCAAAGTTCTTCTTTCTAGAATGAGCAACGTATGTAGCATTTCCTTCATTTCCATACTCCTTCATTCTTGATTCTTATTGAATGCATCTTGACAGTACTTCGTCAAAGTCAGGTATCACATTATTATTTAGAATGGTAGTGTTAAACACATGCCATTCGGATGAGAGCCCTCCAAGTGCTGTGAGTACCATATCTCAATCAACTATTGTCTCCCTAATAGCCAACAGATTTTTCCTGATCTCGGTCAGCTTCAGAAAGTATGATTGGACAGACTCATCCCTACCCTTCTTTAGATTCTTCAATTGATTCTTGAAGAATAGTACTTGATTTTCATTGTTGGCCTTAAACATGAGGACCAACTTATCATACATCTCTTTGGATGTGCCCAACTCAGATATGTAGGCCACCAGACTTTTATGAATGGATTCCTTGATCATCAACTTTGCTTTGATCTCCCCCTTCTTGTACTTTGTTTTGGTAGCAGCAGTAGCAGTGGATGGAGGTTCTTGGATTTTACCCTACACATAGTCCATGACATCTTTGTATTCCAATTTGAGATCCAATATCATCTTCCAAGCATGGAATTCATCCTTCCCAGTCAATTTGTCATCCTCCTTGAAGCCATAGTTTGTGGAACCCATTTTCCTCTTCTGTGATTGCAACAAATAGGGCTTGTCTTCTCCTCAGCTTTGATACCATGTAAATTTATGTAGATGTTCTATGCTAGATGCAACTTTACTTTTCACTAAGGAAATCACATAAACAATCAAGTAAAATGCTAATAGAAAATACCAGTGGATCTAAAGAGGACAAACTAGAAACATAAAAATGTGGTGGTGCGTTACGACGGTCAACAGGATGCTTCAACCAACAAAGTCTCCTTGGTCAGCCAACCCAGCATGTGTCACAATAGCCCTCCAAATAGCCACATGGTCAACTCAAATTCAACCCCACAAAAAGTCAACGTTGTGTAGAAAAGTCAATGCAGGATAGCAGCAAGAAAGTCAATGCAACTCGGTCTTCGGTCAATCTTTTGACCCTGGTTCTTGTGCCAATATGTACGGCCTTCCAAAATCGAAGTCTTCACCAATTTTTAGCCTATTTGGACCATGCTTTGACCAAAGTCAATGTTCGTCAAACTTACGTGGAAACCCTAGCTACAGTAAATTCGTCCTTCTTCCCACGTGTGAACCAAAACTGCTTCCAAGGAGCTCGTACTAAATCAGAGGAAGAGATGATGTGAGAGGATGAGATGAGTGAAAAAGTCCTCCAACGTTGACTCTATTTATATCAATCACTGAGGTGTGTGACACATCTGCTAGGGGTGTAAAACCTTAAGGCTGACCTGCACATATCGTAAATTATTAAAAGTAAATTCAAAATAAATGTTTTTCTCACTAGATTAAGATCAATTTTAGATCGATCTTACAACTCTCTGAAAGAGGAATCCAATACAAATATTGGTATCTTCATCTGAGCATCACAACATGGAGTTTGGACCTAGTTGTCCAATTTTAACACTTGAACTTAGGGAAGAAGACCTCACATTTGGTGTTCATAAAGTACATCCACATCTTCCTATAGTAGTCATCAATGAAATTCATATTATATGATTCTCGATATACTAATGTAATTGAAATCATCCACACACATCTGAATGTATAAGATCCAAGATACCCTTATATTTTCTCTCACTACATGGAAAAACATCCTTGACATTCTTTCCAAGTACATACCCTTTGCACATCCCCTAGTAGTCAATAATGAGATATAGGAGACCAATGAGAATTTCCCTTAGGATCAACAATGTTATGTAGTGCAAGTTTCCCATCCTCCTATGCCACAACTCGCACAAGTTTTCATTTCCATGTACCAAGACTTTCCCTCTCTAACCCAAATAACTACTATTGTGTCAGGGATAGATTCCTTTAGACGAATCAACACTTTCTATTCCAAAACATGAATAAAAATCCTTTTTCCTCCATAATTGAGGCTGAGAACAAGTTCTTCTTCAATCCTGAGACATACAACATGTTCTTGGCTTCCAATAATCCGTCTAACTAGATTACACATACAATAGTTCCTTCTCCCTTCACTACATTCTTTACATCATCATTAAGTTGCAAATGAGTCCTTGAGTCTTTCTCCATTAGACTACTAAACAACTACCATGCTTTTCATATGACATGATGTACCACTATAAAAGTACCATGCACTTTTGGTGATGGTGTTAGTAGAAATACATGAGACAAATGAGAATTATTTCTCAAACTTCACTACAAACTCATCTTACTATGTCATTATTGATGATATTTTTTGTTGTGACTTCCTCTTCCCCTTCTTATCTATACATTGTGATGCATAATTCCCATTCTTGTGGAAAATGAAACATTTGATCTTGCTCAAGCATTTATTCTTCCCAATATATGTTTTTTACTCCAATTTTACCCTTGCAACTCTCTCCTTTACCCTCCTTGGCTTAACTAACGAGGGCCATCTCCTTGCATGCTAGTTTTATACTCCTCTTCAGCCTCTTCCTAGATACAATCACCTCAAAGCCTCTCTCAACGGGGAAGGTGCTTCTGAGCATGAATCCCTTTGAAAAATTGTTCCCATGTCTTGGTGAAACCATTCAATGCCACATTTACCAATTATGATCCTCCACCTTTCTCTATTTATCTTCATGATATAATTGGGAACATTATCGTACCTTGTCATTTGTACATATTTGAGCTTGTTATTCAATATCATCTTCCTATTCATGTTTTCACTCTAGAAAAAATCCACTAGAGCCTTGAAAAAACACACACACACATACACACATGTTGCAAGTCATTGGTTATATATTATTTATAGCACCTAGTTGTAGGGGTTTTTACATTTTTGTAACTTTTGAAACTAGTGACAATGTTAATAAGAAGAAACCATAAAGGCCATTTTAAAGAACAAGTGATTTAATGATGTGTAATGTTATTGCGATGAACTGCTTTCAACTTATGTATTGTCATCTTCAATGTTGGAAGGTTTTACTATTCATTTTATGGATTATTATTCTATGAGTTGTAAAAGTTTGCATTCTATTTCTTTTTTAATATTGTTGTTATGGGTTGATAAATAGAGAGTTGTGAATAAACTTGTTGTTTTAGACTAATTTGTGCACTTGTATTATATATGTATTATTGGATTGTTAGATTCTCTACAACCCTTTATAGGGGGATGTCGTAGTCATTGTAAATGAGTGTAAACATTTAATTTTTAGGAAATGTTGTAGTGCCTGCAAAATGAAGCATAATAATAATAATAAACCTAATGTCAACTCAACTAAAAAAGTAACAAAAAGTAAAAAATAATAAAAATAATAAATCGATTTGTTATATCATAGTTTTGTTTGTATTAACAAATTACAAACATACCTAGCATGTGTAGACAATGCCTAAAAAAAATTGTGGCATATATACATGTCATTATATGCATTATGAGAGTTTTAATAAAATTAAAAATAACACTATATCTATATTGCATAGTGAATTTTCCATTCTAGCCATCCCATGCCGATTTATTCATCCAAAATCGAAATGGGTTTCCTATAATGTGAGGTTTAACTGAGACATTATATTGGAGAGTACCCTTATTTGATGAAGGTTCTTTTACACACACAATTTAGTTTTTTATAAGAAATACCACAAAGTAATTTTAAATTGATTGGATAATAATAGATTAGTGAAAATATATTTTAGGTGATGTTATTTCGTAGGAAAGAGGTTAAAATGCAATTTGAGTAGCATCTATTCTCATGTATGAGATTATGGATTAATTTTACTATAAAGCACATAACCTTTGGAGGTAGGCACAATGATTATCACGAGGAAAAATAGTTTTTTTGCAAATACTATCTAGGTTGTAACAACCTTCTAGTGTTGAAGTAAGTCCTAAAACTACTTTTAATTAGCTATGAGATTTTAGATAAATGTTACTAGAAAGCACATAACCTTACTAGAGGTAGCTTTGATGATGATTAGAAGGGAAACTATCTTTCTTGCATATACCATCTAGTTTGAGACCACCTTCTAGACTTGAAGTACTAGCTAAACTAGTAATTGGCTAAGAGTTTTTCTCAAAATTTAGGAATTTGATTGTAACCTAAAATTTATAAACATTGGGCAAGAGTGAAAATCTATTCCTTATTATTTCAAGTGACAATACATTTTTTAAGAAATATTCTTAAATCAACTCATATTGATAAATACTAAACAAAACTAATATTTCTATATTGATTAACAATAATATTATAATTTCACCATTATTTAAAAAAAAACATGAAGAAAACAAAATTGTAAAACTTAAATCTTCTTAAATGTATTTATGAATTCATTTTAAACAATATATTTATCAAAAAACCTCAAACTTGCCATCAAATAAAATATCCCTATAAAAATGAAATTTTCCTTTCTACTTATAAATTTGCCTTTAACTTATACTATTGAGTACTTAACATTGAAATCTAATTTCACTTGTACTACTCCTAAAAGGTTATAGGTTCAATTCCAATTATTTAATAACAAATATACTAAATATTAATTTGTCCAAGTATTGATTCTCATCCATCTAGATTTTAATTATGACAGATATGTTTAACTGTTTAGTTTTAAAATGAAGTAAATTGACCCATAAAACAATAGATTTTCTAGCCATATTTTAGTAAAAATTGACAATATTTTGGGTGCTTTTGGGATTTTTGATGGTGTTGAATCCATTTCCACTCCTACCATCAGATTTTCTAAGAAAAAAAATAGCCAGATTCAGATCTCCAAACCAATTTGAATTTGATTGATAGACAACTTTCTTGTGCCAAAACTAAAATAGTAAAACATTATCTTATTTGACTTTTTATTACTGAATTTACACTTTTTCACATCTTTTCAATCAATCAATATTATAATGATATATGGAAATAGGTGACAGGCACATCATGGCTTTTTTTGGTGAGATTTAAAGGATGAAGATTTCATGGTGATGTCATATTATATTATAGAGATGCTGATGTCATGATTCTTTTACGATTCATAGATCAGATCCGACTTCATTGTGGTGTGGTGTCGGCTAAATTTAAATAAGCACTCACTCATATAAAAGTGAAGTATTATGTGTTCTTTGAATTGTATTTAGCCAAAGCTGAAGATAGGAGCATTCTGAGGTAGATAAGTTGAATTTTTGTACCACGCTGCAAAAACATACGTTGAGGATTCTAACCAAATTTTTACAGACATATAGAAATAGTTGTTTTGACAGATTCATCATTAACAGATTTGTAAACAAATTAAAAGTTGGCTGCTTGATTGTGGGCGAAAAATGGTGCAGTCACTCCAAGTAATACAATCAAACACTTTCCAAGCTAGGCCATTATCATCTATGATATCTCACGGGGTTGTACCAACTGATTCTGCTTCAAGAGATTCCTTGCATACAAAGTTAGTTCCCATGGTGCAAAAGCCTGCCATGAAAAATTCATCTGACAACTTTCATGAAGATAAGCACTTGTGTAAGATGTTGCCGGTTAAGAATTTGACAAAATCACTCAGTGAAGATCGAGTTTTTCCAGAGAGTACTAATGACTCTGAAAACCAGAAAGCTTTAGAGGTAAAAATTGGGACGAATTCCAAAAAGAGGCCTTCAGATGACGGTCTAAGCTCTTCTGCTACAAAAAAGCTCAAAATATTAAATTCGAAAAAGAGGCCTTCAAATGAAAATCTAAGCTCTTCCGCCACAAAAAAGCTGAGGATATTAAATTCCAAGAAGAGGCCCTCAAATGACAGTCTAAGCTCTTCTACCGCCAAAAGCCCAGGATATTCGATTCTAAAAAGAGGCCTTCAAATGACAAACTAAGCTCTTCTGACATAAAAAAGCCCAGGATATTCAATTCTAAAAAGAGGCCTTCAAATGTCAATCTTTGCTCCTCTGCCCACAAATTCACAAAAGAGTCCCACAAATGACAGTCTAAGCTCTTCTATTGTATAAAAGTCCAAGATATTAGATTCCAAAAAGAGGCTATCAAATGACAGTCTAAGCTCTTCTGTCACAAAAAGGCACAGGATGTTAAATTCCAAAAAGAGGCCTTCAAATGACAATCTTTGCTCCTCTGCAGTAGAAAAGTCTTGGATATTAAATCTCAAAAAGAGGCCTTCAAATGTCAGTCTATGCTCTTCCACCACAAAAAAACGCAATATATTAAATTCCAAAAAGAGGCCTTCAAATGACAGTCTATGCTCTTCAGCCACAAAAAAGCCAAGGATTTTAAAGGTGTTGCCTGAGGCCAACCCGAGAGAGAAAAACGATGATGAATCTAAGCATTTAACTTTTGTATCAGATTTGAATGATGATTCAGATGAAGAGAAGCACTTGGGTAAGACGTTTTCGATCAAGAATTTGACAAAAGCATATCGTGATTTTCCGGTGGATAGTGATGACTCTGAAGAACATAAAGTGTTAGGGGTAAAACCCAATCGAGGTGAATTGAAAACTGGTTTAGGAAAAATTAATCCTTGCCACTTAGCAAGATTTCCTGAAAGAGCAACAATATCGAAAGATCAGTGGCCTTGCAAAATCAGAAGATTGGTTGATCCGGATTTTATGCAGGAACACAACAGAGTACAGATATAACCATAGATACAGAGATGCAGCGGAAATAATGCTTCATTTTATTAATAAAAGAATGACTGCAATAAGCTGACAAACATAATGGAAATAAGCTAGGCGCCGGGTAACATCTCCTCGAGAAGAGAGTTGCAGCATACGTAGCCTCAACCGTGTTACATTGAGGCTCGCAGTTCATTAAGGCATACGGGAAATAGATGAGCTAGGTACCGGCACCGTATCCCCGAGAAGAGATGTGGCGGCTACCACCCCTTGAACTCGTATTTACAATGCGTACATGATAGAGATCAAGGAAGTTAGGCACCGGTAGCGCTTATCTCTGAGAAGAGATGTATCGGCTCCCAGCCCCCTGAACTGTGTTACAATATAGACATGATCAGAACAAGCGAGCTAGGGCACTGGTAGCGCTTATCTCTGAGAAGAGATGTATCGGCTCCCAGCCCCCTGAACTGTGTTACAATGAGGCTCGAGGGCCTATTTATTGTTGAGAAACAATGTAGAATCCGAAAGGTCCAAAACCCTAACCGTAGGAGATGAAGCGCGAAAACTGTGGGCCCCATTTGGGTAAATTGGTGGTTCAACTTCCCGGGGACGTAACTTTGGCATCCGATCTCCGTTTGACGCGCTCAATAGCTCGTTAGAAAGATCTATCCGAGGAGTACAATTTTTGAATGAGCAACATGGTCCATGGACCCATGTTTCTCTCCGTTTTCCCAAAAAACATCGTTTAGGGCCTCAAAACAGCTCCGGAAGTTTAAGACCCGAAAAAATGCTAAAAATAGTAAGTTGTGCCGAAACTTACAAACTGAAATAACTGATGGTGGGGGTTCAAATGGACTTGATGGGTGGCCACCAATATCCACCGGATTATTAATGCCCCAACGAAGCCTCCGGTGTATGTGACCCGAAACCTCGCTATAAATGTCTAAATAGTAAGTTGTGTCAGAGTACTAAAAAGGTATGATTTTGATGATTACTTCAATGACTTTTTAATAGAATTCGTGAACCTTTTGTATCATGAATTTGGAAAGTAATAAGGAACTATAACAAAACATGTGAGAATCGATGTGTATAACTTAGCCACTAATAATGGTTATTTTCTCAGACAAAGTAGTATGAGAAAACGAGGAATTGTCGTTCCAAAGGAGGACAAAGTCGAGATAATCGTCGTCCTCTCGACGAACGAGAACCGAACGCAAACAAGGATAAACATCAAAGCAATTTAACGCGAAAAGGAGTATACCCAGCCGGCAAGTAAAAGAAAAGACAAGGATGAAGATATCAGCTTGGCGAATCCTCGCATCTTCGATCCTTAGGACGTCGCTATTTATCTTAGCATTACTTGGACATCTCCCGCCGTCGTATCGTCTTTATATAAAGAGACAACACCGTTATATACATATAGATATATAAGGATGGAGGATACGCTTTTATGTAATTTTCTGAAAAACATCAGCTTTGATTATTAAGTCTCGTTGAGAACTGGTTCAATGTATTTTTTGACCGATGCATTAATAAAATCTTGGTGATTATTTCATCTTTGCGTCTGGATTAACTTAAAGCGGTGTATCCTTGGAGGCTAAGGGCCCGGCCCCGAAGGACACTTGCTTCTGTACCATTACGACTTGACTTCTGTGTGGTTTGTTTATCATTGTTATTTGGTAATTTGATATGCTTTATAAGTTCATATTACATGCTCTGTTAAAGATTGAATCATTAAGGTTTTTACAGATAGAATCGTGTGTTGACTCCGCATCAAGTTATTAATCTTTTCAAGAGTTAATTGCATGTTCTTACTGTTTTGTTACAGAGCTGTTATACTAAACGTTCGTGTTGTGCACGTTTCTGATTTATCAGTACTGTTCCATAATTCATTAATAGTTATTGTTGTTCCTTTAGAGTGATTTGTGTGAATTGCCTTTAGAGTGAAAGAATGTTATTTGATTGCAAAGAGAGTATTTGAGTTAATAGATTAAGTTTGGTTACAACCCGCGGGACTTAGTTATTTCAATTGCTGTTCCATTTTAGACTTGCTGTTCTATTCCAGAATTGTTGTTCAATCCTTTATTCGCATGGCTGTTCCATTTACTTGCAGTTGTTGGTTTGGTGTGAGAGATGATCTAAGGCTGTAGTGAGCATTGGCAGTCACTGTCTAGCTCCCAGGCTCGTGGTCTGTGCTCTAATTTCCTTTCCATCAGTTTCCGAAGGGATGGGTTATCACTGCCGAACCCTTGACTGATAATCTGCTGAGTTTTTATAAAATGTGTGATTTATTCTTTTGAAGTAATTTAGTTATAAGCAAGCATCCGTTTACTCTTGTATTTCTTAAGCACTGTACTACTAGAATTACTCTGACAAATGATAGCCTCGGATTGAGTCACTCTTTGTAATAACAAAACGCTCCCGGATTGACATATTAATGTGAGGTAATTAGAGGTGAAAGAGACCCTTTTTATAGCTCCACATTTTGGTGCCGTTGCCGGGGAAAGAGTGTAGCCATTTGTCTTTTTCAGAGTAGTGTACGAGCCTGCTAGGGAGGAGTTGGATCCTAAAAATGGAAGGTAAGAACCTACGTGCGGAGCAAGTAAAAACCTTGCTCCACTGTCCGCTTTCCTAACAGAGTCGTTTGTTTTTGTTTTGTTTGAATAGAAGTTGGTAGTTCATTTTTTGAGTGCATGACTAGGCAGAAAAGACCGGAAAAGAATATCAAACCCCCATCCAAGCCTGAAAAAGCTAAGGGGCCGGTGACCCTTGGCCGAACGACCTTCATAGACGAAATCTATAAGAAAACAGAATCTCAGCCATCAGTAGGCCTCAAGAAAAAAATTTCTAAGCCGCCTACTAGTTCCCTTCAGGCCACAGGATCACCATCTGTAGCCTGCGCCGAGGTGCATAGTCAAACTGAAGAGCAGGACTTTCAAGAAATTGAAAATTCTACTCCAGAATTATTGCAGGAAGGGAACTCTAGCAACTTTTGTGAAGGAGAAGGAGAAACAGGGGAAACCAAGGAACCAAAATCCCCTATTGAAACAAATCAACCTTTAGATAGCCCAGATAAGGGGAGTGCTGTGAAATTCATTGTTGAAGGAATTCAATCTCCTCAGACACCTGGTATTCTCATTATTCCAGATAAAGGAAGCGCTATTAAAAATATCCCTGTCAAAACCGTTCCCACTCAACCTAGGAATACCCTCCTAGATATCCTAGAAGGTTATTGGCATATATTCGATCCCATGGCTCAAAACCAACCAAATGCTCAAAACCAGCCAAATACTCAAACCTCTACATTACAATATCCTATAGTGGATTCTGCAGCAAATGCACCCATGAAAGCTATCCCTCTTCAACATATCCCCACATTTCACGGACTCACATCAGAAGATCCGGATGCATTCTTATTCGAATTCGATGTGTTATGTAGGGGGTACGATTACACCACCGATCCCCAAAAATTGAAATTATTTCCCTCTACATTAAAAGGGGCTGCTTTAAGATGGTTTATGGGGCTAGGCGGCGGGGTTATCAACAATTGGGATCAAATGAAAGAATCCTTCTTAAAAAAATATTAGGATTATTGTAGGTCTAGAGAATTAAAAGACGAAATATTTCAAATGTCAGCCAGACCAAATGAAACACTAGAGGAGTATGTGGAATGTTTTCAGTACAACCTACAAAGATCTCCTTATGCATCGCTACCTTTACCTGATAATGTGTTAAAAACTGCATTAATGAGGGGTATGAAGGAACAATGGATTGAAACATTAAACATTATGGGAAAAGGGGATATTTATCAAGAGAGTTTTGCTGACATTATTGATTTGTGTATCAGGAGTTCGAGAGGCAGCACAAGAATAAAACCGACAGAATATGATCGGTTTGCAAGAGATAAGAAAGTATCAGCAGAAGGAGTAACACGTGCAGAAATTGGAAATTTATTAGAAAATTTTAAAACCGATATTATGGGGACACTAACTACACAACTTGATATTGTGCAGGCTAAACAGAAGCAGCTGGAGGCAGAACAGAATTTGGCAATCTTCTGCCCCCGATGCAGAAAAAAACATAGCCACAAGGAGTGTCCACTGGATAAAGTCCAAACATGCGCCATCTGTACAAAAGATCACCTTACGGAGAGCTACCCCTCACTTCCTGGATTGAAAGCGGTATACAAGGAAGCAGAAGAAGAACCAGAATCGGTGAATTCGATCAACCAGCGCCGCCAGTGGCAGCCGAGACAACCTGGTATGTTTCCGGACTCAACCTCTTTCTTTCAAACCCCACAATATAATGCTCAACAATATGGTATGTGGCAGAATCAATCTCAACCCCCATTTACAAACTGGTCACCACAATCGTTTCCTTCTTCAAATCCATGGCTGAATCAAACAAGCCAAACTGGTTGGCCGAATTTCCCTTACACTCCACCATATTGGCAAAATGGCCCATATCCTTCACAATGGACTCCCTCTACTTCACAAAGTTCACCCTGGCAGACAAGCTGGCAAAGACCGATGTACCACCCAGCCGGAACTATTCCGCTCCCTCAACCTACTCTGCCAGCCTTACAACAAAATCCCCAGTCTAACCTGAGACTGCAACTCCCAGCCCAACCCGATCCCAATCCAAATAACAGACAGGTCCAATCTATTCAAATCATAGAAACACCAGAAATAGGACCCGACCTGAGGGAGTGAAATGACCTTCAGTTAAGATCTGGACGTATAATTGAAACCGAGGGAGATAAAACAGTTCATATTGAAGATCAGTTACCAAGAGAACATCAGTTACAACAAGAGGATGTAAATAAGCAACAAACTCATAATCAAGAAACCACATCCTCTCCTCCATTCCCAGAACGATTAGCCATACCTCGACCCATACAATATCCTGACTTTGACATTCTGGGAGAATTACAAAATCTGTACATAAAAATTCCATTCCTCCAAGCCATTCAAGACATTCCCATATACGCAAAAACTATCAAATAATTGTGCATAAAGAAACCAAGGAGGAATATAACAAATAATCCAAGAGTCCAATTAGTCGGTACTTTATCTGATCTATTGTCTGGAAGAGAAACACCCCTTAAATATCAAGACCCCGGGAATCCAATTATAACTGTTCAAATTTATGGTCAGACCCTGTCTAATGCCTTAGTTGATCTAGGGGCTGCAATTAATATTTTAACAACCACAACTTGCCAAAAGCTCGGCATTACATCTGTAGAACCCACCTCCACTCTGTTGGAATTGGCTGATCGATCTGTGGTTAGACCAGAGGGTACTCTACATGATGTCATGGTCTCTGTAGAATCCTGGGAGTATCCAACCGATTTCCTGATAATTAATCCAAAACCCGACTTGATGGACATCCGCTAATTTTAGGTAGGCCTTGGCTTGCCACTGCCGATGCCTACATTGGCTGTCGGCAGGGAAATATGACCATAACCAGAGGACCGAATAGCAAAAATTTAGTTCTATATCCTCCAGCGCAGCCAAGTGTCACAATGATCAAAACTAATAAACACCCTGTATCATACCTTACTGATAACATCAGATCTCCATTAACTATACAAGAGGCACTTGATTTTAAAGACCAAACAGAAGACGATGCCATTAATAATTTCATTACTCAAACTGAACCTCGCACACAGTGTCACATGATAGAAGCAACATTTGATAATGAATTGGAAGAAGATCCCCTGAAAGATATTCATGACCAAACGATACCTGTTACTTCTGTTGCACATAGTAAAACTGTGGAAATTGCACCGGGGAAAACTTTAAACATCAATGCTAATCTCACACCTGAACAAGAAACAAAGCTCATCCATTTGTTAACAAAATATCAAGAAGAATTTGCATGGGACTACCCCGATATGAAAGGAATCGATCCCCAATTATGTACACACCACATTTATATAGAAAAAGATGCCAGACCTGTGCGTCAGCCGCAAAGGAGACTTAATCCTCATCTAAAAGATGTCGTAAAAACTGAACTTCAGAAACTTTTAGATGTTAATTTTATCTACCCTATTTCTGATAGTAAATGGGTCTATCCGCTTGTGGTGGTACCAAAAAAGAACGGAAAATGGAGAATTTGTGTGGATTATAGGGAACTAAATAAGGCAACACAGAAAGATCACTTTCCTCTCCCATTCATAGACCAAGTATTAGATACTTTAGCAGGAAAGAAATTCTTTTCTTTCTTGGATGGCTTCAGTGGATACAATCAGATTCAGATTGCCCCTGAAGACCAAGATAAAACTACTTTTACTTGTCCCTGGGGAACATTTGCCTATCGAGTTCTACCTTTTGGCCTATGTAATGCTCCTGCCACATTTCAGAGGGCTATCCTTAGCATTTTTGCAGATTTAATAAATGATGGACTTGAAGTTTACATGGATGACTTTACACCATATGAAGATGATTTTGATCCAGCTCTAGACACCCTAGAAAAAGTCCTACAACGCTGCATTGTTACCAGGCTTTGCTTAAGCCACGAAAAATGTTTCTTGATGATGACTGAAGGACTTATCCTAGGACATTATGTTTCAGCAGCTGGCATTCAGGTAGACCTGGCCAAAATCCAAATACTTTTGCTCATTCCCACTCCTACTACTCAAACAGAGGTACGCAGCTTTCTTGGATTTTCTGGTTACTATAGACGATTTATAGAGCATTATTCGCACATTGCTGCTCCTTTATATGCACTAACTGGTAATGTTGATTTTCTTTGGACAGACAAATGTGACCGTGCTTTCGAGGATCTAAAGAAGTTTGTATCCACAGCCCCAGTCCTCCGAGGACCAAACTAGGACCTACCGTTCCAGATATCATCTGATGCCTCAGATACAGCTATTGGCGCAGTCCTTGGACAGGAAGAAGATAAAAAACCATATGCCATCTATTACATCAGCAAGAATTTATCCCCTGCTGAATTAAATTACACTGTTACTGAAAAAGAATTCCTAGCTGTAATACATGCTGTCAATAAATTTAGACATTATATTACAGGCTATCCTGTTATCTTATATACAGACCATTCTGCTATAAAATATTTAGCAAACAAGCCTGTCACAAATTCTAGAGTAACTCGCTGGTTAATTTTATTGCAGGAATTCAACATCACAATCAAGGACCGGCCTGGCAAATAAAACCCTGTAGCCGATTTTCTTTCGAGAATACCAAAATGAAGCGATGCAGCAGCAGTTGAAGATCAATTTCCGGATGAGCACCTGTTTGCTGTTGCCGTTCAAACACCCTGGTATGCTGATGTTGCCAACTACCTCGCAGTAGGTAAATTACCAAAACATTTAACTCCTAATGAGCGCAAACAGATTATTCAGAAAAGTTCTCGATTTTCGTGGATTGGAGGCTATTTGTTTCACACAGGAGCAGACATGCATATCAGGCGATGTGTTAGAGAGGATGAAATCTTTGACATCCTAAAAGCCTGTCACGATGGACCATGTGGGGGGCACTTTGCTGAGCGTAGAACTGGACATAAAGTATTGCAGACAGGATATTATTGGCCTACGATCTTCAAAGATGCGAAGAAGTTTGTCAAAGCCTGTGACAGCTGCCAGCGAGCAGGACGACCTGGTCAAGCTGATGAGATGCCTCTGAAACCACAGTTAGTCATCGAACCATTCGAGCGATGGGCTCTTGATTTCATTGGACCCATCAACCCCTCATCAAATCAGAAAACATATATCTTGGTGGCAACAGAATATGTCACCAAATGGGTTGAGGCAGAAGCATTGCCAAGAGCCACAGAGAACTCTGTCATACAGTTCCTGTTCCATCTATTTGTTCGTTATGGCCTTCCCAGAGAAATAATTACAGATGGAGGACCACAATTTGTTGGGCATAAATTAGCTGCAACACTCAACAATTATCATGTCCAGCATAAAATCACTACTCCATATCACCCACAGGCGAATGGGCAGGTAGAAAGTAGAAATAAGATAATAGAATCAATCCTAACGAAAACCATTGCGTCACATAGGCGTGATTGGGCTACCCGACTACCTGAAGCACTCTGGGCCTATAGAACCACATGGAGGAGTACCACCGGTTACTCACCTTATCAATTAGTGTTTGGAAAACAACCCATTTTTCCCATAGAATTCGAAATCCAAACATTACAGACAGCACAGGAAGTTGGCTTAGATCTAAGCGAGGCACAAATCAATCGACTACAGAAGATCAATGAATTGGATGAAATTAGGCTCTCTGCACTACAAAATACAGCATTGATTCAACAGCAGCGAGCTAAATGGCATGATGCGCTCATCAAAAACAAAGTCTTTCACGAGGGAGACTGGGCTCTGTTATACGACTCTCGGTTTCAGGACTTCCCTGGAAAACTTCAGACTCGATGGTTGGGGCCATACGAAATCCAGAAGGTGCATGACAACGGAACCCTTACTCTAATTACCATTGATGGTTCTGGATATGCATTCAAAGTGAATGGCCACCGAGTCCGTCTCTATCGCAAACCACTCACTCGGGAATCCTTCTGCCAGCAGCTACGCCGAGACACTGATATGGAGATCTTAGGAGAGGAAGAGAAATCTTCCTCACCTGTAATTCCTTAAGGGTTCATTTCTTTTTTGCAATTTTTACATAAGTTCTTGTTTTTTTGAGTGATTTTTGTACATAAGTTTGCATTTAAATATTTTCTTGTCATTTTTTGCTGTTCCTTTTCTCTCACAGAGTTCGATTTTTGCCCTTCTAAAAAAAGCATCTGCGTGTTTTTTTATGATGTTGGTTTTGCTTGTTTTGCTGTTCCTTTTCTAAAGGAACAGCATTCGGTATCTATGCTGTTCCTTTTTCAAAGGAACGGCATTGTTACATTTTCCACTGTTCCTTTTGATTACCACTGTTCTTTTTCCTTCAAAGAAACAACGTTCTTTTATTGCTATTGTTCCTTTTTCAAAGGAATTGCATTTTGAGTGTTTTTTTAGTATTTTTTTGCTGTTCCTTTTTCCCAAAGGAATGGCATTTGCATTTTTTGCTGTCCTTTTTTCTATCATCCGTCGTTGTTTCTTTTCCAAAGGGACACCACTCGCATACTTTTGCTCTCCTTGTGAAACAGCTTATTCTTTTTGCTGATTTAAATTGAGGATGCTTCTTGCCCGTCTTCTTTCTAGTCTTTAAGATACAGCTATGTATTTGTGCAATGAAATATAAAATCACAACATACCGAAATCTGCAAACCATAAATCGCTATATCTATAAGGCTCTGCATTAATAAGAGGACAAATGGAAGGACATACTTATTTCTTACCTTTTGTTGACATGGTTTTACTAATTTTGCCCTGATTGGTTATCTTTATCATGCCGATTCCCTTAAATTTTTTTTGATTAGTACTTGGGAATAAGAGCAAAGAGCTTATATCTTCCTATTGAGATGATAAGACTTCTTCCACCATTCCTACTCTTAAGGAGTGTTGAACCACCCTTTGTGTATAAATAAGGAAAAGTATTCTATAAAAAAAGAAAAAAAATATGTAAACATGATATGTGAAGTGTCAAATGCAGGATAGGGGGTCTCATGGAGAGCCAGCCTACCATGATCATGAGGATGGAAGTGAAGTGGCATTCCCATTATGGCCACCACACCAGGGATATGGTCCAAAAGGTATATCAAATAAACGAACCTTGGAACAGGAGGTCTCATCACGAGCCAGCCTGCCCACGTTTCGCTCCTTCCTCGTGAATGGCATTATGGTTAACTGGTCACCAAGCCAGCATAATGGTCTACATTTTGACATAACAACACTCCTAAGTATACACAAAGGATCATGGTTCCGAGGGTAAAAAAACAACTCTGCCAAGGTTATGGACACCTGTTGGCAGCAGAGTACTGTTAATGGTATTGAAGTCACCTTGTTTACACCAATGGGTAAAGATACTAATACTCTTTTGTTTCTTATATCCTAGGAACTAATCATATGTCATTTCCCGATTTATATATCGCATGAACATTTATCATTACCAATCATGGCAACGGAAGTGACCATGACCACTTAAGATTTGGCAAGTACGATACATGTCTTATCCACTAGCCTCATATCATGACACAGCAGCCTCTTATATAATACGCGATCAATTTTCCGCCTCGATTTCAGTAATTCGTTGTCCCTTTTAACATAGCATAATTCCACATGCTGTTCCTTTCTGACTTGGTTGCAGATCGGGTGCCGCCCCTTTATTTGCCGGCTGGGACAGCCTATCACATTGCGGGGGGGGGAGGTTAACCTCATCATTCCCTGTATTACGTGTCAACTCACCATTCGAGAAAATAGTGTACGACGGTTTGGCATGGTTTAACGGCATGGCATTTCTATTTTTGTCACAAGTTGCTTTCTGTTGCACTGTTGCATACTCTGTGTTTTTTCGAAACCTTGCGATTATCACCCTCTCTGTGTTTCAAACAGAAAACGTAGTTGCTGTTCCATTTAGAATCCACAGTGAAACCATGGGAGGAAGGGAAATTCGAAGCGAGCCTCAACAGTTGACGATCTCCGCTGCTGCCTGGGAGATCCTAGAAAGAGCAGGATGGTTGAATTATTTCAATCGCCTACAGGAGTCTAATGAAACAATATCGATGGAATTTTTGCAGAACATACAGGATGATCACTCCACAGTAAGGGGGAAGCGGATAGCGGTCACTGATGACATAATTGCAGAAGTTTCAGGACTACCAGCCACCGGACCGGTATGGACATTAAAAAAGGAACGATTACAGAAGGTCATGGAAATTTTCCAGGACGAAGGCCAGAGTTTGACAATTAAGGGGAAGGGAGTTCTGCCAGCAATCCTAGGAGAACCCTGGACGGAGCTAGCAAGAACAGTGCAGAGCTACATTACCTGCGAAGGAAGGAAAGACGTGGTAAGACCACGACATCTTAAACTTTTAGTTGTTTTAAAGCATAAATGCTCTGTAAATTTATCGGCACTCCTGAACTCATTACTGCATGATGCTGCACAAAGTATAAAAAAGGCACAGCATGTAGAGTCAGTCGTTAGTCACCATGGGTTAATACGACTAGTTGTTAGTTATGGTCTTACCCAGCAGCAGAGCAGCTGGGAAGAGCTGATTGCAATGATTGAGGGGGGATTGACAGCGCCATCCCCAAAACGTCGACATTCTATAAGCACACCAGAACGTCCGGCAAAACGCAGAGAACATGTTGCTAGTACATCAGAACAACCAGAGATACATCAAGAATCGGCAAAGCGCAAGCATGCCATCGATCCACCCGAGCAACCGGAGGAACCCAGAAAATCAGCTCGGTTAGCTCAGATGAGAGGAAGCATAGATAAGCCCAGAAAATCAGCCCGGTTGGCTCGGATAAGAGGAAGGCTGGAAAAGCTCTAGGGAAGCACCAGCCAACCAGTGGTAATTGAAGATGAGCAACCCGAAGAAGAAGCAGCTGAGCCTTCGGAAACAGAAATAGAAGCAGAAACTGAACAGGAGGAAGAAATGGGACAGCAGGAAGAAAGCCCATTACAAGACCTACTGGGAGATGATGACTTGGCCGCAGTCCTAGCCAATATGAGTAAGTATGGCCAACCTTCTAGCTCAGAGGACCCTCACGACAAACCCCAAGAAGAAAACATGTCTGAAAAATCACATACAGTAGAGGCAGAAAAAGGTAATCTGCCTGTTCATGATGAAGAAGAGGAAAATACTGAACGGGAACAATCTGTCCCCAAGGTGCAAGAGGAAATTCTAGAGGGAGTAGGAGCAGAAACAGCAGTTGCTCAGGAAGAGACAGAACCAGTCGAAGTTCATATCCCAGAACAGCCAGAGCAGAACAGTGAGGAAGAACCCCAAGAGGAAGATTTAGAAACTGGTCATGATCCAGTCCGCAGCAGACAGACTGCTGTTCCTTCGAATGAAACGCTGGAAATTAAGAAGTTGCGGATGGAACGGAGTAAATTGTTGAATACGATAACCCAGCTCAGACAACAAATTAGGATTCTGAAAAAGAACCAGAAGGTAAGAAAGACCAGAGGGAGGAAAAAGAAGGCCAACAAGCGGCCTGCTGTTCAAAACCCTACTGAGAATCCAGCTGCCGTTCCAAATGATGCTGAGGAACAGACGGGTGTTCGCGTTAAAACAGAAAAGGATGATATAAGGATCAATGACAAGCAAATTCAGACAGAGGCACCACCCTCAGGGGTAATAAGGGTTCTGAACTCCAAACAGCATAATAAGAAAGTTCAGGTAAAACTCCTGGCCTCCACTGACCTATGGAAAAAAGATCCGAAGACAAAAACCTTGCATAAGATGGTGAAGCAAGCCCAGCAAGAAGCCGAACAACTTAGAGAGCAAACGGTTCCCCGAGAAAAATATGAAGAGTTACAGCAGCAACTAAGGGACGTCAGTCAATCCAAAAGCCAAGCCTTTGAAGGGTGGAAAAAGGAACAAGAGGAAGTTGCACAGGTAACCCGTAGATTAGATACTGTTATCAAACAGATGAATGACTTGTGTTCTTTATACAATGATGTTTTAGCATGTAGGGCCCCTGCTAAAAACTATGCTCTGTTTTTATTAGAACGGTATTTACAATTAAAAATCAAAGCTGTTAAAGCAGGCACCCCTATACAAATTAACACCGTCAATGACTTTATAGACTGCTGTAAAAATTATGGAGTGAAAGTCCAGAGATTGTTGTGTGAACTTTATTTGCACGACCTTGTGTTAAGTCAGGAGACTGAATTAAACCCTGGCCCTTTCATTGGAGACATCCAATTCCAAGCATTCATTTCATTCGGGGTTAATCAGATTAAGTGGCTCAAAGCCTATGATACTTTCCAGAGTCAGGAAAATGGTCTAGATTTACGGGTAAGGGCTGAGCCTAGGAACCCAGTACAGTTGTGGAAAGCTCATAGAAACCTCATAAAAGCTCCGGGTGTCTGTGAAACATTAGGACCCATGCATGAGGCACTCATTCGAGAGAGTTTAGAATATTTTCTTTCCATCAAAGACTTGGCCATTAATGCAGCCAAATTTCGATACCGAATCTCTGATCCAAACATCCAGCTCAGGGAACCATTTAAGTATGAAAACTTTGAGTTAGCTGCCGACCGTTTTAACCTCTATGGTGAGAGCATTCTGAAAGCAGGGTCATCCTGGTTAGGATATAGATTTCGCACTCCAATTATTTGGCACCCTGCACCCGGATACCAGGCCCTGTATGATATGCCTGAGGGGCAAACAGGTCAGTTCTTTGACTATCTAATCACTCATCATGGTTGTAGGCCTCCGCATGAGACTCCTTCTCCAGCATATTCTCTCACTGCATTGCATGTCAACTACAATGTTTTCATGAGGACATGAAACAAGGTAAGCAGGGGGGTGTGTGGAGTCCTAAAAAGGTATGTTTTTGATGATTATTTCAGTGGCTTTTTAATAGAATTTGTAAACCTTTTTGTATCATGAATTTGGAAAGTAATAAGGAACTATAACAAAACATGTGAGAATTGATATGCAAGACTTAGCCACTAATAATGGTTATTTTCTGTACAGGAAAAGGAGAAAACGAGGAATTGCCGTTCCAAAGGAAAGGACAAAGTCGAGATAACTGTTGTCCCTCTGAACGAGAACCGAACGCAAACAAGGATAAACAGATCAAAGCAAATTGGCCCGGAAAAGGAGGTGAAGGCACCAGCTCAGCGCAAAAGAAAAGACAGGATGAAGAGTTAACAGTTTGGTGAATCCCTCAGGATCTTCGATCCTGAGGGATCGCTGCTTTATTTATCTTGTTACTTGGACATCTCCGTCGTCGTCTTTATATAAAGAGACAGCACTGTTATATACATATAGATATAGAGATGGAGGATACGCTTTTATGTAATTTTCTGTAAAACATCAACTTTGATTATTAAGTTTCGTTGAGAACTGGTTCAATGTATTTTTGACCGATGCATTAATAAAAGCTTGGTGATTATTTCATCTCTGCGTCTGGAGTAACTTAAAGCGGTGTATCCTTGGAGGCTAAGGGCCCGGCCCCGAAGGACACTTGCTTCTGTACCATTACGACTTTACTTCTGTGTGGTTTGTTTATCAATATTATTTGGTGATTTGATATGCTTTATAAGTTCATATTACATGCTCTGTTAAAGATTGAATCATTGAGGTTTTTACAGATAGAATCGTGTGTTGACTCCGCATCAAGTTATTAATCTTTTCAAGAGTTAATTGCATGTTCTTACTGTTTTGTTACAGAGCTGTTATACTAAACGTTCGTGTTGTGCGCGTTTCTGATTTATCAGTACTGTTCCATAATTCATTAATAGTTATTGTTGTTCCATTAGTGTGATTTGTGTGAATTTCCTTTAGAGTGAAAGAATGTTATTTGATTGCAAAGAATGCATTTGAGTTAATAGATTAAGTTTGGTTAAATTCGCTGGACTTAGTTATTTTGGCTTACTGCTCCATTTAGACTTGTCACTTATCTTAATTGTTGTTCAACTTTTATCTTCGCATCGTCGTCTATTTGATTGCGCTTGTTGGTTTGGTGTGAGAGATGATCTAAGGCTGTAGTGAGCAGTGGCAGTCACTGTCTAGCTCCCAGGCTCATGGTCTATGCTCTAGTTTCCTTTCCATCAGTTTCCGAAGGGATGGGTTATCACCGCCGAACCCTTGACTGATAAACTGTTGAGTTTTCTGAGTGTGTGATTTATTCTTTGAAGTAATTTAGTTATCAGCAAGCATCCGTTTACTCTTGTATTTCTTGCTAATCGTACTGAAAATACTCGACAAATGATATTCTCCTCTACTGAGTCACTCTTTGTACAACAAAACGCTCCCCGGACACACGAGGTAATTAGAGGTAAGAGACCTTTTATAGCTCCACAGGCATATTTGGAAAAACTGAAAGAATTGATGCTGCGGGTCCAAATGGAATAGGTGGGAGGCCACCAATATCCACCTGCATCATTCCTCCCTCCTTAGGAAGCAATGGTCTCCATTGCATTAAGTTCCTCCATGGGGGGGGGGGGATTTTGTTGAACTTGGTGTTGGATTTAGATGTGCCACTGGTGGGCAGCCATTGAACATCCTAAAAAAAAAATTTCCATCATCGTTGCTTCCCTCCGTTTCTCGAGGGCATCCTCACATGATTTTTATAGATCTCCCCGCTTCCCGTCCTTCTTTCCTTCCGCCATGGGGGGTCGTCGGGTTGCGAGGTTGAACGTTTAGCATCGTCGTTGCCAGACATGAAGAGAAAACAAGAGAAAGAAGCGTCTTCCCTTTGGATACCACCATCCGATTTGCAGAGAACGGAACAGAGGCCGCGCGGATATAACCATAGATACAGAGATGCAGTGGAAATAATGCTTCATTTTATTAATAAAAGAATGACTGCAATAAGCTGACAAACATAATGGAAATAAGCTAGGGCGCTGGTAGCGTATCTCTAAGAAGAGATGTAGCATACGCAGGCCTCTAAATTGTGTTACATTGAGGCTCGCAGGCCTATTACAGACATAATGGAAATAGACGAGCTAGGGTACTGGCAGCGTATCCCTGATAAGATATGTGGCGGCTACCAGCCCTTGAACTGTATTACAATGCAGACATGATAGAGATCTAGCGAGCTAGGGTACTGGTAGCGCTTATCTCTGAGAAGAGATGTATCGGCTCCCAGCCCCCTGAACTGTGTTACAATATAGACATGATCAGAACAAGCGAGCTAGGGCACTGGTAACGCTTATCCCTGAGAAGAGATGTATCGGCTCCCAGCCCCCTGAACTGTATTACAATGAGGCTCGAGGGCCTATTTATTGTTGAGAAACAATGTAGAATCTGAAAGGTCCAAAACCCTAACCGTAGGAGATGAAGCGCCAAAACTGTGGGCCCCGTTTGGGTAAATTGGTGGTTCAACTTCCCGGGGACGTAACTTTGGCATCCGATCTCCGTTTGATGCGCTCAATAGCTCATTAGAAAGATCTGTCTGAGGAGTACAACTTTTGAATGAGAAACATGGTCCATGGACCCATGTTGCTCTCCGTTTTCCCAAAAAACGTCGTTTAGGGCCTCAAAACGGCTCCGGAAGTTTAAGACCCGAAAAACTGCTAAAAATAGTAAGTTGTGCCGAAACTTACAAACTGAAATAACTGATGGTGGGGGTTCAAATGGATTCGATGGGTGGCCACCAATATCCACCTGGATTATTAATGCCCCAAAACGGCTCCGGGTGTGCAGGACCCGAAAACCTGCTATAAATAGTAAGCTGTGCTGAAGCTGAAAAACTGAAATAATTGCTGCTGTGGGTCCAAATGGAATAGGTGGGAGGCCACCGATATCCACCTGGATCATTCCTCCCTCCTTAGGAAGCAATGGTCTCCATTGCGTTAAGTTCCTCCATGGGGGGGGGGGAATTTTGCTGAACTTGGTGTTGGATTTAGATGTGCCACCGGTGGGCAGCCATTGAAGGATCTGAAAAAAAAATTTGTCCATCATCGCGTTCCTCTGTTTCTCGAGGGCATCCTCGAGCAAGATTTTGATAGGATCTCCTGCTCCCTCGTCTTTCTTTCCTTCCGCCATGGGGGGTCGTCGGGGTTGCGAGGTTGAACTCCTTATACCCTGGCCGCGTTGGGGACATGAAGAGAAAAACAGAGAAAGAGAAGACCCGCTCTGATACCACTGATCCGGATTTATGCAGGAACGCAACAGAATACAGATATAACCATAGATACAGAGATGCAGCGGAAATAATGCTTCATTTTATTAATAAAAGAATGACTGCAATAAGCTTACAAACATAATGGAAAGAAGCTAGGGCACTGGTAGCGTATCTCTGAGAAGAGATGTAGCATACGCAGGCCTCTGAACTGTGTTACATTGAGGCTCGCAGGCCTATTACAGACATAATGGAAATATATGAGCTAGGGTACTGGCAGCGTATCCCTGAGAAGAGATGTGGAGGCTACCAGTGACCGTATTACAATGCGTACATGATAGAGATTCGTTAGCTAGGGTACTGTAGCGCTTATCTCCCGTAGAAGAGATGTATCACCCTTACCAACTGTTACAATATAGACATGATCGAACAAGCGAGCTAGGCACCGGTAGCGCTTATCTTCGAGAAGAGATGATTTCCGCTCCTGCACTTCTAACCGTGCTGCTGAGGCTCGAGGGCCTATTTATTGTTGAGAAACAATGTAGAATCCGGAAGTCCAAAACCCTAACCGTAGGAGATGAAGCGCGAAACCGTGGCCCCGTTTGGGTAAATTGGTGGTTCAACTTCTCCCGGGGGACGAGAACTTTTTAGCACAGTCTCAGTTTGACGTTACCATAGTTTAGTTAGGAAAGATCTATCCAGATTACACTTTGAATGAGCAACATCGGTCCATGGACCCATGTTGCTCTCCGCTTCCCAAAACGTCGTTTAGGGCCTCAAAACGGCTCCGGAAGTTCAGGACCCGAAAAACTGCTAAAAATAGTAAGTTGTGCCGAAACTTACAAACTGAAATAACTGATGGTGGGGGTTCAAATGGACTTGATGGGTGGCCACCAATATCCACCTGGATTATTAATGCCCCAAAACGGCTCCGGGTGTGCAGGACCCGAAAACCTGCTATAAATAGTAAGCTGTGCTGAAGCTAGAAAACTGAAAGAATTGATGCTGCGGGTCCAAATGGAATAGGTGGGAGGCCACCGATATCCACCTGGATCATTGGTGGGCTTCAACATCAAAATGTGTTGGGAGTTCTTATTGGGAAATTTTAAAGACATTGTAGGTTGAGGTTACTGGGACCAATATAGAGTTTTGGGCTACAAAAGGGCAGTCACCACGCTGCAGGATGTAAAAGAGAAGCCATTAAAGAGAAACCTGAATCAAGAAAAGTTGAAAAAAAATTGCAGACACCAAGTTGAAGATTTAGAAAATGAGGGTAAATGTGAGGATAAAAGATGATTTGAAGACCTTGAAGGCCTTGGCGTTTGGAGCATCTAAAATTAGTTACTAAACCCAAGAATTTCAAAGATATTCAAATCGAGCCTCTGCCCATATTTGCTTGCCATTTGGGCAATGGATGTGGACAAAAAGTACATATTCTGAAACATTCACAACTTTTGTTGACCCTTAAGGGAGAGGGGTCAGTCATTGGACACCTCAACAATGACTGGCCCCCATGCCACGTTGGACCGATCGATAGCATGTAAGACACTTGTCAACCATGTGGGCAAGCATGTGGCGGGTACCGTCCACTGGTCAAACCGGTCACCAACCTTCTGAACCGGTCGTCTCCTGTGATTTAATGCAGGCTTCTCGAGGAAGCTTGGTTTTTTGCTTCGAGTCTGCTTACTATTCGTTTCTGGCTCCGACTGTTGCACAGAGGAGCATTGATGGTTGACGCCTTCACCACCACCCTTCGTGTGCTTCATCCCTCCTTATGGCACCTGTGCCCTCCTGGCTCAAGCTCTCCTAGTCCTGGTTCGACCGCGACGGCATACAAAACTGTCATTCCCTCAACTCTGTGGCTGTTATGCCTCAGTTTTGTGTTTGTTAACCCTCGAATCTGTGGTGGTTTAACCTCGGCACTGTGGTTTATATACCTCGGCTCTGTGTTGTTATACCTTGGCTCTTTGGTGGCTATGCTTGGCTCTGTGCTGCTTACTCTCGGTTATGTCATTGTTATACTTGGATTTGTGGTGGTTTTAATCGTTTCTGTGGTGGTTATACTCGGCTCTGTGGTGGTCATACCTCGGCTCTGTGCTGGTCATACCTCAGCTCTATGCTGCTTTGACTCGGCTCTGTGGTGGTCATACTTCGGCTTTGTGGTGGTCATACCTCAGCTCTATGGTGGTTTTATTCAGCTCTATGGTGGTTTTACCCGGCTCAGCCCTGTGGTGGTTTTAACTCGACTCTGTGGTGGTTTTACTCGGCTCTATGGTGGTAATACCTCAGCTCTGTGGTGGTGGTGGTCATACCTCGACTCATTGGTGGTTTTACCTGCGTTTGGAACTGCGTGGCTTATAGTTTTGTGTGCTCCAAATTGTGTTTTTAGCTGCATTTTTCAGCTCTGGATGCTGTGAATTGTGCTTTCAAGTGCGTTTCCCTATTGGCTTTAGTTTTTTTAGTGTTTTTTCATGTTTTTTAACGTTTGGTCTCTATGAATGATTGGGTTTTTGCATTTTTTGCAGGTCAATACAGAGGCCAAGGACAATGTAGTTGGATGGCAAGGCAAGGAGGACAATGCAGTTGGTAAGGAGGAAGACCAGGAGGAAGAGGAATTCGAGGAGAGCAGTCTTAAGGTAGGATTTTGTCCTACCAGTCATATGTATGTGTTTGTAAACACATTTAACCTAAAGGATATGTTCTATGTTCAACTTCTTTACTGTATTTTACTGTGTTTTTAAACACTTTGGTTTTCTATAAATTGTCTGTCTGGTTTTTTGTGTTAATTAAAAGAATCTGAATAAATTGAGATATAGGGTTTAGGGTTTATGGTTTTCTATAAATGTTTAAAGTAAATTGGTAATTTTCTGATTGTTTGTGTTAATTAAAAGAATCTGTGTAAATTGAGATTCTGGGTTTAGGGTTTATGGTTTTCTGTAAATGTTTAAAGTAAATTGGTAATTTCGTGATTTTATGTGTTAATTAAAAGAATCTGTGTCAATTGAGATTTCGGGTTTAGGGTTTATGGTTTTCTGTAAATGTTTAAAGTAAATTGACTGGTTTTTTGTGTTAATTAAAAGAATGTGTAAATTGAGATTCCGAGTTTAGGGTTTATGGTTTTCTGTAAATGTTTAAAGTAAATTTTCTGGTTTTTTGTGTTAATTAAAATAATCTGTCTAAATTGAGATTCCAGGTATAGCGTTTATGGTTTTCTGTAAATGTTTAAAGTAAATTGTTTGGTTTTCCTATAAATGTTTAAATATTTTTATCCACCACAGAGCTGAGAGCCGAGGTATAACTGTTTTATATTTTGTACATGTTTTCTCATACTATGTTAGTAATGTTGAGGTTTAGGGTAGGGTTTATGTGTTAATTAGAAGGAATCTTTGTAAATTGAGATACATGGTTTAGGGTTTATGTCATTCTCTCATATGTTTTAGTAATGTTGAGGTTTAGGGGAGGGTTTTTTTGTGTTAATTAGAAGGAATCTCTGTAAATTGAGATACACGGTTTAGGGGTTTTGTCATTTTCTCATACTGTGTTAGTAATGTTGAGGTTTAGGGTAGGGTTTTTGTGTTAATTAAAATCAATCTTTGTAAATTGAGATATAGGGTTTAGGGTTTATGGTGTTCTTTAAATTGATATTTTGATGTTTAAATATTGGTGTAAGCACCACAGAGCCGAGGTATAACCACCACAGAGCCGAGTATGTTAATAATGTTTTATATTCTGTACATGTTTTCAATTAATTTCATGACATTTTCTCATACTGTGTTGTTAATAATGTTGTCTAAATTCTCATGCTGTGTTGTTAATAATGGTGGAATTTTCTCATACTATCATAAATTGAGATATAGGGTTTAGGGTTTATGTCATTTTCTCATACTTTGTTAGTAATATTGAGGTTTAGGGTAGGGTTTTTGTGATAATTAAAAGCAATTTATGTAAATTGAGATATAGGGTTCAGGGTTTATGGTTTTCTGTGAATTGATATTTTGATGTTTAAATATTGGTATAATGACCATAGAGCCGAGGTATAACAACCACAGAGCCGAGTATGTTAATAATTTTTTATATTCTGTACATGTTTTCAATTAATTTCATGACATTTTCTCATACTGTGTTGTTAATAATGTTGTCTAAATTCTCATATTGTGTTGTTAATAATGTTGAATTCAATTATGAATTCAATTTCTTTGTTCACACCCTCTATTGATTGTTCAGGGTATCATTGGTTTGCAATTATGATTTTTATAATCCACTTCTTTTTAATCAATTAAGAGGTAGGATCATTCAATCAGGGTTGTTCTCATTGCAAGACACATTTTCAGAGTGGGGCAATGGGCCAAAATCCAAGTTGAAATTTGGTGTCATGGACCTTTTTTGCTTATGAATTTAGTTTCTTTGTTCAGAGTATCCTCCTTTATTTAGTTATTTTTATTGATGAAGTTAGAAAGTAATTTTCACAACCTAAAACTTTTCACCTAGCTACCTACTCCACCTTAGCAGTGGTAGAATAACTACCCTGGGGGATAGTAACAACGAAGGTGGTCATCATGCCGAGATTTATCTATTTCTTGATTCCAAACCCGCTTGCAAGAGGAAGAAAAAAAATTCTATATGAAATTATAAATTGAAACAAAACTTTACCCACTTACAAATATATAAATCATTCAATCTATGAAATTATATTGTTAAATGAGGTGTGATTATTGTTTAGTGTCATAATTTCCCCCAAATGTTTTATACAAATTCTCTGGTAATAATATTGAACATTGTATTCACTTAATCATGTTGAGTGAGCTGAGGAAGAAAGCTTTATTGTTTAGTGTAAGAATGTCCCCCAAACATTTTCTACAAATTCTCTGGTAATAATATTACTCATTGTATTCACTTAATCATGTTGAGTGAGTTGAGGAAGAAAGCTTTATTGTTTAGTGTAAGAATGTCCCCCAAACGTTTTCTACAAATTCTCTGGTAACAATATTGATCATTATATTCACTTAATCATGTTGAGTGAGCTGAGAAAGAAGCTTGCGAAAAAAAGTACAGAAAAGAAAATTCGATAATTGACAGGTCTCTAAAGTTCAAGAGGGTATGCTTGCAAAAACATTCTGGGTAAGGCTACAAACCTTCAAGGAAATGCCATTTATTTCCTTCTATTTTGATTCCAAGGACTTGAATCTACCTTCTATGGAGGCAGAGCAGCATTCATATGTTGTTGTTTATGAAATTTTGAGCCTAGCAATAGAAAAGAAATAAAAAATTTCTAAGAGGATAAGGGAAATTCTTATCAGGCATCGAGAGATATATATGTTGCTTTGAACGAGACATAGATTTTTTCTTTATTAGAGATGCATACCAAGACTCAGAGTTGATTGGGAAGGACCCACTAATCATTTTTCTCGTGTATCATACAGTTTCAGCATCTATTCTTAGACTATCAAAACCCATTTTGGATATGATCAGGAACAGCTAGACAGGTCTTCAAATACTTAGAATATTGTGATAGGGTACATATCATTGTTTATACTTAAAGCTTACCTATGTATAGTCTAAGAGAAATGTATTGATATTCATCTACTTTCTCAAAAATAGGACTACAATGCATCGATGGTGACTGTGTCAACAAAGGAATTGTGGGATTGACGAAGGGCTACCTGGGGTTGAGTAGTGCCATGCTCTCATGACCGTGGCATGTCATTATGGTAGTTGCATCAATTATTGTTGCAACTACATCCTCCCTAATGTCAATAATTGCCTCAAAGGAGGTTGTTCAACCCAATGCTCCACCTATTATTAATGCATCCATTATTGTAGCAACAAATATTCCATCTATTATCGCTACATCTACAATGACTGCATCTACCTATGCTTAGTCTAAGAGAAATGTATTGAGGTTTAGGTACGATCATTTAATCAGGATTGTTCCCATTAAAAGACACATTTTCAGAGTGGGGCAATAGGCCAAAATCCAAGTTGGAATTTGGGGTCATAGACCTTTTTTTCTTATGAATTCAGTTTCTTTGTTCAGAGTATCCTCCTTTATTCAGTGATTTTTATTGATGAAGTTAGCAAGTAATTTTCACCTCCTGCATTGAAGACCCCACATGGCATGGAGAATGAGAACGGGGTGATAATTTGAAACTTGTAGGGGAGAGGGGTCAATCATTGGACACCTTAGCAATGACTAGACCCCATGCCACGTAGGAGTTATAAAATTTTTGATATATAACTTCATAAAAATTCTGATATAGGCTAAGGCTATAACTTCAATAGATTAACAAACTTGTAGGATTCAGACACTTTTTTATACATACTAATTTGAAACTGTCTGTAGCTTCCCAAACATCCATGGATGCTATCATTAGAAAACCTATTTGATCCTTACCAAAATAACAATGTCTTGTGGTTACAAAAATTAAGTCATGGCACCCCTATGCTTGATGGCTTCGATTTCCTGCATTGCCGAAAATTGTTGAGTTGACTTCCTTACCCATGTCGGGTGGACTGCCCAACATTGGATGATTAGGATGTGCCCGAATGTTGGCATATGGTTGACTCCAATTTGCTCCATGTAGCCATGGTGGGACTGAGTAGCCCAAGTGTCCACTTGTGTTACTAACCCCAGCACTAACTGCAGGTGTCATAAAAACACAATTAGGATTCAAACCTACACTGGTAGGGGTATAAGAGGTGGGCCTAACCTGTTAAGTCCCTATATTAATAGTGTAGTCCCTTATTATGTTAGTGTATCCCCCCTTATTGTTATTATTGTACCCTTGTAACCCCCATAGTGTTATTATTGTGCCCTTAAATTATTATTGTTAGGTCGGCTAGGATTACATTGTGGCCCCACTAGGATTACATTATGGTCCCACAGACTCCTATATATAGAAAGGAGGTTTTGTAATTTGTATAATCCAAGAATTTTTCATTTATGTAATGTATTGGATGTTTCCCCCTCGAAGTGGCTCATTTCTAAGGCGTTGATATCTCTTTTCTTCTCTTTTTGGAGCTGGTTACACAACATTTGGTATCAGAGGCTTGGATTCTAGGGTTTTCGCTGCTCCAAACAAGTCATCGTGGAATTTTCGCTATAAATTTTTTTCTACGAAGTTTCAGAAGCTGAAATTGTTATGGTGCGAAGCACAAATCCTGAGGAAGCTCTTCAAAAAATTTCAGAGCTTGGTTCGCAATATTTTCAGAGATATGATCTATGGAATTTAGGTCATTTTCCAGGCTCCTAAACAGGTCATCGTGGCATTTGCGCTATAAAGTTTTTTCTACGAAGGTTCAGAATCTGAAATTCGTATGGTGTGAAGAGAAAATCCTGAGGAAATTCTTCAAAAAATTTCAGAGCTTGGTTCGCAATTTTTTTGGAGATATGATCTGTGGAATGTAGTGCTTTTTCAGGCAACTAAATTTTATCTCAAAGAGGTGATCGTGGGAAAAGTTCAATAACTCTCGCTCTGGGCATCGGATTGGAGTGCCGTAAAACGTGGTCACAAGTAAACGGACTATAGTTTCTTGGCTATAAATTTCAGAGACAAAGGACGAAATAGTGACAAGTGGCAAGTCATACAAGTTCGCTCTACTGAACTTGTCCATAATTAGGTTATTGTGGGAGATTAGACATAACTTTGTCTTGGGGAATCAAAATTAGGTCAGACCTGTGGCATTCAAAAGAGAATTCAGAGGGCTATTTTAGTGCTGAATTTTAGATATCGAAGAGCTGCAATCACAGAGATAATCCAATTTCAATATCGAGCTCCGCAAAAGAAAGTAAAAGGTGTGTATTGTTTTTCCCGAATTGCATAAATCTTGTTTGAAAAATCAGTTTGAAGTGATTCCAAGGGCCTATTGAGCATATATTTCAATATTTTGTTCCGAAATGCCTCCTATAAAGAATTCATCACCCATTAAGCCCTCATAAATCTATACTATGATGCATGAAGTGGAAGAATTACAGTATGAGATATCAAAATTACGGTACCAAGTGCAACAAATTTCGATCTTACGAAGAGCAACCGAAGATTACATAGATAGTTTAAAAGAAAAAATGGAGGCTAATTTGGATGGTTTGAAGGATCAAGTAATAGCTAATATGGATGATAAATTAGTGGAAGATCACATCGAGCATCAGCAAGAAGTTTTCCAACTCTCAAAGGATAACCTAACTCTGGTGCAGAATCTAATGAAACAACAGGAAGATCAACGTCACATTGAAAAAAGTTCTGAAGAAATCACAGAAGCAAGAACTCGACAAGTACAATCAATTTCAGAATATCTCAACAAGTGGAAGAACTTTCCTGTAGAATATTCCACATGGGAGGATGAGAATTTTATACAGAAGCATGAAGAAATAATCAAGCGTTGAGGACAACACTTGTTTGAAGGAGAGGGGCATGTTAAGTCCCTATATTAATAGTGTAGTCCCTTATTATGTTAGTGTATCCCCCCTTATTGTTATTATTGTACCGTTGTAACCCCCATATTGTTATTATTGTGCCCTTAAATTATTATTGTTAGGTAGGCTAGGATTACATTGTGGCCCCACTAGGATTACATTATGGCACCATGGACTCCTATATATAGAAATGAGGTTTTGTAAGTTGTATAATCCAAGAATTGTTCATTTATGTAATGTATTGGAGGTTCCCCCCTCTAAGTGGCTCATTTCTAAGGCGTTGATATCTCTTTTCTTCTCTTTTTGGAGCTAGTTACACAACATAACCCCTGCTTGATAGCTAGGGACTTGGATGTTAATCAGGTCTTGGAATGATGCTGTCTGATTTGCAATGTGGTCCAGCGTGTTAGAAATTAACCTATTTGCCTCAAACTGGCTTGAACCATGGTCTTCTCTGCTTGTCACCCCTCCTCCTTTTTCCAACTCTTGTTGAACCTTTCTTGCCTCTCTCTCTTGCCTTGCCAATTTATTTTGATGTTCCTTATATTCCCTTTCTTTTTATCTTTCCAACCTTTCCTTTGCTCGAGCTTCTTCTATTGCAATCATTGCAGCCCTCTTTTCAGTGGCTAACTCATCCTTTCTCTTTTTAGCTTCTTGAATTTCATTTTTTTTACATTTAGACTCGAACATTAAATTCATATAATATTCAGATGTGAGAAATTGTGAAATCCTCCCTAAACGAAGATAATCTGGTATTGAGTTCCTTGATGAGGCCTTCACTCTCTCTACTGGTAGATTTAGGAATGCACCAAGTAATCTCTGCTTTTCTGTTGCCCCATGCTCATCCGGACCTGGCACTTGGATTTCATCTTCTGGGGCAACTGATTGGTCCCCATTGTTTTCTTCTTCAGGTACTTCATGCTGAATAGGCTCCTCTTCTAGTGATCCGTTGTCGACAAAATAATGAACAAGTTCGATGTTCAACCCTGATGGTTGTGAAGGCATGTCCATGCTTTCATCCTCATTGGTGGTAGATACATTATTTCCAGTGATATTCATCACGACCTCTACCAGCCATTATGGTACACTTACTTGGGTTAGCATGGTCAATTTCTCATTGTCAGCTGCATCAGTGGGTGTCACAGCCTCATTGATATTGTCAGTTGGTTCATGACGGAACTATGTCTCACTGACATGCTCAACATCATCACCACCACAGAACAACCCTTCAGAAAGGGATATTATACCTTCAGCAGCAGAGACATCTTCTTGGGAACAAAAATGTTCTTCCACTTCAAATGCTTGGATACAACTGGTATCATGCATACACTAGTACATTTGGCGGAAATTACGACACTTGGTTCTGACACTTTTGACCAAATGTCGGAAATTTCCCAAAAAATTTTCAATCCCGCCCGAAACCGTCGCTATACCGACGTCTAGAGAAAAGTGTCGCAATACCGACACTTAGAAAAAGTGTCGCAATTGCGACGTTTGGAGGAAGACATCGCAATTGCGACACTATGCCCCAAGGCGTCGCTATTGCGACGACTGCTTCCAAATGTCGCAATTGTGACACAATGTCTAAGTGTCGCAATTGCGACATTTGGAGGCATTCGTCACAATAGCGACGCTTTGTTTGCGACACAATTTCAAAGTGTCGCAATTGCAACATTTGGAGGCATCGGAAGAGCGACGCTTGTTTGGAAGCAACGAAAAAGGTGTCGGTATTGCAACACGTTGTCAAGGCGTCAGAATTGCGACGTTATGACGAACCACGTTTTGTCCGTCCTCGAACTGTCGCTCTTGCGATGACTATAATAGTGACACTCCAGTCGCCATCGGTATAATGACCTTTATATGCAATAAACGACAGTTATATGCCTTTGCAAAAATGGTCGGCTTACAGAGCAGCGCGAGGAGTAGTTCATGGAGGCACCTTTGCGATTGCGCATAATTTGGAGAGAAAATAGTAATAATGAGAGAGGCTCCTTTAATTTCATCTTTGATTTTTGAAGGTATGGATTGTCCAGCCAGCAATTCTATGCTTTCGAGAAAGACTCACAATCCTCTAGAAAAAAGACTATTGTGAAGATGCCTGGTGAAGAAACGGACATCGGGTTCACGACTGTTGATGAACACATCATAGTCTGGCGAAAAAGGCACCAAGGCGGGTATACTCAGTGAATGAGGGATGTTGAAATATTAATTTAAACTACCCTGTCCTCTGGCCAATTTCTAAATCTGTTTGAATGGCTCTGTGAAACAACCGCTTTCTAAAACTGATGAACAGTCAATTTTGGTTTTGAAATCACAGTCCGTGCACACTTAAAAACAGAGCGTTGTATTGTTTTGGAAACAGAGAAATTTAATAGTAAACGCGGGAGATTTTAATTCAGAAGAACATGGTCCCACAGACCACAGACCAAATCAGCCATCCACGTGGAAGCAGGCAATTCGATCGCGTTATTTTTTGGCCCGTCTGCATTGTGGAATTCCGGACTCGAAACATTATAGGGCGGAATTAATTTGATTTTCACGTCATAGTTTTCCTTCGTACACAAAGCCAAAAAACAGACCAGAATTTTTATATGGCGTATTCTATGAAGTTTTCGCGTCACAAATTAGGGTGACATCAGCAGGCTATTTTGGAACGCGAATTTGTGATTGAAATCGGGTTTTTTTTTTTGAAGTCTGGACGTATGATATAGTTTTATTAATATTTTGTTATAAGTTTTGTTTCACCGCCCGATAGTTATTTAAACCATTGGCTCATATATAACATATGCGCAAATATTTCACTTTGGGAATTTGTAATGTGGGCCCCGAATACTTTAAATAGGTACATATACATTAGACAGTTTAAAAGTTTTGAGGATTGCACCCCCGGTGCAATTGTTTATTTATAAGATTATATGATACATGTGAGATAAAGGTTTATTATTTATCATATATAAATAAATTTTATCAAAATTTTACATTTACACTTTTATGAGGTGATGTTATAAGTAAATTCATAAATATCTCTTTTTAATCCTCATTTTACTCCATGAATATGTTTGGAAATGAAATTTCAATAGATTAATTTTCTCCTAACCTATGTATCATCAATATTGTACATTTACATTCTTAATGATGAGGTGATGTTATAGGTAAATCCATGAATGTCTCCTTTTAATCTTCATTTTACTCCATTAATATGTTTGGAAATGAAATTTCAATAGAGTAATTTTCTTGCTATTATATGTTTTACGAAGATATGGTAAGGAATTCTCTCTTGTTCTTCTTAGAAATAATTATATATGATTTTTTTTTTTCAAAATAGATTAAAAAAATTATATGAGAAAAATTATTAATTCATCAATACGTGTGTGTGTATGTTTGAGGAATAATTTCATAGTTCAACTTAATGGTTCATTATATAATCATGTGATCATCACCAATGATATATCTTAAAAAGCAACTGAAAAGCCATATGTACAAAATCGATGTTTACTCTAGAGAGTGGTTCTCATATCACTATGTAAATTGTTGTGTGCTACTTCAACAAAATTATAAGATAAACTGTAATACACATCATATATGCACCATAACAATTGGTGGAGGGTAAAACCCACTTGCCACACCTTTGTACTCGATCCAATTTTCTCTGTCAACTCTTCTAGCTATGGGAGTTTCCTCCAAGGATCATAATACTCCAAGGCCTGTTATCACCCTAGTAATTCTCAGGTTGTGGAATAGGGATTTTTGTAGTTAAGAACACCAGGGGTAACCAAGAACCGCTTTGGGAATTCAAGATCTAGCCTTCTTGAACTCTAGAGAGGGATCTCTCCATATGATTTAGCTTTGTTTTAGTAACAGATATTAGGCTAGCTATGATTGTGTATTTGGGTTTGATTTTAAGAGATTGGTGGGAATAAAGAGATTTCAAGGTAAACCAGAAGTATCTACCAGAATATTGGGCAATGGAGTCAACTCTCTAGGCAAGCAGAACTAAGAAATAAGGCTCAGAGATGCAAATGTGCTAAGGGAAAGATAGGTGACCTTCTAAGGCTATGTATAGGGTTGATTTGATGGAGTGGATGGAATCTGAGCAAAAGGGAACTTACGAATCCTTAAGCTACAGATAAGAAGATTGAAGAAGGGGATCTAACTGGGAACCGTAGAACTGCCCATAAGGTTTTACGAATAGGCTATTACTGGCCTACCATCTTTAAGGATGCCAAAAAATTCGTGCAGGCCTGTGATAGCTGCCAAAGGGCAGGATGCCCTGGGC
This sequence comes from Pinus albicaulis, assembly GCA_034641835.2. Lineage (NCBI taxonomy): Eukaryota > Viridiplantae > Streptophyta > Pinopsida > Pinales > Pinaceae > Pinus > Pinus albicaulis. Next base: position 86,677,417 of record CM076577.1, read on the forward strand.
AGTCTAATGAAATGCCTTTGAACCCTCAACTAGTGATTGAACCATTTGAATGCTGGGCACTTGATTTTTTTGGCCCTATTAGTCCTCCCTCAAACCAAAAAACATACATCCTAGTTGCAATCGAATATGTCACTAAGTGGGTTGAAGCAGAGGCACTTTCAATAGCTACAGAGGACCCTATAGTACAGATTCTTTTCCAAATCTTTGTGCGCTATGGTCTCCCAAGGGACATAATCACAGATGGAGGACCACAATTTGTAGGTAATAAATTAGCTGAAACATTGCAAAACTACCACATTCAGCGCAAGATTACAACTCCATATCACCCACAGGCCAATGGCCAAGTAGAAAGCACGAACAAAGTAGAAAACATTAAAATGCCAACAAGTTTCAAAACAGGGAGCTTATTATCACTAATCCTGTTTAATTTTTCCTTAGTTGATCATTATAGATGAGAAAAACATAATATGAATGAATGTAAACTTTAAAGAAATACATTGAAAACAAGGAAAGAAATGAGACTTATCTTGTCACCACGAGAATCCTTAGCTATGATGTCTCTGATCTCTTTCTAGTCTGCTGCTTTCACTAATTGACTCACCAACTTCAATATAACCAACAAATAAGACTATAGTTGTCTTGAGAATTTTTATTCACACTGAATACTTTGAATTATGAAGTATTTATACAAAAAACTGTTTACAAAATATCTTAGGAATTGAGATAATGTTTTAATAAAAAATAAGAAAGAAAACTTAAAAATAGGGACAACTGCAAAATAGTTTGCAAGTTGTTACCTTTTTACAAGAAAAAATAGAATTTATTATTCTAATTTGAACTGATTGTTGTTGTGCACTTTAACCCTGTATTTTTACCATTTGAGGTAACAGTAAAAAATGAATTTCCAAGTGAATTTCCTATTTTTTATCCATTAAATTCACAGCAGATCTGTGAATTCTTGCCACTTTTCTGCAGAGGGGATCTTCATAGTCTTAAATTTTCTATAAATTTCATCTGCCTCTGTATACTTGGCAAAGTTAGGCTTGATAGTGAAAATATGCCTGATCTCATTATCTAAAAAGAACAGATTTTCAAAATACTGAAGAAGTATTTTGCCTGTTGGTGATCCTTGAGGCAGTGGTTGTCTGGCTTGCTCTTTTGCATGATTTCTGATTTTTAGATCATAATCTTTCTGAGGCATTAACTTGTCATTCAATGCGTGAATATCAGGCAAACCTGCTTCTGACAATGTTTTGTATTTGGCTAAAAATATTGAGATGGATACATTAATGTCTTTACACCGGTCCTCTAGATTACTCATTATGTTTCTTTTGTTCAGGACCTTTTTTATTTGAAGAATGGTTTCTGTTCTATCAACAATTTTCAATTCTTCCAAGTCTTCCCTGGTTTTACTGTTTAAAAAAGCTATGAGTTGGATTGCTTGGGCTGGTTTATTGTCAATTTCCCTCTTAGTCTTGTCAATCTCTGCACTAGCAACTTGAAGTAACTCCCTCTGTTCATAAATTATTCGAATTGAAGGCCATTGAGAATGAATTCCTTCAATAATTTTGGTCCATAAATTATTTTTTATATAGGCCACTTGATCTGTAAGATTTACTTGTGCTTGTAGAATATTTACCTGTTCTTGTAGTCGATCGGCCCTTTGCTCATGTCCTTTAGAAGTAATAAAGGCATCATTTTTGGAATTTTCTAAATTATTAATAATGCCTTTCAAACTAACAATCTCTTTATCTTGGTGTTGTAGTGTGCTCCTCTGTGAGGATGAAGAAGAAGAGGCAAAGATTAGAGAAGTAATTGGCACTGCAGTTTCCAGTACTCCTTTCGATGCCAAGTGTTCTGCCAAAGTATATGGTATAGCAGTGTTTACAGTGGGGATCATTGTAGGAATGACCATTGGTTGTGATTTTCTTAGTTCTTCATTCTATTTCATTAGAGCTTCTATTTGACTTTCCGTTATTTTTATCTGATCTGTCATTTGATGTACAAGCTGCTTTAAATCATCATTCTCTATTTTTTGCTGTAGAATTTCTTTTGCTTGAGAGTTTTCACTCTGAGGCAACTTCAACTATTTTCTAAGAGCAGCTATATCCTCATTTTTATGTTTAATTAAGACTTTTTCCCCTTTAATGTTGGCTGGGTCACCCCCTGCTTCAATCACTATATCTTCTAGTGCTTTTATTCTTAAATTATTAACATACAGTGAGGCTTTTTCCAACTTCATTTGATTTTGGAGGTTGAGCACTGTTTTCTCAAGCCTAATTGATTTCATAGTTTTACTGAAAATTTTGGAATATAACATTTCAGTATTGCTCCTATGAAATTCAATTTGATCTAATTCATGAATGGCATCTGCATCCACTTCAAAATATTTTTTGGAATAATCTGCCACTGATTTTGGCTCAGCCACTGTAGGCTTCAAGAATGACATTACCAATTTATTGGATGAATAATCAAATGTTGAAAGAAGCCTGTCTTTGTTTCCAGGCTTTTCCTTAAGAAATATAGAATGAGCTTGATTCTTGAGCTCTTCATTCTTCTCTTTAACCTGACTGAATCTGATCTGAATCTCTGACTCTGTATTGTCAGTTTCCTGAGAAGAAGGAGGAAAATCGACAGTAGCCTGGTTTTCCTTCATGACTGTATCTTTTTTTTGTGTTCCAATTTTTACATTTTGAAGCTCTTTTAATGTTTGAGTGACTATTCTTGTTGCTTCATCATCTATATCAATATTTACATCCTTATCCTTTTCTTATTCTGTTGACTTGCTTCTTTTACTATAAGGAGTTCTGGATTTTATGTCCTCAATAGTCTCAGCTATGAAACTATCTCCTTCTCTGTCTCTTTTATGTACATTATCAGTATCTTTGCTTGTAGAAGCCACCCGTGTCTATTCAATCTGTTTTCTTTTTCCAATGTCTACCTGTATTACCTGTACTACCTATGAATCATCATCAGATAGGGTGTTTGGCTCCCATTCAATTTTATTTACATATCTTTCAATATGGGGCTTAGGATCATGCAAGTAAACAGGCAACTTACATTTTACCCTTGTTGCACTCAAAATACCTTGTGGGTCATACTTCCATGTAAAACTACATGGGAACTTATACTCTTTAAGTTTGACATTTATCTCATTGGCATCTTCTCTGTTATTCACAATGAATGGCCTAATTTGATTTTTCAGCTTAAATTGGGTCTTTTTCTTGGAAGTTATGAAGTTGATTTCATCTACATTCAATAGTTGTCTCAGATATTCTAAAGCAAATATTCTTGTAGTAAGATTTCTGGGTAACTTATATGGGGCCAGGGATGAGCCATACACTCTGATTTCTGTATGATTTTTATATAAATACCAATCTCTAGTTTTGTAGCCCTCTGATAACTGCAAAATTCTTCTTGTCTCATCATTGATCCTAGGGATCTCCTCTTTTTCCAAGAGATACATAGCAGGGGCTATAAATGAGTCATTGAAATATGTAAAACTATACTTTCTGTTCCATTTCCTTAGAATAGCTGACCAAAATACTATTGATAGAACTTTTCCTTCTGCATCCACTTTCTGACCTTCAATTGGAAACTTATCTTCTTGATAATATAGGAAGAGGTGGAGTAGATAAGAGGAGTATCTGAAAACTCCTTCTTCTGATAATCTGGATAACTGATAATGCATAATTTCAGCAATAAATCTAGCAAAATTGAATTGAATGGATGGTGATTGACCAGGGCTTAGAGTTGACAGAAAAACTAGGATAGCCACATCAGTGAATTCATCACTGGTGTATCCTAGTATGAAGAAGAGCATTGAGACAATCTGTCTAGTTTCATCTGGGAAATCAACAATGTCGAAAGGAGGATTTAACTTAGGAATATCAACTTGATTTGGACAAAAAGTCTTGTATATTTTGAATCTAGTATTGAAATCCAATTCAAGATATAGTTGGGTTAAATATTCTATTGATAGGGAAGCAGAATTGGGGTCATGATTCATTTGCAGCATGGAATTTATCGACTCTTCAGTGATGTAAAACAAGATGTCTTTTTCTTTGTTTACAATACATATTTGTTATGGCATATAATAAGCTTGGCATAATCTTATAAAGTCAGGAATAGAATGAGTGAGAGGGACAATATATCGAGACAGATTGGATTCCCAAATTGGAATATCTTTGTCAGACTTTTCCACTGATTTGCCATAGCACCAATTATAGACATAAAGCAGGTTAAATTCTACATTAGGGTCTAGTATTCTATAGTCCAGATCAACTAAAGGGTTGTTCTCTGGGGAAATGACTAGAGTCTAGACTGGTCTGACCACATCTGTAGAATCAGCCGTGAGTGCAAGAGTTGGTTTGTCGATTTTGAAGGACAGAGGCTGAGGAATCTTTGCAGAAGACTTATTTTGAGATTTTGGGCCTCCATTCTTGGGAGTTACCTATTTCTTGGTCATTTTTAATATGAAAAAACAAGCTTAAATGGTTTGCTAAGTTCCTTTACGAGAAACAGGGGTTTCTTGGTGAATTTCTACTGAAAATGGGGTTTCTGAGCAGGGTTTTTAGGAAATGAAAGGAATTTAAAGCTCAGAACATGTATTTAAAATCGATTTCAATAGCAATGGACATTTTTTTGCAGTAAATTTGGTAATTATTTGAAATCAACGGGAATTTTGAAATCTCACAGGGCAAGTACGAAGAAAAGTACCTGGAGAACCAGCAGAATTCGGTTGAAGACGTTGCAGAGGTGCTCAGTCTTCAATTTTTTGAAAATGGCTTCGCAAAGGACAATGTAGTAATTTGCAATGGAAATTCAAGGCAATGGGCGTTGAAAAATGGTACTGGTAGGTTGAAAATGGCTCTGCAAAGTTTCTCAGGGTTCAAACGGCGTGATTTTGAGGAAAAACAGTTCTGCAATGTTTTTACAGGTTTAAAGCGAAAAGGTGAAAATTTGAATGAAAAATATAATTTTAATGTATTAAACGATGGTATAACCATAGTTAAATGACATTAAATTCGGGTTAAACGGATGAGGTTTAGGGAATACTGCCAGTGGTATTCGCGAGGGTAAATGGTGGTAAGCGAAAACTAGCTTTTCGAACGCGATACAACATGTTGGCTACACGTAAGCACGGGTGGTTTGGAAAAACCACCCATTTCGCGCGGCTTTGCCAAAACATCAAACGATTACTTTATGAGTGCGAAAATGTATTAGCGCCGTTAGATCTGGATTCAATGAGAGAACGGCCACGATCAAAAGGAAAGGTGCGAGGAAAAGGTAAGTTATCGGGTTCACTTTGGGCCATTGATCTTGGGAAACTGTTGCTATACCGAGAAAAGTGTCGCAATACCGACACTTAGACAAAGTGTCGCAATTGCGACGTTTGGAGGAAGACATCGCAATTGCGACACTATGCCCCAAAGCATCGCTATTGCGATGGCTACCTCCAAACATCGCTATTATATGTTTTACGAAGATATGGTAAGGAACTCTCTCTTGTTCTTCTTAGAAATAATTATATATAATTTTATTTTATTTTTCAAAATAGATTAAAAAAATTATATGAGAAAAATTATTAATTCATCAATATGTGTGTGTTTTGTGAGGAATAATTTCATAGTTCAACTTAATGGTTCATTATATAATCATGTGAGTATCACTAATGATATATCTTAAAAAGCAACTAAAAATCCATGTGTACAAAATCAATGTATACTCTAGAGAGTGGTTCTCATATCACTATGTAAATTTTTGTATGCTACTTCAACAAAATTATAAGATAAACTGTAATACACATCATATATGCACCATAACAATTGCCATACAACTAATTTGTTTTAGGATACATGTGGCATTCTAGGGGTAAATTCTATATGATGTGTATATCAATCTATTAGGTGTTGGTAGGTTGTTAGTATCTAAGAAATGATAAGGAATAGCCATACATCATGATCTTGTAATGTGATTATAAATTGTGTCTATAATTTCCATAAAATGTATAAATGATTTGTTTAAAAAAAATCAACACAATCAACCCTAAACAATGCTCATAATGTGGAATGTCGTTGGAGAAACCAAAATGATGGTCACATGTCCCATTTCTATGTTATGGTGATCATATATATGTTGTAGCGACACTTGATGAGTAATTAAATAAATCTCAGAGTGTGACTCATTATGCCATATTTTTTTAAAGCATGATTTGTTTTCCTAGTTTTTACTAATTTGTTAACATATTTTATTCATTTTGAAAGCTAATTAATGATGCTTTAAGTAATTAGGACCTAATGAGAGATCATCTTCACATCTTCACTAAAATATATTTGGTAATTGTAGTCACTATATGGACCGCACATGCATGCTACTTAAGAAAAATTGTAATATAAACTATAATACACATCTTATATCTGCCATAAAAATTGTCATACAACTTATTTACTTCTAGATACATATGAAATACTTCAGGTAAATGCCATATTATGTGTATATCAATATAGTAGGTGTTGGTAAGTTATGAAGATCTAAGAAATTATAGGGTATCCACACATTAGTAGTGCCCTGGTGAATTTTTTGCATAATTTTCTATTTGTTGTAATTTTGTTGCCTGGATTTGTTATAGATTTCAAATAATATATACAATTATCTACCAATTGTTCTTTATAAATAAGAAGTACAATAAGTATTCACCTAAAAGTGAGCCATGTGAAAATATTAGTAACATGAGTAACCTGGTAAGCTGTAAATGAAAAGTGAATAACCTCCACTCACCAACAAGTGGCAGGCAGGGTTGGAATTTGGATTTCTCTTTACCCGTCACACAATTTTTTTTGACGTTTTGGTCATTATTTTTCTAGTCAATAAATGTTACGTTTAAAATTTTTCACTTCATTAATGACGTTATCGTAATAAATTAACCCTTCACCAATAAAATTTTGATTAAAAAAATTGAACGCTCTTCCATTTTCTTTGGATTTTGGAGTGTGATATATCTGTGTCATGGACTTTTAATACCTAAAGTTTCAAGAGAAATTACTGATTCTTGTCAAACTAATATTTCCTCAATATATGCTATGATCTACTAAAAATTACTTCAAAAATCAAGTAACCTTCCAATAGAAAGAAAAAAACATGAACGAGCTTTCCCTAAATTGCAATAAATTTATGTTTATTATTAATATTGCATAATCTGTCTTATAAAAATTGCATAATCGGACTAAGAACAAATCCTCAGTGCATTTTTTTATTTTTGTTGTGATTAAAAAAATGAGCCAAAGAACGCTAAGGCACTCAGAGAAATCAATCTATGTATTATTTCTCACAAAATCATGTTGAGAAGTGGAGACTAAGCGCTAGATTTTTTTCTGTCCTCAATCTCTCTATTAATTATGTTTATGTAGTTATAAGAATAACAAGCCAAAGAAATCTCAGGCTTCCAGAGAAATTAGTCTCTGTGTGCAGAAATTAATGATTACTGTTGACTAAATGTTATACCATTTGAAATTGCTGAGCGAAATTAATCAGGCCATGATGTACCATTTGTTAGTATCTATTTTCTCATGTATGAAAGTTGATGTACCATTGAAAGTTTAATAATTCTATTGAAAGTTTAATAACTATATATATATATATACATATATGTATATATATATTTTTTTAAATTTAATGATTAATAATAATTAAATTAAAATTCTTAAAAGACAAAATAAAAGCCTAATAATCACGAACTATTATGATAATTTAAAAATATAGAACTCAGGCTGAACATAGTTACAAATATACCAAGAAAAGAAGAGTGCATGTGCATGATAACCTCTTTCTTGACAACCTATGAATTCCATTCTCAATGAAGACTCAAGACTCAACTGGATTGGATTGTGTATCAAAACAGTAGGAATGAATCAAAGCTCAATGAATGAATAACTTGATCGAGAAAATTTATAGGGAAAGGTAACTTGACTATCAATCTACTAAACCTCACTTCCATGATTAAAAAAACAGCCCCACCTTCTCAGTGGTCCCATCATGGTCCACCTATTGAAAAACAACCAACAAATATTATTTTTTATATTTTTTTTCATGGCCATTGGACAATGATTTACTATGGTTTTCCTACTAAATTCCAATGGATGATTATTCAAAAATATTGAGAATTAGTAATTTAGTCTCAAGGCATAGCCAAGAGTCTTACTGGATAATTATAGATTACCTCTCCCTTGGATGATTGCACATTTTTCATCTACTTTTTCACGTGACTTTCAGTTGATGCTAGATCTTTGCCTTCTATTTCTTTAGTGAAGCTAAGAGTTAACTTTGATCTTACATTAATGACTATACTTGCATGAATATCCATGCTTTTATACTTCCCCACTGTGGTCAATGTTGATGTATGGCCTTGGCCCATTGATCTTACAATTAACTCACTATTCATATTCAATTTTCTCTAGTTCAGCCCAATAAAATAAGGAAAACAGAAAATGAAGTCCTGATTTTTCTTTCCAGTGCTCCTACATAATATAAATACTCTTAAAAACCAATTAATATATAAATTGTCATCATTCATGCTAAAATCAGTTTGAATTTTTTTAATGAATCTGCTTACAATTAATAGATTACATTGCTCACAGAATAAGAGATAATTTAGAACTATGATTTCATAATAATAAATTATCGGGCTCCCACAGGGCGATGAACTTGGTCGGATGTGACCCTTCTGCAGCAGCTCCTGAATCTGCCTCTTGATATCATCGTTCTCCAGAACAAAGTGCCGATAGATCAGTCTGTTGGGTAGCGGCGCACCTGGGGTCAGATCAATCGGGTGCTTGACCTGACAGTGTAGAGGAACCCTTATGGGTGAGGTGAAAATGTCCCCGTACTCCTCCACAACATTATCCATTTGTTGTTGTCATGTAGAGGAGCCTTGTCTGGAGGTCGTGGCCACAGTCTTATTCTTGCCCTGGGGAGGATCATCAGGAAAACTAATTTCCTGGTTTGGGAAATGAGCTTACTGCATTGTTTTGCAGTAACCAAAGAGATAGTGGCAGGAGGTGGTACCTCTGGTATCCTGTACAACTTATTTCCCAAAGTAACAATAACAGCACGAGGTCGAGACTCATACACAGCATGACACTTCCACAAGTATGGTTGTCCTAATAATACATCAAAAACATCAATAGGAGCAACATCACATAATACCTCATCCGTGAAGGGCTTGATGCTATAGGGAAGGCGACACTGCTGGCTGACGCGGAGATCTCGTCCTTGGTGAAGCCACCCGATGGTGTATGGATGTGGGTGAGCCGTGGTCGGCAAGCCCAACCGCTTCACGGCGTCTGCTGAAATGAGGTTCTTTTGGCTCCCATTGTCGACAATGAACTGTACAGGGGAGCCCTTTACCCACATCTGGGAGTGGAAGAGACGTTCCTCCTCCTCTGGATCTTCCGGTTCCTCCTTCTGGATCTTTGTAGTGGCAATAGTGGCATTGGGCTCCGCATCAATAATCTGTTTCCCTTTTTCATTCCTCTTTTTAGGTTCTGATTCGGAGTCAGAGCATGCATCTGACTCAGAAGCCCTCATCTCGGCCACTAGCGACTGCTTGGCCCGACACTCACTTGTGTTGTGAGTGGAGCTCTTATGGAACTCACACCACTTTCCGTGTCCTTCTTTGGCTTTGCGGTGCTGTTCTTTTCTTGTGGCTTCGATGAGTTGTCTTTAGCCGCCATGCCTTGGCTCGGTCCTTTGTTCTGCGGTTTGGGAGCACCTTTCCTTGCTTTTGATTCGCAGATCCAAAGTCTCGCTTCTTCTGCTTGAATTTCTGCTCAATCTTAGCAAGATACTTGTAGCGTAAGCCGTACTGGGTTATAGATCTAATCGTCCTTACTCTCCCAATGTAACTAGTGTGTGTAGAAAAACTCGTGTATGTGATACTTTAGCACCAAATGTTTCTCTGAATCTTTGATACCCAACTTGGTGCGCAGGGTATGGAACAGATTCGTCAGCTCATGCACATCTTGATCCCTTTGTTGTCGTAGTGTGGTCCATTGTATGTACTTGTCCTCATAGCTCCCCACGGGATAGTATTGTTCCTTGATGGCATCTCGAAAATAATTCCAAGTGGGTATGGCCGAGAAAAAAGAGGGTTCTGTCTCGTCCTTTTTCTCACAGTGGGTTTCCCACCAGTCCTTGACATGGGGGGCAGCTTTGAGGAGTGCAAAAATAATCTTCTCCCTATCAGAAAAGTCATGAACCGAGAAATATCCTTCTAATAGATTCAACCATCTATCTACGGCATCTACATCTATTTGACCCTCAAATATGGGAATGTCAAAATTTACTTGTACCTTAAAAGGAGTCGCACCTCCAGAGTGGTTGCTGGATGCAGATGCGCCACCGGTGGGCAACCGTTGAAGGATATGAGAAAAGTTATCCATCATCGCGTTCCTTTGTTTTTTGAGGGCCTCCTCAAGCAATATTTTGATAGGATCTCCTGCTCCCTCATCTTTCTTTTCATCCCTCATGGGCGTCTGTCAGGGTTTGCGAGGCTGATCTTGCAAAGGTTCCACCAGATCGAGCCCTAACTCCTTATACCCCGACCTCGTTGGGGACATGCAAAGAAGGATCGAGAAAAAGCAGACCGCTCTGATACCACTGATCCGGATTTATGCAAGAACGCAACAGAATAAACACATAACCATAAATATAGAGATGCAGCGGAAATAACACTTCATTTCATTAATATCAAAGAACTGAAATTTTCTTACAGACAGAATGGAAATAAAACTAGCTAGGGCACTGGTAGCTATCTCTGAGAAGAGATGTGGCGGCTACAGGCCTCTGAACTGCGTTACAATGAGGCTCGAGGGCCTATTTATTATTGAGAAACAATGGAGAACCCTAAACATTCCAAAAACCTAACCCTAGGAGATGAAGCGCCAAAACTATGGGCCCCGTTTGGGTAAATTGGTGTTTCAACTTCCCAGGGACGTAACTTTGGCATACTATCTCCGTTTGATGCACATGATACATCATTAGAAATATCTATCCAAGGACTACAACTTTTGCCACAAATATCATTCTAGAATAGAATGATACGGAATGATGTTTGTTGGAGGCGCGATGCCCAAAAAACGTCGTTTAGGGCCTCAAAACGGCTCCGAAAGTTCGGGACCCAAAAAACTGCTAAAAATAGTAAATTGTGTCGAAACTGAAAAACTGAAAGAGACAATGGTGGGTCCCCAAATGGAATAGGCGGGTGGCCACCAGTATCCACCTGGATCATTGAGTGAGCCAAAAAAGTAACTTTCCTTACCTTTTGAGTATAGCCTTGCAATTACGAAGAGGACTAGTGTTGCAAAATTATTGGTAAGTGGAATTTAAAGGGCGTAAGAACGTTTTTGAAAAAATTTCAAACATCAAAATTAAGTCTTCTATCCTTCCTAGCACCTCACGGAAAATGGGAATCCGAAAATTCTAGTCGTCAAATATGTGCAAAATGCCTTATGATGGGCAAAATGGAGGACTGGTCCTATGCTGCTACATGAGTTAGGGTTTCATGTGGCAACAGGGAACCTTGTATAGTTTTTCAAGGATAGGAAAGGAGAATATTTTCAGTTAATCATCACATGAAACTTCATCACCATTTGAAAATTGTGTCCTAATTTGAAACAATAAGACTACCCAACTATTTAATTATTTAATTTTGATTGTGTAATACAAAAAATATCCTAGATAACTTAAATTATGTAAGCACTTTTGCAAAAATTTAGTGGGGAGAACCTTCAATTACATTTATTTTGAAGTTCCACTTGCATTTTAAGCCATTTTAATTAGTCTTTCAACCTCTTGTAGAAATTTGTTTGTCACTTGTATTAGAAATGCAAAAATCAAATGTAAATAAAAATGATTTGAAATGATAAATATCAAATGCGCGCTACATAAAAATGATTTTTTTGAAAACTACATTAACGTCTGATATCACACGCGTATTCGCCCTCAGCTCTTGCAGAATAGCATTCGCCCTCAGCATTCGCCCTCAGCTCTTGCAGAACAAAATTCACCCTCAGCATTCGCCCTCAGCTCTTGCAGAACAACATTCGCCCTCAGTTCTTGCAAAATGGTAAGTTCTTATTGCAGGTCCTTCCTCCTATAGTAGGGTTGACCCTATTTGGGTTTTTTTGGAGCCTCTGAGAATACAAAGGTTGTGATTGATTACGGGGCACTGCCTATATTTGTGGAACTTCTTACCTCTGGGAATGATAATGTTCGAGAACAGGTAGCACGTTCATTTTAGAGGCATAAAATTATTCTTCCCAACTATCTTTATACATCTGTAATTTTGAAATTTGATTTAAAAAACTACTACCCAACTTTGAGTTCAACTGGTGTTCGTGTAAGGTTGTTTGGGCTTTGGGAAATATTGCTGGAGACTCTGCAACATTTAGGGATCTTGCCCTCAGTCATGGAGCTCCGAGGCAGGTGCTTGCCCAGTTGAATGATACTGTCAGAATTTCAATGATAAGAAATGCTACATGGGCTCTGTCAATTTTTTGTCGTGGTAAACCCTAACCACTATTTGAAAAGGTAAGAAAAATACATTTTCTGCCTCTTCTTCTTAGTTCGTAGATACTGTGGATTTTTTTTATAGATCTTGGTGCTTGGTAGATTTGGACGTAATATGGACCTAGGCGCTTGTTCATTACAATGACTCCGTCATCAGGTTTTAGAAAATTCTCAGAAATTTGGGTTTCACAAGGGGATTACCCTTGCTTTCAATTATCGATTATCAATCACATTCAAAAAAATTCTTTCGTAGCATTGCTGAGCTCTTTGTAGGTGAATTTCCGAGGCAATTTCACAATATCTGAACTAAATTTGTCCGTCCTTTTCAATACTTTGCGCTTGTAACAGAACCAGACAAACAATCTAGTGGCCAATGCAACAACAACAACACCTCCTGTTGCAATGCCTGCAATTCACCCTCTCTGCACGCATGAATGACTATGGCACCCTCTTTTGTGAACAGGTACTGGAGCTGAAGGTATTGGTTTCCATTAGGATCGTGGTTTTCAACATCCAAAATAGTATCAAATTCCACTGCAATAGTATCCCCCAACGAGGAAAACAGTTCATTGAGACCTATTGGACTCATCACCCCCAAATAGCCTCCAGGGCTACCCAGAGTGTGATCATCTGGAGCAATAAAAAATTCTCATCCATCCCCAATTGAAACAAGAACATGACCCACATTAGTTACAGAAAAGGAGAAACACGTTTTGAAAGAAGAAGAAACTTTTGTATTAGGGTCCAGAAATCTAACTGGTCTATTGTTCAATGCCCTACCTGCACTTCAAATTGGTACTCCCAACTCCATGCTAAGGCTCACTGTGCCATTCTTCAGATGAGCATCTTAACCTGAAGTTTGATTCCAAAAAACCCAAGTCCCCTGTTCTATGCCCAAGACCTCTGTTACAACGAGTAGAGTTCTGAGCAAAATACTTCACAATAGGAAGCAAAAGAAACATCGCAAAATTCTCCGCTTTAGACTGATAATTTTCTGTGCGAAAATTCAACTGCGGACAGTAAAAACATAATATCAAACACAACCAATCGACAATGGAATTTGAACATGAGGATTTATAACCACAGAAAACCCTCTCCAGGTTAAAAGAATTCCATAATGGCTTTAAGATTCTACTAATGAGCGCTTACAACACCATAGCAATTATTGTCACAATGAAATCTGCTGGAAGCAAAGCCCTTGTACAGTTTCTACATTTCCACAGTGGAAGCAAGAATCTTGCTATCTCTCATGATCTGGTTTTGTGGTCAAATCCTTTGCTATGGTTGTCTTGTTTTGCTAAACGTGGATCTATCTTAGCTTTGGCTCTGGTTCTCATTTAGGATCGTGGCTATCTTCTCTTGGCGTGGCTTTGACCATACAAAATTTTTCAATAGGAAAATGTTGACTCTGCTATATATAGGAGCTTCAATGGGTGCTCTCAAACACTTTTTTGGGAAGCTTTTTTTTGTCTCTGGTTCAAGGCAGAACTATGTTGGCCTTGGTTTTTTAGTCCTTGGAACTTAGTTCTCTCATATTTGCCATCCTATCCCCAGTTTGTTACCGAGAAAGACATAACTTCACGATATCAAAATTGACTATTTTTGGCCATTTATCTTTAGTAATGGTACAACTTTAATTTGGTGCATTCGTACAGTATCTGAAGAGCACTCTCAAACTATTATTCAGTATTTTAGCATAACTACTACATTTAACTGCCATGCTCTAATATTTATATCAACCATAAACATTCTTAAGGTAGTTCCACATTTGTGAAGCAGAAGGAATGCTTTTGACAGCTTCTTATCATAGTGGTACAATTATGTTCGCAGTTTATCTTTTATAAACCTCCAATTTTCCAAACGTAGTAGAGACTACAGTTTGCATCTCAAATTTTGGACAAATCTGTTTAGTATTCTACAGAAAATGCAATAAGAATAAAAAAATCCCACAATTTGTAAAAATCCCACAATTTTGTAAAAAGCTCACAATTTTGTAAAAATCCCACAATTTGTAAAAAGCCCACAATTTTGTAAAAAGCCCACAAATTGTAAAAAGCCCACAATTTGTGAAAAGCCCACAATTTTGTAAAAAGCCCACATTTTGTAAAAAGCTCACAATTTGTAAAATGCCCACTTTTATTTTCTTCTTGCTTATATATTGAGCTCCCATTGAGTTCAACAAGTCTTGGGTTTTCTACACCATTGAGAGAGATTTATTGTTTTCTTTATAGGATAATTTGCATCAATGGAAGAAAAAATTGGATCTGGAAAAAAAAATCAAAAGGGTGAAAGGGGTGATGGCAGAGTTTATTGCCCTTGTAAAAAATTTTGTATGAGAAATAATGTTAGAGTTTTAATAGCAACAACAACAATGAATTGTAGGAAATATGGGCACATTGATGGTGGATCGAATGACTATCGTCCCGTGGTAATTAATTATCTATCTTTATTTTGATTATATCGTACAATTTTATATTATTTTAATATTTTTTATATGCGCACTAATGTTTAATTATTAATGTTTGTAATTTTCATAAAGGCATAGTTTCCTCCCAACTTTTTGCAGATGATCAACCAGCTTCCACAACTAAATAGTAGTAGATTAGATGATGTTGCACCAGTACAAGAGAATATTGCAGCAAATATTAGTATTGGAAATGATGTTGTACAAGGTGAAGAACATGAAGTGAATGATGAAGGTAATTTTAATGATCCCATGGAGGTAGATCATGATGACAGTAATGAGACAGTTCACATTAATGATGGGACAAATCAAATGCTCCAAGACTTGTATGGTGAGTCAGATGATGATGGTGGAGATAGCAGTGAGGATATTTATGACGTACCTCTGATTGAAAGGTCAAGTGAACGACTTTTTGAACACTCAAATGCAACTCTTCTCTCTGCTACATTGTTGCTGGTGAACTTAAAGGTTATGAATAATTTATCGAACAGATGTATGACACAACTCCTAAGGTATGAAATATGTATATATGATCACATATATGTAAATGTTGATTATTTTCCCTTTTTTTAGTTGTAATAAATGTGTAAAATAATAAATTATATATAAGTTATTATTTTACACATTTATTACAACTGAAAAAACGGAAAATAATCAACATTTACATATATATGATCATATATACATATTGCATACCTTAGGAGTTGTGTCATACATCTGTTCGACAAATTATTCATAACCTTTAAGTTCACCAGCTCTCTGCTATTGTTACTGGTGAACTTAAAGGCTATGAATAATTTGTCGAACAGATGTATGACACAACTCCTAAGGTATGCAATATGTATATATGATCACATATATGTAAATGTTGATTATTTTCCCTTTTTTTAGTTGTAATAAATGTGTAAAATAATAACTTATATATATATATATAGTTATCAAAACCGGCCGGTCAGGACGGCTACCGGTTGGAACCAACCTTGCAACCCGGTCAATAGCCTATTCTCACCTGTTTTGGCCGGTTAACCAGACCTAACCGGCCGGTTATTCCCATAATTCCACGTTTGCAGTGAATGTTCAGGTGTAACAGCATAGCACAGTTTATGGATTACCATTCAAAGAATAGAAGTGGAGATGGTGTTCTTCGAATGCCTACAGATGGTTTTGCATTTAGAGAAATCGAGGAAAAATATGTAGATTTTAAAATTGAACCTCGTAATGTCAGGCTTTCATTGGCAATTGATGGTGTTAATCCATTCAGAGAGCTTAGATCTACTTACTCAGTGTGGCCTATTTTCGTTATCAACAATAACATTCCTCCTTGGATGTCAATAAAGAGGGAGCACATAATGTTGACTATGATTATTCCAGGTATTTGATACATTATTTCTTTGAATGTAACATTTTCATTCCTCTCGTTGTTTGCATTAATATATATTTTATTTATTTACTTACTTATATATACATATATCATGGTAGTAATTATTATGTACCGTAATTTTGAACAATTAGGTAAATACCAGGTCAAAGATATGAATGTATATATTGAGCCTCTTATCGATGAGCTAATACAGTTATGGCATGGCATCACTACGTATGACATCACTAAACCAATCAAGAAGAAGAGATTTCAATGTCGTGGAATGCTTGTATGGACAATTCATGATGCCCCAGGACTAACACATGTTTGTGGTATGTAATATTTTGTTGCACTGTAATATAATACATAATTATCTAAATTAGATGTACCATATTGCATGTTTTAAAAATGATCTCATAGTATATTAATTGTTATTGATCCATCTATTGCAGGTCTTCAAACAAAGGGTAGATTTTCATGTCCAGTTTGTGGCCCTAAGATGAAGTATCGTCATTCGTCAGAGTTAAGAACGATGGTGTTTGATGAGTTTAGGCACTTCCTCCCTAGGAACCATAAGTATCGTACTACTGAAAAACATCTTTTCAATGATAAAGAAGAAACTTGATTAAAACCACGAAGAATGACACCTCAGTTGTGGATGTTGGAATATAACAGAATTAATAATCGTCAAGTAGCTGGTACGTAATTTGTGTATATATATATATAATTTGTTTATGTAATGTTTGGAATTTTTGTTTTAACTAATGAATTTATTTTATTTTATTTTATAATTAATATTGTTCTGATTTATTTTATTCAATAATATCAAGGTCATCATTGCAATGAAGGTACTAATATTGTACTTCCACCTGGAATGAAATGTTATCCTTCTCAATTCACGAGGTTTCCCTACTATGAGGACCTAAAAATAGCTCATTTGTTTGATACAATTCATGTTGGGAAGAATGTGACAGAAATTTTATGGCGAACCATAGATGGTGCACATGATAGAGATAAAATTGACAAAATTTGTGCTGACATTGAGAAATCGAATCATGAAATGAAAAGTGTGATCGACAGATCAAATAACAATGGAGGTCGAAATTATAATAATAATCCATGGTTATTAACAGAACAACAAAGCAATGATATAAAAGAGGTCATTAGAAGAATTAAATTTAAAACAGGTTTTGCTTCAAACATAAATAATATCTTAATGAAGAAAGGTGACTTCAGTGGGGTGAAAACACATGATTGGCATACCTTTGTTAAGGTAATTTTTTTGGTATACGTTTTTGTATGTTATTGCTTGAATACATATTTTAAATTTTCCTTTTTTCTGTTTAATTTGGAAACCAATAACGATTCATTTTTTATTGTTATAGTATGTTCTACCCGTATCTCTCCCAAACGACTTCGACAACAATGTCAAACAAGTTATATATGGTCTTAGTAAATACATGAGGTAATTAGTTTTGATTTATACGCAAAATCTAATTGCTACAATTTCTTTTCGTACTTGATGAAATGATGTATTAATTTACTAATAATGAAATATATATTATGTTTCATTGAAATAACCTTGCGTAATGATTTGCAGATGGTTGTCATTGAAAGAAATCCATCAAGATGAAATAAAGTATTGGAAGAGAGAAATTCCTTGGCTAATGTGTGAAATGCAAAAGTATCTGCCTCCAATATTTTTCAATGCACAAGAACACTACTTGATACACCAAGTTGAGGAGATTGAAATGTGTGGACCAGTACACACAAGGTCAATGTGGATGGTCGAGAGGCACCTGAAATCCTTCAAGGCTTTGGTTAGACAAAGAGCACGACCTGAGGGTTCTATGGTGGAGGGATATGTGGTATATGAATCCATGGTGTATATTAGTCATTATCTTCCTATATTAGTTGCGCCAGCTATGAAGGCGGTGGATTTCATTTGGGATGTGAACTCCATCAAAAAATTTGAAGTGGAGCACCCGTTGGGAAAAGGTAGAATGAAGAAAGTGAGAGGTAAAAGATTTATTATGTATAATACATATAATGTTTCATTTTTTTACATCATGTATATGATCATTATATTCATTTAGGTCTTATTCTTTCATATTTTATTAATTAATATAATTTATCATGGTTATAAGTAATATTTATTAATATTGGTGAATTATTGTTTTTTTATTCAGGTGCTCAAGATTATGAGGCACTACTTTTATACATTGCAAACAATCTTGAGTGGATGAGTGAATGGATTGAAACATGTAAAGCACGTAACAATGGTAGGTTATCATGGCAACTACTGTCTAAATTGATTAGAGAAGCATATGGTAATGGAGATGGAAACGTTACGGACAGGGAAATCGATTTAGCATATGGTTTGAAAGATATAAAGGTAAGCAATTAATTCACCTATTTTATTCATTACTTATTTTATACTATATTTATAATGTGACAACAAGTTTGATTTTTCAGTTAGTTTTCATGCTATGTAAATTATATGATTAATTATTAATTAAGAATGCATCTTTTTCATGTTTGGCATATTGCAGTTGAAACACCACAAGGCTATGTGGTGCAATGGTCGTAAATTTCACATTAAACAGTTGGATGATAACAGGAAAACTTCTGATGGTGGGATAACTGCAGTATTCCAAGTCACTAATGTTTCCTCCAGGAGTGACAGACATCCTCAAGAATCTAAAAATAGATATTATGGGTTCTTAGATGATATAGTTGAGTGTGAATTTAATTCCTTCAAAATAGTTTTGTTCGACGTCAAATGGTATAGGCTACGAATGAATGTACGTGATTATGATAGAACACTTATTCAACATGACAATGGATTTCCAATGGTTAAAACATCACATTTTGAAGCAGTAAAAGATCGCTATGTTTTTCCAAGCCAATGCGAACAAGTCTTTTACTCAGAGGTTCCAGGTGAGAACGAATGGTCATTTGCTATTAGATATGATCCAAGAGGAAGGCCAGTAGAGTATACTGTAGAGGAAGAAGATGAAATTGATCAAGAAGAAGATTATCCAGTGGCATATGAGAAGGAAGATGCATTGACAGACGAAGAAGATATCTTAGAAGATGAACCAGGCATAGGAGATGAGGCAACAATTATTGATGATGATGTCGATGAGGATACTATTGAAAATGACATAATTGATGATGATGATGACATGGTCAATCATTTCAGCACTATTTCTGAATCAGATGTTGATATAGATGTCGATCAGTTGGATGAAGATCAAGAAGATACAGAAGAAGAATATTGATACAGATGTTATGTTCGAGTATGAGCTAGTATGTTATAACTTTATATTTTAATATGTAGGAATTATTGTCTTTAAATAATTTACTAATTATGTGGGTTTGTGGCATGTTGTTTATTATTTCAAACCAATAAATAATGGCCTTACTATTGTTTATTATTTCACAGGATTCGCAGGATTCATTTGATTCTATGGTCAGGTCTCCGAAAAAACCAATTAAACGCTTAAATAGTCAAGATCTGGAAGACAGAATTTACCCCCACCATAAATTGCTAAAAAACTAGCCTTCAGTTCAGCTTGTTGTGCTGAAGACGAGGGTGGATTTGCATGACCAGTTGAATGAAAATGAATCAGATATTCGGGATGTTTTTGAGGGTAGATCCATAAGCCCCATAGATGAAGGTCCCATTACTGCAGAATTTTTTTTTGCGTTGAAGCACAAGTATAGTGTTGTATCAGAATACAAATCAGAGGACAACTATACCAAGTCTAAATCAACTGAATCCAGTTCTAGTGCTCTTGAACTTACTGAATTAAAGCCAGAAGCAGGATTTACAATCTCTAATGGCAACGGGCATGGAAGTTCCAATATTGGATTGGATGTCCGGAGCTCTGCAATAGGCACTGGACTTGATCGTAATGAACCCAAACTAATTCAATGTGATGAGAATATGGACTTTGATGATGATCAGGAAAACAAACTAGAGCATTTTGGCAATATTGAAGAAACTGAAGAGGTTTCCTGTGATCGATTGAATCAACTCAGCCATAAGACATCTACTGCAGGTTGGTTTGTATTAGAAGGAGAATCATTTTTTCTTTCCCATGATGATGGATGCTGCTCTTTTCACGATATAGAAAATTCAGAGGTGTGGAGGTTTTAATTATTGTACTTAATTTTGGGGTTTATGGGTGTTATAATTTATACATTTTGGGATTTTCTATTAGAAATAGGGAAAATCCTAGGGGTTAGATTATTCTCATGGTTTAAATTTATATATTTGAAATAAATTTCACCAATTTCTATTTAAAAAATGATTTTCCTAAATATTTGATGTAGTTTAAAGAGGATGTAGTTCATTTCAAAAACTGTTGAAATTTTCTAGAAACTATGATTGGGATTTCAAGAATATTTATGCACTCTTTAAATTTTCCCTTAACATAAAGGGCATTTGATGTATGAGTAATACTCAGTATTTTTTTTTTCCAATCTCCAGGAGAAGGCTGAATATAAAGCTCCATATGGGCTTACCCCGAACATGTGGGGTGATTGCCGGTTGATCAGAGCAGCTGGTTCAGATGGTCGCTCTGGTAAATATGTTGTGGCAGCATCTGCAGGTTGTACATTGGACTCAGGTTTCTGTTCATGGGACTTTTATAATAAATAAATTATGGCATTCCATACTAAATTAGAGGCCTTCACTTCAACGTCCAGTACCATCTCTCCAGTTTTGGCAGAGAGGGATGTCTCGGGGAGAAATTTTGGCTTTGCAAATGTTGTGCCAGAGAATCAACATTGGTGGTACAAGCCATGTGGGCCTCTTATGGTATCTACTGCCAGTGCCCAAAAGACAGTTAATATTTATGATATTCGTGATGGAGATCCTGTGATTTCAATGTGTTTGTTTTGAATGTTTAGGTTTCATAGGAAATCATCAATGGGCTCTGAAATAAGGCACATTGAAATCTTGGATACATGTTTCATGCCAAAATCAGTTGTATCTTCCATAAATACACAATATTGGACCACTCTATATAAATCCGCTTCTCAGAAAATATTACATCTCCCTCATTATACAGGTGGTGTTCTTACATGCATAGCAAAGGCATTGTTTTGGCAATCATTTTATAAGTCACTAGATATTGTGGGTACAAGGATCTAGGGTCTCCACATGAAACTGTGTTGCCCAGAGACTCACTCTGCTTGTTCTTAAATTTTTAAACATAGTAGTATGCCAATGCTTCTTTTATTTTGTATGAATAAGACTATTTTTTGTCAAAGTCCATAATTGTTTTTAAGTTTTATCCATCCCAGTTTTGTTGTGAATGCATAGGTTTTTTGCTCAACACATATCTGTTATATCTTTGTACTTTTCCTTTACGAACTATTTGAAATTTCTAGTTATATTTAGAGGTGTCTTTTAAGGGATGAGGGGAATTACTTGGATTTAGTGCTGCCCACTCTCAATAGAGGCTTACAGTAAACTATGACACATTGTGATGTATATTAGTGGTAGTTGGGGCAACAAAAAAATCAGTTTCATGCTTCAGTAGATTTATTCTTCTTGGAAAGCTTTCAGCTGACAAAAAAAAGGGAATGAAACACACAACCAGTCCCCTTCCTTTTATTGGACCACCTGCTTTCTTTTTATGAGAGCATCTACAGGCTAAATTTACTAGAAGTGGTCAAAAGTGAGTTTGGTTGGTTGGCAAAGTCCAACTATTCTTAGCCCTCAACAATGTTTAAATACTTCATAGGCATGTTAACCCCTCCTAGACTGTGTTGCGTAAGTGGGTTTTGCAGAATTTTATGCACTTAGGGTTAGACTCAAATTTTGAAATTTGATGTAATTAGGATTATATTCAAGTGCTGGCCAAATTGGTAAAATTGATACTCAGCCATAGCTGAAAGGTAGTAATATGCAGTGGAGTCATTCTATGAAATGATTCAATTTGGCATGTGAATCTCACATCTAAGGGCCATTAAAATCCCATGGATGGAGACTGATCAGGATTCAACATTGCTGTTACTATTAGTGGAGTTGGGTATGGCACAAGTACAATAAAAATACTGGCAACAATAGTAACATCATAGATTCAGGATCTTAATCTCTATATTAAATGAGCATTAGAATGTAACTTGATTTCAGTAAAATCTCTACCAGGTTTGTTCTAAATCGGACCTGAAATGCTCACTTGTAAAGATGTTTGAGGATTGAGGTTGTATGACACTGCAATAATTGACTTGTTGAGTACATGATGACATTAGGTTATTGTGAAACTGAATATATTCTACTTCGATATGAAGATTGATTGCACAAACTGTGTTTTCTAAATAATGTTTCCAATGAAACCTGAAATGGATCTTGTTACGCTGAAAAAATATGTCATATTTAATCTACTATCAATTTGAGTGATAAGGGTAGTTAAACCACATGAAAATGCTCCGAAGATGTTACAGATGCATGGAAGCTCTGGAAATTTTTCCCCTCACTATGTTATCTGATGCGGGGGCATTAGGCCCAAGACAACTTTTGTACATAAATAAATGTAAAGGGGGGTCTCATGTTTTATTTCCCTATGAAATTATCCATAGTTGAGCTAATTTAGTTAATTTGTAGAGAAAATTTAACTGCCCGAATGATTAATGGGCACCTGAAGATATAGTCATTTTTAGAAGTTAAGCTAATTCTAGGAGTTTGTCTCTGTTTGTCAGAGCGTTAGTCTCAGAGTTAGGAATTTGAAGAGTTTGTGAGTCATCGAGAAATTCAAATTGATTCATTGTAATTGATATAAAAATAAACCTCCGTGACAGAGTCGATAGACCTACACAGAAGACCTGCAAAGATAACTGCATAGAGCTGCATAGGGAAGAGGAGGCCATTGTATCGAAGATCTGGCCGAGGACAAGGAGACTGTAAGAAATTTCATTTATATATGGAATCTGTTAGTATTATATGTGCGTTGATTGAGTAAGTTTTCTATGTGTGAATATATGTACGCATCCTGGTGAAAGATAATTGAAATCTCGTGGTAATTAAGAAACCCTGTGATGAGGTTATGTGCATATAGACTAGTTGAGTTCTCGGTGGAACACGAGCTAATGACTCAGGACTTATGAGCATTGGTGAATTCCACAGATAACTGTGTCAAACAGTTGGGGAATTTCTCTATAATCAGTTGTGTGAACAGAGGGTGAATTAGGTTAATGACATTCTCGTGCGCCTGTGGTAGAGCAAGGAGATGCTGTGCTCGAACCTCCGTGAGCTACGTAAAACCTCGTAATGAGTGTTGTGAATGTGTAGGTGATTGAATGAACCAAGGACCGGTGTATCAATTTGCATAGTCGATACTAACCTTTTCGGAACCATAAGACATAAACCGTGGCATATGTAATGTGTCGTGTCTCCTCGAAATGGTCGTGCCTGAGTTCATTTGGTATGGCCGCGCGAAGGATGAACATCGAGGAAGAGTTCAATGGCAGTAAGGCGTTGGTAAGCGGATGAAACCTAGAGTAATAGTAGTCAGAACCTTGAGGACCGCACAGTAAAGACGGGTTTCCGGCATATCGCACCGCCTTTGTACAGTAAGCGGTATTCCCCATTTGGACGCGATCAATGTCATAGGCCGACACGTGGCCTTGAGTGGTTTTGAAAACCCACGCTCATCGTGAGTTAACGATTGTGCAACTAACTCGCACGATATCTAGTTGGATCGTTGGATCATCAAGGCCAGAGCGATGTATTATCCACCGTTGGATGTGGAAAGGCCGCTAGCGCTAGGCCCCACGCGTATATACGTCGACTATTGTTGTCCTAACTAAGATTCAATGGAGGTATTAATATTTCACGGTCGAATTATGTTCATAGCAATTGGAACACCCAAAATTCATAACAAATATTGGAGATTTACTATCCTGTTTTAAAGTTTCATTTTTTTTTTTAGAAATTGAACCCACCGTCAGTATACCAACGCTTCGTAAGCGTCGGACGTCCGACATTTTGAACGATTTCCACTTTCGTCGGTCTTGCGACGTCCATCGATATTGCGAAAGTTCTTCTTGGTGTCGGTATTGCGATGCATTTGGAAAGCATGGACGCTTCTGGAAACCATCGGTCTTGCGACACTTTTGTACGGTGTCAGAATTGTGACAGTTTAGAAACGTTAGAAGAGTGACAGTATAAAGACGTCGGAAGAGCGACGTTCAAAACATCGGACCACATTTCATTGAAATTGCGACACTATACAAACGTCGGAAGAGCGACGCTTGTTTGGAAGTGACGGAAAAGGTGTCGCTATTGCGACACTTTGTCGAGGCGTCAGAATTGTGACGTTATGACAAACCACATTTTTTCCGTCCTCAAAATGTTGCTCTTGCGATGACTATGTGTTGGAATAGCAACACATTGGCCGTCAGAAATTCCGCCAAATTTTCTAGTCATAATAGCATCAAAATTGAGTAGCCATATACCAGTCCTCCTAAATCCATCCTTGATATTAGAAGGCGTGAGAGCCCTTTTAAATTCTTTACATGCAAGATCAGCTAGCTCGAACCTCTTTACTTCCACCCCTGGATTCTTTGCCATCCATGAAGCTCGCTCGACCCTAAAATAGTTCTTGAAAGGCACAAACATGCTCACATCAAGGGGATACAATCTGTGAGTGGTATGAGCCGGCAATGTTAATAGGTCAATGACCAACTTATTGGCCTCCTTGATTGTCTGCACAACCATGTGGCTTCCATGGCCATCTAAAATCAGTAAGTACATGTTTTCAGGCGAGACACCATCTGGTACAGAAGCAGCAAAGTGGCAAAGCCAATTCAAGAACAGTTCCTTTGTCATCCATGCATACCCGTGGTTCACAATTCTGTATATAATTTTTTAGTTGAGTTTTGCCTTTAAATAGATAAAATCCTGGTATTGATGAACCAATTGCATTGACACAGGCAAGAATTGTGATCCACTCTCTGCTCTTAGGCAATATCTTAGGCACATTTCTACCCCCTCTCTTGGCAATTACCTGCATCCCACAATTTTTTCCTGCTTGTAATATTGTTTCATCATAGTTCCATATATGGTCTGGGTCATATGAGTGTTGGTCATATGCAACAGAAATAGTGTTATAGAACTTGGAAACAATTGCAGGGCGTAGATTTAAAGCCCGGTCTCTGTCAAGGCCCTCCGCTGTACGTAACACAAGGTCTGGATGCCTCTTTTTAAACCCACTCCACCATGACTTACCAGGAAAACCATCTTTAAAGGGGTTTGGCCTCCCTTGAAAGATTTGAGCTACAGTGGATTTAAGTTGTATAAGCTCTAACCCATGTCCCAATTGGGCCATCTCCTTACACCACTCGACCACCTCATCCTCCTCCTCTTCAGTCATAACTATAACAGGCCCTCTACGCTTTGTATTAGTCAACTCATTTATCCAATAATGTATGTTAGAGGCAGTACTACCATGTTTTTTTGCTGATGCACAGATTGAATATCCCTTAAAATCGATGTCATCAATTGAAATGAGCAGGTATTGCTTTTTCCAGCCTCTGATGGCACTAATTTTCTTTGTTGAACTTGCATCTTGTACTGTGGTTGAAGGTGGCTCTGTGGCTGATGGTGGGATGGGATGATCTGCTACCACAGGGTCCTTTTCAACTACATTTTTGGGAGCATTGGGAGCATTGACATCCTCATCTAATGAACTACTCCGCAGTTGGGCCCCCCTTCTCCCTCGCCTCCTATTCCTTATCCGATCTGCAATAGAAACTCTTGGCATGGCTACAACAACCTGCAATTTCCAACATCATTAAGAAATTTGATAAGTATTTCAACACAACTGTATATAGTAAACTATAATTATGTATGAATTCAAATATTACTGCTAACAAAATGAAATATTTAGGGCTTTGTTGTGAATTAATTGACATTGAAGTGGAATAGACCTGGTTTACTTGAACAGTTGAATTTGAATTACATTGTCATTGTGAATTAATTTTTCATTATATTGTATTTCAATTATGTATTACTTGTAATATCAGCATGAGAAAGATATGTGATACCTACATGGCTGTTAGCTACTTGGACTTGTCTAAAATCAGTAAGTCCCTGTTTTAACATGGACTTATCTTTGGACATGGGCTGTGTGTTGGAGTTATTTATGGTTGTTAGCTACATGGACTTGTCTAAAATCAGTAAGTGCATGTTTTAACATGGACTTATCTTTGGACATGGACTGTGTGTTGGAACTATTTATTGAAATATTTTATTGAATATAAAGACAATATCCAAATCTAGTTAATAAGCACAACAAAAGGAGAAGGCAACTACATTTATATTATAGGAAACTAGAAATGTACTATAGGAAACTAGATTTTAAGCTTAAAAATTGATATTGTTTTCTATTGCCTCATATGCCTCTAAAGCCTGAACGAGGCAACTACATTTACACTGTAGGAAACTATATTTTAAGCTTAAAAATTGATACTATATTCTATTGCCTCCTATGCCTCTAAAGTCTGAACGCTGACAACTACATTTGCTCCACACAAATTGATGTATTGTGCCAATCTGCCTCAACTTTCAATGCCCAATTCAGAATCCTTTGTTTTTCTTAGGAAAGCCCTCTGCCCGATTTTCTTCCCAATTTTTTTAAAAAAACAACGGCTTATACAGTGGGTTCAATGGCACGCAGGCACTGTTCCTATGTAGTTAGTAGGTTGTTGTTCTTATAAATTTTTAAGGGCACTGTTCTTAAGGGACTGTGTGTTGGAACAATTTCTTGAAATATTTTACTCATAAACATAACTCTACGTGATTTTCTTATAAACATAACTCTCATTACTTATAAACTTAACATAGCTTCTCAACTAAAATAATGATAAAGTACTCAATATCTTGAATAGAACAACAAAATACCTGTATGTCTCCAGCAACGCTCCAACAACTCATGAAGAGAATGAATGTAATAATGTGCACACACTCAGTCTAGAATGTAACACTGAGCACACTCTGCCTGGATGAAGAGAATGAATGCATGATGCAGGGGCATTAGATACTAGCCAGCAATGTAGGAGTTTTGTCCACATGTTGTGGCTAGGAGGGTTTGAGAACAGTCGAATTGTTACAACTAGGTGTCAATACCTTAGCTGATTGTACTATTATTTCAGTTAAGCTGTAGAGGTCGAATAGTTAGTCCATCTGTCATGTTTTAGTTTTGAATAATTGTAATCAGGCTCTTGAGTTACCCTAACGGTCCTCGTAGAGGAACCGAAAGGACATATGTTCTTGTATAAATTGTATTCTCCGGAGGAGAGAGAGAGAGAGAGAGAGAGAGAGAGAGAGAGAGAGAGAGAGAGAAAGAGAGAGAGGATGAGAGGTTCCTGTAATAACTCTGTGTGTTAGCAATTGTTTCCAGTTACATGATTTTAATTTTCGTTGGCCATCGAATTGTCTTGAACTCTTATTAATGAAGAAATTGTTTGATTGAGAAACATTTGTACACTGGCTCGATGTGAAATCGTTGAGAATGGTGATTGTATAATTCCGCATTATCTATCTACTGTTCCCGTGAATTGGTTGGATAAGCTCTGCGAGTTAAATTCCACCGTAGGTCGTCTGTTCGTATCTTTATTGTGGAAATCCCCACTGTACAATTGTGACGAATTCTATTGAAACGAAACCGAGCTATAGACCGGAGTTAAGGCATAAGAAGGACATCCCAAACCGACTCGACCTTTGGTTAATCACTGTAGAAAAACTACGAGGGGATTCACAAAGGTAGATTGCCCATATCGCACCACTTTAGCGGAGAAGGTGGTATTCTCTGAATTGAAGCGATTCCATAGAACCATTGACACGTGGCATCGAACGAGAGTATAAAACCACCTTTCCGTATTCTCATCGCACATTAAAGCCAGTACGAGGACACCGATCGATATCGACTAGGGCCGTCGATCTGGTGCAGAGTCATCGGACGGTGGTTGCCTGACGAAGATGTGCAAGGTTTAACCTAAGGTACGGGCATACATTTGATTGGCTATTGGACGTAGAGGTGGGCCCGGAGCAAAAGTTCTATTATAAAGTTGATTTACAAGTGCGGGGTATTAATATAAGTTGGAAGACTAATATAAAGTATAGAAAGGCCTAATTTAAGGTTCGGGGATATAATATAAAGTGAAACATGGTGGATAGTATTATTTATCAAATCCTGTGAATTTGATAATTAATAAAAAGAAATAGACCACGTGGAGCAAGGGAAAATTTGACAGAGCCATGTCACCGTTGACCAGCTCTCCGTAGGCGGACCTTTCAATGTTTTTGCGTCAATGTAACACTCAACACACACTTTGTCTGGAATGTAACACCGAGCACACTCTGTCTGTATGTCTGGAACACTGTCTGAAAACGATTGTATGTCTGCAAAATGGAAACTCATTGTCTGAAAACTCACTTTCTGAAAATGATTTTATGTCTGCAAAATGAATAGAACACTGTCTGAAAAATCTAAATGTATCTCAACAGTAGCTTAAGAGTATAATGAATGCTTCAAATGCAGTAAGAGTTGATGTTTTATAGCTTTATGACCTAGAATTTAATTGGTAGGGAAGATTGGCATGGATTTCCATCTCCCAAATTTAATTCTTTTTTGTGGATTGATTTGTACATGATCCAATGGCTGATAAGCTTTCATGGTTGATCCTTTTTCTTTCCTGAATTGAAATGCTTTCCTGAATTTAATTCCTTAATTGAAAGGGTTGTTGTGTTTAGTTCTTGAAATGAAAGGTTTGGGTGAACTATTTCTTGAATTGAATGGTGTCATTTAATGTCTTCAATAGTCTGAATGGTTAAACAGACATGTACATATGGCTGACACACATTTAACCTATTTTTGTTCGGGTGTTACCCAATCCTTGTGCAGGTGTTACCCAGTCCTTGTCTAGGTGTTACTCAACAATGGGATCTATTGCCCCAATGCAAAATCAGTGGGTGACTGTTTGATGGGATAACTGTACTTTTGTATGGAAAGAATTGTAATGTTTTGTATCGTATTTTTCCTTAGTTGGAAATTCAGAACTGGAGGTACTTGAGACAATAGGTCTTGTCAACTTGTGATGTTAGACTTGGTGTATGATAGTTGTTGGTCTAGTAAAAAACTGGGCTCATTTTGGACATATTTATATAACTTATATAACTTATTATCAAATATTTCTGTATATATTTTAGTGAGTTTGTCATTCTTGTTTGATGGATGTGTGGGACCAGTACTATAAATACTACTGGTCCTTGCACAACAATCGAAGCCTCTCCCCTAGATGGCCTTAAACATTTCTTTAGTTTCTAATTAAATAATTATTTATGGTTGTTACTCGCAGGGTGTCTATCTGGACGTACACCTGGATGTCTCCCTGGATCTGGGAGTAGTGCTTCCTCCTATCAAGGTATCAATTTGATAGGTAAGAGTGAAGTGAAATTTTTATGACCTATTTTTTTGGCAACTTTTTTCAAACATCACATTATATGGATTGGATTTATATGGATTTATGCATATCATTTAAATATTTTGTTGACATAAATTCTCTGTTTTATTATATAAATTCTCTGTTTTATTTTATTTTATGGTTTATTTCATCGTTGGCCTTGAAAATTTCTTAGAAATAAGAGTCCCTCAACGTAGTGTTTTCTAGCTTTAGCTTGCTTTTACCCTATCTGGGTAGCCGGGACAACTAGACTAGAACCGTGGTGTGAAACAATATTTTTTTTGAAGAAATTGGTAGAATTTTTCATAGTTTTTTTCTTCATGGTTCTTTGAAATTCCTAGTGTCTACAATCTAAGCATTTCCATTGATAACATGGGCATCAAAATTACACTATATATATGAATGAAGAAGTGTTTAAAGATCAAGAATTTTAGTCCATTCAAAAGTGTCCATGAGTAAGATAGTGAAGAAATGATGTAAAAGAAAAGGGGAGGAAGAAGAGTGTGTTAGAGGATATATTAGTGATCATGAGAACTCAACAACTTGGATGCGAGTTCAAAAAGTGACATTAGGGTTGGGAACACACTCTGAAGAGTGGTAAGGTTTTTATTTCTTTATTTTTGGAAAATCTATTTTTTATTTCTTTATTTTTGAAAAAGTGTTTAAGTATCACTTATGTATTCAATTAAATTCTGTGGGATTAAATTTTTTTCCCCTTAAATTAGCCACATTCTGCCTATTTTCATTATTGTATTTTTAATTGCTCAAATGTGAAATAGGAGAGACAAAATACCATAGGAGAGCATGAAACACTAGAATAGGGAAAGTTTAAGATATCACATCAACTTTTGAATTGTTGTTGTTTACTCTTGACATATATTGTGTCATTTCTGATGACAGGATACTGGGTTAAAACAAATCCTATCATATAATATCGTGTGTGCCTCTTTCAGCATGAAAATCCTCAAGAAAATACTTCATTAAAACTATATTTTATTCAGCTCAACATATACATAAAGGAAAGAGAGCCATACAAAAAAACACTAACATATATTCACACAAGAAATTCCAGATTCAAACTATTTGGCCGAATATGATGACAGGAAACTGCTAGAAAGCAGATCCTGGCATATAAGAATTCAAATCCTTTCTCACCATGAAGATGCTCAAATTTTCTATAATATAAAACCGTGAAAAAAAACATTCAACTCAAATTTACATAAAGGAGAAAGAGCCATTCAATCAACTACAAATATAAAATATAAAAATCCTTTGGCCATATATTACATTGGGCGGCCTCTTGGCTCTTGGCCCTTCAAACCTCTCCTCACTTTTCCTATATTCCTCACTCACTCAACTCTTCAACTATCTCTTCCTTACAAAAACACTCACATTTATACATAAATAATGAATTTAATTCATTCCAAAAATCTCTCCACCTAATCCTCAACTAAATCTAATTTAAATTCATTTTAGGTGTGGACTCAACAAAGTCTTGTACATAGAATTCCTACTCCCTAAATTTGCTACCTAATTCTATTTTCTCTCATATCCTTTTAATTATTAAAAGAATATATATAAAAAATCCTCACCTTTGTAATTTCTCTCCAAATTTATTTTAAAATAACAAATTAATTAATAAAACAATTAAAATGTCACACCCCCCCTTATTACATATTTAAATAATGAAAATTGGCCTTGATGCTCCTGCATCAGATTCCCAAGGTTGAAATTAATCATGATCGGCTGATCATGTGTTCGGATCTGTGTCTGCCTAGATCCCATATCTTATGCTGCAACTTCCCATTTGTCACTGCTTCTGTCTGTTGTTCTTCTCCAGGTCTCCCTACTTTACGCTGCATCGCCCCACTGGCTATGCTTTCACAATCGTCTGATGTCTTTCTCTCGCTGGTTTTTTTTTTTTTACTGTTGTTGGCCTCTTCCAGAATATATTCATCATTATCCTCCTTATTATTTCAATTTCTCGGTCCAATAGATTTCCTCCAGCATCGGAAATAAAACCTGTACTCACAAAACAATTGTTAGAATAAAAAACATAAGGCTTCAGTGCCTCTTTATCTGTTGGAAAAATTTCAGTATGCTGCTCTGAAATTTCCTCGTCCGTCAACACATCAGTATGCTGATTTAATTCCTCTGTGAGACTATCAGTTAGTCTCTCCTCCACATCATCTATTTGAAAAATGTTTCCCTGTTCTGTGTCTTTCAACAACTTTCCCTGAAAATAGATCCTCTCCTTTTCCAACTCTCTTCTTTGAAGATCTAAATTTTTGTATAACTTAACAATCTCAACTGGAGTAGAACTTGGAAATTTTATAAAACTTTCCATACCTTCATCTACTGTTGACCAATCATCGTATGGTCCTTCTTCCCCCGCTTCAATATTCTAGTGAATATTTCCATGAGACCCCTCTGTCTTCATTTCTTCTTGAGATCTTGTTATCTCAGCTTCATTTTGAACAGATTTTAGATTCAACTCTTCTTATTTAACAAACTTTAAAGTTTGTTCAACACCCTGTGATATACCTGCCATCACACACAAATCATTAGTCTTAAAAACATAATACCTTGTGGTCTCACTGGATGCTTCAGTCGACATCTCTCTTTGTGGTTATAAATCCTTCATTTGATTTAGTTCTTCTGTAGATTTCCCTTCTGTCTCATCACTACTTCCACTCTCCCTCTGGCAATCTTCCTGAATTGTCTTGGTTTCAACATCATTACATTGTAAAATTTTGTCAGCAATCCCATTAAACAAATACATTTGTTTACCTCCTTGGAATTTTTCTTCAGCATTTCCACTTTTTTCATGTTCCATAACAACTTCGATTTGTTGTCTTACCCCAAACAAGAGGTCATTTATGATTTATTCCTGTTGTAACCAATCAACACTTTCCTTCTCTGAAAGGAATTCTCTACTAGACTTTACCTCAAGAGTTTCATTCTCCTTTGTGAAAGTTCCATCAGACTGCTCACCATCTTTCGCACATCCTGCAAACATACATAAATTGTGAGAAAAAATGTAAGGCTTCATGGCCTCATCTGTTTCTCTTTCCAACACATCTTCAGATGCTTCTGAACTATCCCAATAGTTCATGAGATCTTTCTCATTGATCTCTTCACCCAGAATTTCGCCATGTTCTAGGCCACAAATGGAAACATCCATTTTTAACTCAGCCTCTCTGAGTTCTTCACAAATCAACATCTGCTTGAGCTTCCTCAGCTCCTCCATCAACTGTATGTTTACCTGTTTTTACCTCTTTGTGTGTAGCTTCTGCCACTTCACCTTCTTTCTCATGGTACAACCATGTGTCTGGTTTCTCACATTTTCCTACAACAACTCCATTAAAAAATCAAGGTGAATTGTTATCTCAGCCTTCTCCTACTCATACTCTTCATTCGTACATATGCCACTTAACTTGGCATTTTCCTTCTTCTCCCCTCTATTTTGATCTTCATTAGATCTTCGGAAATGACTATCAATAGTCATCTCTCCCTTCTTTGTGAACTGCATCTGTTCACATGTGGACTTCATTTAATCCACTTCTTAGAAATCCTTCACACTTACCGTTCATCAAAATACAAGTTCTCTTCCTGCACTTGGTTTCTCCTTGTCTTGGAACCAATCTCTGACAACCTTCTTGCTACAATTTGCTGCAACAACACTTTAGCATGCATGTGTTACAACGACCAATTATTTGGGTGTCGGGCTCCTCTGATCATGCACCCAATCATATTTAGACTTTGGACTTATCGTACGACTCTTTGACTTCAGACTTACACCAATTTTTCATCTTGGATGAAAATACTCAAGCTCAACTCAAAACTATCCAAATGATCAGGAGATCAAGTCCCTTGTAGAAAAATGCTCAAAAATGAAGTTGCTCAGAATTGTTCCAAATCAAAACAATAAGAAAGAGCTCGCCAAAACGATCCTGTAGCCGTGAACGACACTCAAATCCAACGACGTATGAAGAAGATATTCAGCTTTGAAGTTCGCCAATTTCAATTAAAAAATGGCCAAAAGTTGACTTTATGAAAAATATTTTTATTAAAAAAAGAATATTCCACAGAATATTCTGCAGAATATTCCAGGTGCAGCCAATTAAAGGGCGCCGCGTGGCCAACCCGGAGGCCGCCACGTGGCCCTAAGGCGGAATGGAATGAAGTTGCATTTGCGTTCAAAATTATGTTTCGGGTCGCGGTGAGGTTCGACCTTAGGTCGGACGGGCACAAATGGTGAGTTTACACCGTTGGACCACGTGGTTCATTTTTTAAACCATTGGCACAGAAGTATAGTTAAATTTGAATGTGGATTCGGCGCGCAGGTGGCGGGGTCTTGGTCACGTGGGCCCAGCACTCGGAGCAGAGTATATTTAATACATATGGTTTTATAATAATGTTTCAGCGCTTATAACTCAACATAGTCTGGAGGTTGCGGTCACATGGCCTGGTTTGTTAGCCCCCACGACTGGCGGTTCCCTAAATTTAGCGCCGAACTCCATTTTTGTCGGGCTATCTCGCAGTTAACCAGACTTAGTTGGATTTATTCTAGGCCAAACTGGCAGTTGGAGTAAAAGAGCCATAACTTTGGCTAGGAAAGTCCTTTTGGGACGAATTTGTTTTTGATTTTGGGGTATTGAATCATTATGGAGCTGTTGGGAGTGTTTGCAAAGCCATCAGGGTGCTCTATCAGTAATTTTACCAGCGATTTTGGTCGTGGAGCCACTAGGGCCTAATGAAAGATTAGTTGTTTTGGACTATACTCATCCAATGGAGGTGAATGAATAGTCGTTTTATACTGATTTCAGCCTTTTGTATCTGAATATGGAGCTTATTTTTTGTTTTGAGGCTTTCTATACATTGTAATTCACATTTTGAGCATTTAATGAAAGAGGGAAAAGCCTAATTAGAGGCTTTTGGACCCAGCAGAGGTAGCCCAAGAGAGGGGTGAACTGCTTAAACAATTGCTTGCTGTCATACTGTGTATTTTTGCTGAATTATTTCAGATTCTGATAATTTAAACAGTAACTTTTCATAAGTACATTTTTCCCAATCAGGTTTATACAGTCACACATAAAACTTGGATTAATGAATACTTTGCACATAAACAAATACTTTCATTAATCGGATCTATTACAGTGATTACATTTTATTTCCTTAGTCATAGAGCCAGTTTGTGGGCCAGAAGCTTCTGGTTTCATACTTTCTTGTAAAGGTGAAATAACCAGTAAAAGCCCCTTACTATCAATCTCTATATGAGAAATACTTTGTTCTCACAATTTTAGATCACCAAACTTTCATTTGACTCTAACACATGTTTTCACTTCAAGACTCGACCCAAAAATTTATGACAATGGATGTTTCAAGTTATACAATCTTCACTTTCTTTCATATTTCATTCTTTATGAAAAATCATCAATTTTCCTGACCATTCCACACGATACTGAAGTCTTTAGTAAATTGCAATTCAAGTGTTCCAAGATTTATTTAAGGTGAAAATAAATAAACCATTCCATCTTTAATGTTAAAAAAATAAATATCTTCCTGAAGTACCATACCTAATGCTCCTGTTAAGGTTATTAGTAAATCTTTCTTTCTGTAACCTCAACCTTCTGGTTTCCATCCCTTTGTGCCGTCTTCATCACTGTCAATACTTGCATGCTTACAAGTTTGTCATCTTAATGCAAACATTTCCCTTCAAGATCTCTGTGCGATCTTATTACATCTCTTGTCAATCTAAGTGTGCCAAGTCAATTTACCACGCCCCTTGCTTACATGCCCATATACTTTTGCTGCCCCTACATGAATGCATGTAACCAGCCTGAGGGTTGCAAACCCACATTCACACTCTCAATGCATAAAAATGCATGACTCGGTCTCAACCAAATTTTGCCAAATCTAGGCAAACTCAATTATAATTATATGTGGAAGCTATCTACAATACAACCCAGATTTCTATGCGGAAGCTTCTTCTTAAACAATGGTCAAAACTCATATTATAAAGACCATTCCAAGCATATTCGAATTAACATTCGAATAATGCAATTAACCCAAAGTAACAAACTTCGCCTCACCTCATGGGAATTTCGAATCAACATTTGGTTTATAATAACACCCATTATAAAATGGTCATAACATGCCAATATTTCACGTGATTTACATCCACGCATCCGTCCTTGCGTTAATAAATATCAAAGGTATTAATAGAACCTTGGAAAATACATTTACCAACCATAAATGTATTCATAAATTTGAACGCCAAAATAAACATTTCATTACATCCCAAATTTCAACTTTGATTAAACCTCAAGCACCAACATATATGAATGTTTGGTCCCACAGTAGTTATACTTAACTTTCCTTAACCTCTTCGCAACTTCATGATGCAACGCCATCGAATCCTTGGTTTGGATCATCCAACGGTTATCGCACAACCATAAGCCCAGTGAGTTATCGCTCTAAAGTTATGCGAAATTCGTGGTGTTTGAATACCACTTCAGACCACGTGTCAAGCGTTGAATTTCACCGCGTTCCAAATTGAATAAACTTCTTACTAGAATCTTTCCATGCGAACACCATTTCTGGGTTTGGAAACCCGTCCTCACTGTTTACTATTCACAGTTCCACTACTTCTATTGCATAATTTCACTACCATTTTTTAATATGGATTTCGCATACTCGGTGAAGCGTTTACATAATCCATCGATCTTAAATTGCACATTTGCTCTCTATTGACATGATTTCTTGTAATTAAATATTTTCTTGTGGTTCCATTGTGATCCAATTCAAAGTTCAATCATCCTTGTTGCTCCATCAATTTCATTCTACGGTGGTTCAATTTAACATTTCGAACAGGAATGGTTTTCCACTAATCCCCAAACCTCGATCTTCACTGCACCTTAATTCACGGCGTATTTACTGTGTGTCTTCTACCTTCAATTCTTCACTATGATTTAACCATGCCATTTCTCATGGCTCCTTCGAAACTCGCCTTTCTATTCCCATTGCATAGTTCCGTTTCTAACTCTTCTTCAATGCACACCTACGCATTTAAAACGAGTCATCGCTGCCTTCAATTCAAACCAAAATGTCAAATCCACCATACTACTGCTTAATTTTTTGTGACAGATTGGCAATTGAGTCGGTACTGCATACAACTATAATGCTACATATAAACACTGGTGATGTTTTCCATAATATATATCAATGGGATCTTGTTATTATGCCACTAATATATATCATATGTTAACATGGTTATCGTTATATATAATATAAATAGTGGATACGCTGCTCCATCAAAATGATCAACACTACAAACCAATGCAAAGAACGCTGCCACGAATATAATTGAATGTTGTTGATAATAATATGCATAATGCATAGCACTGCTCTAGTAACATTTAACGCTACTCCAAAGTAACATTTAGCGCTGCTCCAAAATGTGCTGCTGCAAATTTAACGCCGCTCTCCATATCAACGACTACCACTTGACTTCCTTTGGGCATGCTTTATGCACATTTCTGTCATGTGCAGTAATAAGGAGCTTCACCTTCTTTGGTTTATCCAATTTCATATACCATTTAACACACAAACTTATAATTCAATCCCATTTGCACAGCCGTATAATTCAGAAATAAATCATGAATTCAAAATTGAAATCTCTGTATTAACACACACAATAATTACATAGGAATCTTCCTTGGCCTGATCTTCTCTTGCTCCAGCTTTGATACCAAATTATGACAGGAAACTGCTAGAAAGAAGATCCTAGAATATAATAATTCAACTCCTTTCTCACCATGAAAATTCGCAAATTTTCTATAATATAAAACCGTGAAAAAAAACATTCAACTCAAATTTACATGAAGGAGAAAGAGCCATTCAATCAACTACAAATATAAAATATAAAAATTCTTTGGCCATATATTACATTGGGCGGCCTCTTGGCTCTTGGCCCTTTAAACCTCTCCTCACTTTTCATGTATTCCTCACTCACTGAACTCTTCAACTATCTCTTCCTCACAAAAGCACTCACATTTATACATAAATAATGAATTTAATTCATTCCAAAAGTCTCTCCACCTAATCCTCAACTAAATTAATTTTAGGTGTGGACTCAACAAAGTCCCGTACATAGAATTCCTACTCCCTAAATTTGCTACCTAATTCTATTTTCTCTCATATCCTTTTAATTATTAAAATAATATATATACAAAATCCTCACATTTATAATTTCTCTCCAAATTTATTTAAAAATAACAAATTAATTAATAAAACAATTAAAATGTCACACCCCCCTTTATTACATATTTAAATAATGAAAATTGGCCTTGATGCTCCAGCATCAGAATATTACAATGGATGGCCTTTCAACTCTTGGCCCTTTACAAAAGCTCTCAACCCATCTCTCTCTCTCTCTCTGTATTTCTCATTGTTTTCCATCCTCACATACTCCTCATATTTATACATAATAATGAGTTTATTCCAATCCATAATTTCCTCCACACAAATAGCAACTAAAATCTAAATTAGATTTATCCCTTTTTTGGACTCAACTAAGTCCCATTTAAGGAATTCCTAATCCCTAGATTTTCTACCTAATTCAACTCCACTCATATCCTTTAATTTATTAAAAGAATATTTACAATAATCCTCACTTACATTTTTCTCTCTTAATTTATTAAAATATGAGCATAATAATTTATAAAATAATTAAAAAGACATCACCCCCCTAATTACACAATATTTTAATAAAAACCAAGTGGGATGCTCATGCATCAATTTCTTGTGTCATTGTAACACTTTTGAGCATGGTACCGATGCTCAATTTTTCAGGATGAGGAATGCGGGAGCAAAGACACGAGCATTCAATTCAATTTAACAAGTGTTTTATTCACTATTATTTCTACTAGTGTGGAGTGTTATCACTCAGGTTTTCCTTGAAGTTGTGGAAAAGGAAAGTATACCCGAGGTAACCACAAACCAACCTTCAGATGCAGAATCTAGCCAATCTGCATCCAGAGAGGGCTCTCTCTTTATAATTTATCTTTGTTATTAGAAGGTTTTAGGCTAGTTATAGATCCAAGAGTTTGTTTTGAAAAATGGTGGAATCCACAAACTAAGGGCAAGGTTGAAAGTTTTCAGTCCATTGGGCTATGGAGTCAAAGGATGGCTTTACTAGATTTCTATTCTACACACAAGATGGCTTTACAGGGCAAGATAGCTAGACAGAGAACAATCCTTAAAATTTAAAGTGGATGGGATGATTTTGAAGGGGTGAAAGGCAGCTAAGAATATTTCACCATGTTCAAAAGAAAGAAATGAGATGACTACAAACAAAGAGCAATTAAGAATTCTTTATTATAGTAATCAAGAATGTTTAAATTAGCAAAGCAAGAGCATTTAAGAATTCGTGCTTATAACCAATTTAGAGGAAAACATTAAGAACAATCATATCTGAAATCAGAGTACAATTAAGTAAATTCTGATTCAATCCTTTATGTAAATTATTCAGAAATGGACATAATGATATTATAAACTGATATAAAACTTAAGACAAAGGGTAGAAAGACTTATTGAACTGCAGTCCAATACATGAATCCTGCAAAAAGTCCTGAGCTTCAAATCGTCATCCAGTAAGCCACGAATAAGTTTCTCCAAAATGCTTTTATTCCGAAAATCTCAATGTTACAGCAAAGTAATAGAATCCACCCTCAACACTTTCTTTGAGGGTTTATTTATACACAAAATAATTGCACATATCTCACACTATCTTAGCCTATAATTTGGGGTGACTAAGGAGTAATTTACAAATAAACAGGAGACAAATGGTCTCGTAGATAGCATAATAAGTAACTGCTGATGTGTTGTTTCCTTTCTTTGTGGATGTGCTGGAGGTAAGTGCTGAAAAAGGGCTCGTTGCTGTATTTTGGAGTAATTTGCTTTGCTTGCTTGATACTCTTTGTCTTTACGGATACTCTTTTAACCTGGGTGACTGATACTCTTTCATCTGTACTCATTTTATCCTTTACTTGATAGTAAAGATAAAATTCTCATCCTGAAAATAACTTTTATAGAATTTCCAACATTTCATTCCACCATTGATTATCTGGTATCATAGTCCTTTTGAGCTTTCTCAATGTTTCATCTGCTTCTGTGAGTTTGTAAAAGGTGGGCTCATTATGAAATAGATACTTTATTTCATGTTCCAAATGAAATAGATCCCTCACTCTATCATAGATGTTTCTCCCTGTTGGTAATGTTGATTGTGGTACACTAGGAGAACAAGCAGCTGTATTTTGAGCATGAGCATTTATTTTCTTTACATAGGTTTCCAAGTCCATTATTTGATCCTCTGAAAGCATAGGACTTGGTAACCCACTGTCAAACAAAGCTTGAAATTTCTCTCTGAAAATATTGATATCAACCAAAATGTCAGTGCACTTCCTTTCTAAATTCTGCATGAAAGTTCTTTTGATGAAAACTCTCTTTATTTCCAAAACTGTGCCGGTCCTATCCTCAATCCCTAATACTGCAAGTTGTTGTTTTGTCCTGGTGTTCAAAAATTGAATGAGCTAATTGGCCTGCTCAGGCCTGCCTCTTAATTCATTTCTGGTTCTGTTTATTTCTTCTTGGGCTATTTTAACCAACTCATTTTGTTCAAAAATAGCTTGAATAGAGGGCCAAATGCCCTTTATTAACTCAATGATGTTACCCCAAAGAATGTCATTTATTTCCTTTAAAGGCTTTTCCAATGAAAGATCTTTTTCCAAAGCCTGAACCAATTTTTCCAACCTTTTTATTTCTCTGGTGTTATCAGCAACTGTCTTTTTAGATGTATCATATTTTTCCTCCAATTTTACTAATTGCAATTTCGTTGTTTGGAGTTCTGTGACCCTTAGTTGTAGACTTTCCATCTGTTTTATTAATTCATCAGAACTCAAACCAGAAGTGTTTACCTGGGATGGCTGTGTTTGCTGACTTGTTGTTGTAGTACCTGTGGTTGATGTCTGCCTGATAGTTTCCTGTTCCTGCAAAGCTTGTTCCAATTCCTTCTTCGTTTCACTTAGTCGCTCGGTCATATTTAGGAGCAACTCCATTATTTCTTCTTGTGAATTCCCTTTTAGAACTTCTTGGGTCTGAGGGTGCCTTGAGGCTGGCAATTTTAGCTGCTTCCTCAGTGCAGCTATGTCATCATCTTTCTTCTTTATTAATGCCTCAATACTTTTAATGTCTTTGGGGTTATGACCCAAACCAATGATTATGTCTTCTAAAGACTTTATTCTGTTATCTTTGGCCTGTGAAGAGGCCTTCTCAATTTGCAATTGTGCAGTTGTGTTATTCAATGAATCCTGCAGCGTTATAGCTGCCATAGCCTTATTGGTAAGAGTAGAATAGACCATTTCCCCAGTTTGTCTGTGTAGCTCTATCTGGTCTAGAGGGTGGATATCTTTTGCCAAAACTTCAAAATTTGTTCTGATGTAATCAGCTGCTGAAGTGGGCTTTGGCACCTTTGCCTTAAAGTGGCTCATCAGCATTTTACCTTGTGAAAGGTCAAACGTTGACATTAGCCTTTCTTGATTATGGGGAGCCATCTTCATATACTGATCATATACCTTCATTTTCAATGGATCATTCTTTGCTTTAATATTAATGAAGGTTCTTTTAATATCCCCTGTATCTGTTTTTG
This sequence comes from Pinus albicaulis, assembly GCA_034641835.2. NCBI lineage: Eukaryota > Viridiplantae > Streptophyta > Pinopsida > Pinales > Pinaceae > Pinus > Pinus albicaulis. The sequence goes on from CM076577.1 coordinate 86,718,997, forward strand.
GTGGTCTGAAAGAGGATACCTCAGTACTTAATTGCTTTTGTAAGGCTTTTCCTTTCTGCCTGTGTTTGTTTCACTAACTGTGCTAGTTAGTTGACTGTCTTCCCTTCCATCATCAAACACTTCATCTATGATTTCTACATCTGGAAGTGGATCTGATTTGTGTTTTTTAGTTTGATGTACCTGTGAGGTCCCTTTTGGAGGTGTGGTATCTGGAACCTGCCTCTTCTTCCCTATTTCCACATTTAATGGAGTTTGAAACTCTGGAACTTGTGTGTGCTTTGCCTGTGTGGGAGAAACCTGTGATTGTTCAGGTGCTTTGGAAGTTTGTGGTTTCTCCGCCATGACCAAAGTTTCAATGACCTGGATTGCAGGTTCCTTTCCTTTGCCCTTTGATTATGCTGCAACTGATGGACTGCTTTCCTGTAATGTGTGCTGTAGAGTTGCTGCTGAAGAAGTGCCAATGTAGGGTACCTGCACTTGACCATAAGATTCTAGGTCAAAGTTTTTCTCAACATCTTTCATAATTTTATTCATTTTGTCAGCTTCACTTTCTTCCTCAACAAGTGTTCCTTCAACCCATTCATCTTGATTGGCATATTGTTCTATATCAGGAATCTTGTGGTGTATATAAGGGGATGATTTATTCTTTAATCTCTTTTCACAAATAAAACCAAATGGGTCATAAGGAACCCAACGGAAAGATGTTTGGAACTTTCTTTGTAATATATTTTCTGCCTCTCTCTCGGCATCCCTAGAGTTGCAGATGAAAGGACCTAATTGACTTTTGATCCTTAATTGAGCTTTCTTCTTTACACTACAAAAATGGATCACATCTGAATTGTTCATTTGCCTGAAGTATTCCAAGGCAAAAATCCTCATGGGCACATATCTTGGTAATCTGAATGGATGTAATTCACATCCATAAATTCTGATTACTGTATGGTTTTGATACAAATACCAATCCCCAACTTTATAAGTCCTCGAAAGTTGCAAGGTCTTTTTTATTTCATTACTGAGCCTTGGGGGAGAGATTCCTGTTAACAAAGTTGTTGCAGGGTATACAAACTGATCAATGAATTCAGTGTAGGAATAGGGAGAATCAGAGGAAGAATGAATTATGGGGGACCAAAAGATGACTGACCTGGGGTTTCCCTTGGCATCAAGTTTTTGAACAGGGAAAGGGAAATTTTCTGACTGATAGTAGATAATGAGATGATAGATGACTGAGGAATATTTAAAAACTTTTTCATCATCTAGCCTCATGAATTGATCATGGATCTTGTTGGCTATGAAGGAGGCAAAGTCATATTTAATCTCAGGAGGTTGCCCAGGAGTAAAAATGGATAGCAAAACCAAGGTTATCTCGTCCACATATTCACTGGTGTTGAATCCCAAGACAAAAGATATCATATTTACAATGAGGCTTCCCAATGTATTGAAATAATAAAAACCATAGGGAGGAGACCCTTTTGGCTGATGCTCAGGCAACATGAAATTCTGACACATGGATTTTAGCTTTTCTGGGGTTAATTGCCTGGTCTTCTCAATCAATTCTTCCATGGACAATGGTGCTAGTTCTTGGTCTGGTTCAAAATGTAACATGGCATTGATAGCCTGGGGAGTAATGGGAAACAGAACACTTTGATCAGGAGCTATTACAACCCTTTGAGTGGGATCATAGTTTGAATGGCAATAATGGATGATTTCTGGGAAATAAATGACTGAAGGGATGAGATACCTTGGGAGATTGGATTCCCACAACCCTATAAGATCTTGCCCCTTTGAGTATTCATCTCTGCAGCGACAATAACTCAAAAGGGGACTGTCATCAAAATGCAAGTCTTTAATTTGGAAATCTCTATCTACCAAATGTAAATATTCCAATTCACGGTGAGGGGCATTCAGTGGAGTGATATTCAAAGATGCCGGGGCCTCCATTTTGGTTCTTGTGGATTCAAAATGGAGGTTTCTGGTTTTCCTCACAGGCCGGGCGGGATTTCTAAAATGAAGGAAATTGGCACAATTTGTTGGTTCAGGGAACAATTACACAGTTTTAAAACCTCTGGGGAAGACTCAGTGATGATTTGTAATCACTAATTCAGCGAGAAACAAAGAAAACTGAGTTTTACTTGCAGTTGGGGCGGAAAAGGATAAATACCTGTTTTTTGGAAGAAACTGACTTTTAACAGGTATCAGGCGATGGCGGGACTGTACTCGAACACAGGTGCAGCGGAATCTTGGAGTGAATCAGATAACACAGTGAATTTCAGTGGAAATTCGAAAATCGCAGCAGAAGGCGCTGTTGTTTTTTAATAACGAAAATAACGGAAAAAGACGAAGAATTGGCTTTATTTACAATTTAAAGGGTTTTTTTTAGTTTTCCGAGGTGTGACGTCATCAACGTACGGGCTGACGTGAGCAAAGGTCGGGAGGTAAGTGGTAAGCGGTAACCCCGCACCGCTTTTTGGACGAGGGTGGTATTAGTTGGGCGGGCAGCGATTCCACAAAGTGATTGCCACGTGGACGGTGAACTGTTCAAATACCACCCATCCCCCACTGGTTAAAATGCTGACAAGGGATGGGTAGCGGAATTGACAGGGATCGTTGATCTGCGGAGGAGTGATCAAACGGTTTGAAATGATGGGGAGATCGCGGAGGGTTAAGGTGTGGACCCATCGGGCTTTAAAATAATTAAAATTTAATCTAATCACCCCGGGAGACATATAATAGGCGGAGAGTAAGGTTATTAGTTAATTCAGATAATTAACTAATCCCGTATTTATAATGAAAAGGGAGTCGTGGCGGGATTTTGTTAGGCGCGGGTTTTAAAATGTATTTTTGGGTTTAAACATACATATTGTATGTCTAAAGTTTCATTTTTTTTTATATATGTTTTATTATATGATAAATCAATTAATATATTTGACTTACCATAGGGGCGGGATTATTATATAAAGATAAATTTAACCAAAGGGCGTATAGTGGGTTTTTATTTAAATGTGCGGGGATATAAACACTTTGGTTAAACTTTATAATAGAGGGGTTTTTTGGGTTATTTATAAAAAGGGAGTTATATACTTAGGATAGGGTATTTTACTAGGGATTTAGTAAAATAGAGTTAAATGTAAATATGGCAAAGGACAAGGAAACTCAAAATATTTTTGCACATCTAAGAAAGTGATAACTTCTGAAGTAAATTGCAATATCTTATCTTCAATACTTAAACTTAGAATAGCAAGTTATCTTGAGGGATTTTTATGGAATTTTGCATGAGTTTCCTAAGCAAAATAGGATTTTACTTAGGACAAGGTTAAAGATGGATGATTATAATGATGAATTATCTCAAGTACTTAGGTCTTTTTGATCATTAGGCTGAGGGTCCGGTCCCTCCAGAAGTCAAGGAAATGCCTTGAGCCCCTTTGATCTCCAAATACCTTAGTACTTTGGGGGAAATTAGTAAAACTTTTGAGGGAAAGTGATGAGGGAAGTTAATGAGTTTGACTTTGCTTGCTGTGATTTTCCAGTGTATTTCCTGCTTTAGTACTTGTGATGAAAGTAAAGGATCAAAAACATGTAGCAGCATCATTCATCAGATAACACTTTGCAGCACCATCTACCTACCCTATCTACTTAACACTACCATTTTCTTTCTTTATTAGGGTGCATTTAGACTTGCAAACCCTTATCAATCTTTTTCTTTTTTACAAGGCAAATCTATCTAATTCTACCCTTATTACATCCAAGGGCTCAGATTAAGCTATTGAGCACCTTTTATTAACTCTACCTATCTACTTATCTACCAAGATTAAACTGTTTGGCTAGATATTTATTCTCTAATCTATAACATGAAATTGAAATATGAATAAGCCAAGTTTAAACAGTTTGACTATTCATGAATTGTAGCAAAAGTTTGACAAGCTGCACACAATTGCTTTATTACAAAAATGAAATAGTAGTGGCATTTGGATTTGCACACTTTCCTTGGTCTATTTTTTCTTGGGGTTCATTTCTTTCTCTTTTTTGACCATTTTATTTTTCTTACCCTTTGATTTTTGTTTTAGGGCATACCCTCTTTATATTTTTTAAATTTTTTTGATTTTTTGGTTTTTCAAGAATATGGAACACCTTTGCTCAAGAAAGAAGGTTTGAACATATTCCATAGTTCAATAAAGACAATCATGAAAGATGAAACCTATTGGTATAGGAGACTAACATGGAGGACAAATTTGATTATAAGACTATGAACGGATTGATTTATTTTGGACAGGGAGGATTTCAAAGATGTTGAACACTCAACTTTCTGCAATGAAGAATAATCAAGAACTCCTTCTTGATTACAACTATAGTCTTTGATTTCTTTTATAGCAACAATTTTCTTGTCCAGTGTTGTACCTGCATTCATCAACAAAATATTAGTTTGAAAAAAATAAGACCTTTCGGCCTCTTTTGATGCTTCAAGCACCAATCTCCCATCATCAACTTTCTGGATTTCAACAGATCTTGTTTTGAATTTTTGGCTGCTTTCATCTTTATCCTGTTGGATCAATATTTTTGTCTCCTTTATGTATTTACGGACATAACTTCCTTGATGCTCATGATCTTTCATCACAACTCCAAATAATTTCTGCTCAATTTCTCTGAGTTCAACATCATATCTGTTAATGTCATCTTCTGTACCTACAATCACATTATTATTTGAAAAGTTATAACATTCACTCAACTCTGTAAATGTTAAAAACATTTCACCCCTATCATGCATAGTGACTGCAATCTCTTCTGTATCAGGTTCTGGAGGCTTCACTTCTCCCTCAGGTTCCTCAAGCCATCGTTCTAATAACTTCTCTTCTGTATCAGGTTCTGGAGGCTTCACTTCTCCCTCAGGTTCATTCTTCTTTTGGTAATCTTCCTGAGTTATCCTATTTTTTGTTTCATCACATTGCAAAATTTTGTCAGCAGTTTCATTAAACAAATTAATTTGTTTACCTCCTTGGAATATCACTTTAGCATTTTCATTATGCTTCTACTCCATAACAGCTTCAACTGGATATCTTACACCAAACAAGAACTCATTTATGTGATCTTCCTGCCGCAACAATTCAGTACCTTCCTCCTTTGAAAGGCATTCTCCATCATACTTCCTCCTCTTCTGAACTATTCCAATAGTTCATGAGATCTTTCTCATTGATCTTGTCACCTAGAATTTCACCCTATTCTGGGCCACAAATGGAAACTTCCATTTTCAACTCAGCCTCTCTGAGTTCTTCACACCTCAACTGCACACTCATCATCTGCTCAAGCTTCCTCGACTCTTCTATCAATTGTATGTTTACATGTTGTTCCCTCTTTGCGTGTAGTCTCTGCCACTTCACTTTCTTCCTCATGGTCCAACCATGTGTCTGGTCTTTCATATTCCTCTGTAATAATTCCATCAACAATTCAAGGTGAACTGTTATCTCAACCTTATCCCGCTCATAATTTTCATCCGTCAACTGCTTACATATGCCACTTACCTTGGCATTTTTCTTCTTCTTTCTTCTATTGTGGTCTTCATCGGATCTTCTAGAATGACTATCACCAGTCATATTCTCCTCCTTTGTGAACTTCATCTGTTCACGTGTAGATTTCATTGAATCCCCTTTTCAGCAAGCCTCCATACTTGCCATTCAACCATGCAAGCTCTCTTCTTGCGCTTCATCACTTTTAGTTCTATGTCTTGGAATAACCTCTGGGAAATTCTCTTGCTTCACTTTGCTGCAAACAACACTTTAGTAATGCTCGTGTTATAATTACCAAACTCTTTGGGTGTCGGGCTCCACTGATCATGCACCCAATTACATTTAGACCTTTGACTTAGCTTACGACTCTTTGACTTCAGACTTTACACCAAATCTTCATCTTGGATGAAAATACTCAATCTTAGCGCGCTACGAAACTGTTGTAGGATGCAGTTTGATCAATCTTGCATGTTTTCAAAGGGTGAAAGGGTGTGTTTTTTTTTTTAAATTGATGCTGCTGAAGAATGTATAATGACCATAAGTGAAGATCCAATAGAAAAAAAAAGGAAAATGAAGATTCCAAATAAGTTTTTCAAAGGTGAAGTTCTGCGCTACGAAAACAACAGAGAGTTTCGTAACGCAGCAATGTTAACAGTTTTTGGCACTTCTTCAAAGGTTTTTTTTTTTGCACAGCTAGAAGGACGAAGTCACATGAGTTCAATAAGACATTTCCACATGTTTTTTAGCACAATTTGGTCAGTAGATGGTTTCAAGGAGCATAAATGAAGGTTACAACTATATTGCAAGAAACGTGTTCCTAGTTTTCAAGACAGATAAGGGACATGATTAGCATGTTTTACAACAAGGTTAGAGACATCATGAAGGTCGAAGACATGGATTTTCAGCTGTCAGTGGAAGCATTAAAGGTTTGAAAATGATTGGTGGACATGACACATATGAAAATGATCTATCCATGAGCTGGAGAAGACAATTTTGGGCGAAGATCATATTCTTGAGGTCATATTACTATAGTTTTTTTGATAAATATCAGTTGTTATGAAGTTTAAACATATCCAAGGCATTAATTTTGAATAAATTTTCAAGAAATTTTCTTGTACATCAGTTTCGTAGCGCGCTACGAAACTGCTGAAGCAGCCTTTCACCATGAAGAGCAAAACCCTATTTTCTGGCTTTCATATTAAATTTCAAAAGCGGTTTCTGGGAAACGTAAAATGCCTTTTTGAAAAATGAAAGCGGTTTTTCTTCCAAACATCCATATCTAAAAAAACCTCTCTCAGTGTATTTAAATTAATTATGGCATGGTATATACAAGGCTTTCTTTGAAGCCCTATTTTCATAAAATAGAGTTTTCCTGTTTTACACATGTTTTTCAAAGATAGAGTATGGAAAGCAGGAGAAGTATTTCCAAAAACCAAGAGGTTTTTATTCATGAAATAATTAAATAAAAAAACCTCCTTCAGTTTCTCACAATAAATCATGGATGAGAAGATAAAGGCTTTGTCCCAAGACCTAAGTTTCAGGGAAGAAACAAAAATAATTTGCTGAAGCAGTCTTTTCATCATTTTTCATAGCAAATTTTGAAGGAATTTTTATGAGTTTGGTTTTGAAACTTCTTGTGGGAGTGTTTCAAGTAAATATAAAGGATATAATGAAAGAAAAATATTGAAATATGTTGAATAAAGGAGTGAAAACACTGCGATACAAAAAGCGCTACGAAAGTGTGCTACTTTCGTAGCATAGATCTGTTTTTACTGTTTTGAGAAGACAAAAGTGGATTTTGCATAGCTGGCATGAAGGGATGACTTGGGAAATATGTCAATAATGTTCCAAAAATCAATTAGCCTCAAATTCATCAGTTATAAGTGGTTAGAACATCTCAAGAAACCAAAATAATCCTAAGCCAAAAAACAGGGAAACATGTTTCCTAATTTCTAGGGCAGTTTTATCATCAGCAGTAGGGTGAATTTAAGTGAATGGTCAACATCAAAATTCGACCTCATGGAGGAGCAGCTGTCAGATAGAATATCTGATTTTTAGATAATGTTTTTAAGTCATAATAAAGAGTTTTAATCCTAGTTGTATTAGGACTCTAGAACAGATAGTTTAACTGTCAGATGTAATTAAAAGTTTGTTTAAGCAATTGATAGGTGTCAAGCTAGAAAATTCAAATTTTTCTCAAGTGTTTGGAGAGAATCCAAGAATGTAATGATGACTCTATAAGAGACAAGAAGTCAAATTGCATAGGGCTGGAAAATTTTATCAGAACTGGCTACTTTTGTAAATACTTTGGAGGAGCTGATATATACAGAAGCAGTTTAACTTTTTTGAAGCTGAGATTATAAGTGTACTTCAGTGAGATTTATCTTCTATCATGTGTTTTACTTCCATATTTTTTATGCTTATTATTCAGAATTCATGGGAACATGCTCCGACTTCATTCAAGTGTTAATTTATGGTGAATTGAGTTCTTAGGTCCTATCTATGGATGGTTTTATTCAATGTTTGATGCTTATTACTCAGAATTCATGGTCATTTAGGATCTGACTTCCTTTAAGCGTTAAGCTTGGATAAATCTTTGTTAAATACTTTCCTTTCAATACCTTGATGTATCATGACTCAGAACTCACGCACACATGCTCTGATTTCCTTTGAACCTCAAGATATTGAGACTTTCCTAAGTGTGTCATCCCTTCATTGAAGTATATACAAGCCTCGGTTTTATAAGAAGAGCTATTTTGTTATCTTATCCTTATCACTAAATCCATAGCCCAATGGTAGCTTGTCTTCATCTTTCAACCTGCAAACATACAAAACCACAAACCATAGAGTTAGCCATCTATCTTTATACAAAATCATTAACCCTTGAGAGAGCCCTCTCAGGCTAAGGAGGCTATGCCTCAGCTAAAATATTGGTTTGAAATAGTTACACTGAGGTAGTCTGATCAACAGCCTATCAGGGTCCTATTTTGGTGATAACATTTTGGTGCGTCTGCTGGGAGTCTGAAGATTATTCATTCCCGAAATCAAGAAGCTGAAATTCTGAAGGTAGCAGGAGCTCAGGAAGCTGTTCGAGGCTGCAAAACTACCTTGGCGACTACACACTATTGGAACACCTAATCCTACATGGGTAGGTGTGGAATGCGAAAAGTCACAATGGAGTCCAAGTGACCTTGGAATGTGAAACCAAGAGTCACACCATTGTACTATAAATTTACATCTTTGTATAATGGAAAATATGAGCTACATGCTTATCCTTCATTGTCTTGAGTTTCTTGTTGTGTTGTATGTGTTTATCTTTCCTCCACACTGTGTATGTTTAACATGGTATCAGAGCGGGCGATTGCTAGCCCTGCTCCAATTTGAGTGAGAGCCATAGGTTTATGGAAATTTGTGCCCTTCATTAGATTTTCTACTGCGTATGTCTAACTTTCTTATGCATTGAAACACTGTTTTTCTACTTGGTGCGGAGAAGGTTGAATCGGTGTGAAGACCGAAGCAAGGTGCTGCATAAAATGGTGTGATTACAGTTGGCTTCGATACCATTATTCCACACCTATTTGAGCTTCCTTGAATAGCGCTGGTCCATGAAATATCTGCGCACTTGATTTTTCTCAGCGTACAAGTTCCTGGGTTAAGCTTCGTTCCTGCTGGCATAATTTGTAACGCATATTCTGTTGGCACCATTTTTGTAATGCATATTATGCTCCTACATGCATTACTCCTGTCACGAATACCCATAGGAGAACCCTCCGGCCAACGTTTAGATGATTGTCGTGTCTTATGGGGATGACAACCCTTAGTTCGATTACAGATTCTCTGAACCTGGTTACATGACTACTCATCCACCGTGTCTGTCACCGTTTGCAGAGACGGAAGTTGGCATTATTACCTGAAAATTTTTACAACAGATAACCTATTCTGTACCCTGCTTTTGACATTTAATATCTGTTCTTTCTCCCCGCCCATTTAGTGCGGTGTTCGAGGAATAGAATTTCGACAGCAAACATTATTTAGCTCCATAGTCTCCCGTGGTTTTCCGAAAACATTCCCAGTGCGAGCATAAGCAGTGAAACAATCGACAGAAGAGAAAATAGAGAGTGTTCCAAAGACCTGTTTGATTTTTTAAATAGGCATGCTTTTTCCATTCTGTATCAATTGAAGGCTAATGGCTATGTCTGCAATGATTTTGATATGCAGGCATTTTCGTTAAAAGATATGCGAGCATTTGTAACATGAAGAGATTCTAGAGCAGGCTTGTAGGAACTCATTAGTATGTTTCCACCTGCAAATGCATCAACAAGATACATAGAACCACAACGGAGGTCATACGCATCAGCGACAATGAAAGGTTTGCCGGTCCTAAACGGAGGTCATACGCATGGAGACAGTGAAAGTGTGATCTGTGCATCCACAACACTGAAAGCTACTCATCATTTGGTTTTGATTCAATGATTCGAATGTCATTTTCATCTCCAGCCCATTTATAACGATGATGATGCTTCTATTCCCATGTTGTTCATCATATACATGTTTTCTTCTTTTGCGTCAAGTTCCCTAGATCGATCTAGTAATGGTTGGCTTCTTCAGCGACAACAACCATCATACTAGGGTTTCGATTTGAGTACAATGGTGGCTTTGTACCTGAAAATGGTAGCTATATATTGAGTATGTTTCTTCTTATGAAATTATTTTTGCAATGTCTACAGAGAAAATAGTGGCCTTCTCCCCTTGTTTGAACTTGGAAACAATCAAAGGTATGCCAAAGGCCAATGGATGAGCTGTAGTAGTAAATGCATGGCTAAAATATGAGAAACATGTGCAACAAAGTGAAACTGAAATATGAAAATAGTTCTTATTGAAGGAGAAATAATTAGTATTTTTTGCCTTAAAGGGCTATCTGATGCACATTTACAAAAATATTTTGTTGTGACAATGTATTGATAGTGGGTGTTGTTTCTTCTCTACTGTTGTGAACATTTATTGAAGTGTAAGCTTGAGTAGTTGAGGAAAATGGCTAAAATTGATGATATATTACAACTATTAAACATTCTCACTCATTCGGTTGTTGATGAGGTGGTGAAAATCAACAAGAACACTCTTATGGACATTAAAAATTGTCTACAAAATGCACATGAGAAGATTGAGTTTTTGCAGTTGGAATCTCAGCTCCAGCAAGATGAACTTCAGCAAAAGAGTCACCATTCTGAACATGTTTCTGTTCAGAAGATTGAGAAGGACTCCCATCAGCAGAAAGTCAATCAAGTTGCAGTTGATCCTCATTCAGTGCCTTGTACTAGAGCATATTTACATGCGGATGCAGCAGTTCAACCTGCACTTCTCAAGCCCATCATCAGACCTTGGGAAGAGCTTGTCCACAACAAGCACCGAACTGGTCTTGGATATGAAAAGGATGTGTCCTTTCATATTCCAGACTACACAAAGCCCATCATATTTCAGAGTGTCGGATTCATGTATGACAGTTCACCTGCAGCTGTTTCAGATCCTGTTCCGCTTCCACAACAACAGATTGAAAAATGCCAACACTGTAATCGAGTTGGCCATATGAAAGATCACTGTTTTGATCTTCATCCATGCAAGCACTGTGGTCGGCACACCCACTCTTCAGACAGATGCTTCAGAAACAAGCCTCCTGCAAGAACCAAGATTCATCTTGGATGGATCGCTTCTTGGCAATGGGCATCAGCAGCCAAGAAGATGTTTACGACACATGTTAGAACTTGTTCACGGATATTGAGAAAACTTGCAGTTGAGTTTTCGCCATCATCTCACCTTGTCCCTGACAGGGGGGAAAATGGTGGTCATGTACAAGCTTCGACGTTAGATCAAGCGAGCCTGAGCCACAATATCTCATTCCATGTTCAGAGTTGTAGCCAGAGACACAGCCGTTCAAGCGAGCCTGAGCCACAATTCGTCATTCCAGATTCAGAGATGTAGCCAGAGACATGGATGCCCATGAGCATGCCTTCGGTTGGTGGAAAACCTTAAACCATCATCTTTGGTTGGTGAATAACCTAAAACCATCACAGGTAGTATACCTCCCTTCTTTTAGGTCGAAGGTCCCCCTTTCATATATGAGGAACACTTCCTCTAGCAGAAGCCTTCAGCTTCTTGCCAGCATTGGTTGAGTTCCAGGAAATGCTTCAAGCATTCCAAAGTTGTTGGTAATCCTAAAACCATCACAGGTAGTAGACCTCCCTTATTTTAGGTTGAAGGTCTCCCTTTTTTTATGAGGGACAATTCCTCTAGCAGAATCTTTCAGCTTCTTGCCAGTTTTGGAAGAGTTCCGGGAACTGCAACAAGTTTTGCGTTCCAGTGTTGGTGGTCATCCTTAAACCACCTCTTTTTTCCAACATTTCAAAGAGTTGATTCAGCCCAAGTGTTGACATGCATACTTTGCATATTTGTATTACAACTCTCTTCTTGGACTCACACATACCCCTTCGGACTAAGGGGGGATGTTGGAACACCTAATCCTACATGGGTAGGTGTGGAATGCGAAAAGTCACAATGGAGTCCAAGTGACCTTGGAATGTGAAACCAAGATTCACACCATTGTACTATAAATGTACATCTTTGTATAATGGAAAATATGAGCTACACGCTTATCCTTCATTGTCTTGAGTTTCTTGTTGTGTTGTGTGTGTTTATCTTTCCTCCACACAGTGTATGTTTAACACACACATTAAATAACAAATTGCAAGGTGACTCCACTTCCTGAAGATTAGTAGCTAGATGAAGTTTCAAGATGAGTTCCATTGCAAGAATGAATGCTAGGTATGCCCTTATGAATTGGTCTCATATCCCTGGTTTTCCAAATCCCATGCCAAAGGTTGAATGGTTAGATGATCTTCCAATATTCAAAGATGAAAATAAAGACAATGTTGCTCTTCATTTGGTTAGGTTTCTTCTGCATGTACATAGTCTTAAGGTTCAGATCCCTAAATACTGTCTTATGAAGATGTTTATGACCACTCTAGAATGAAAAGCATGGTCTTAGTGTGTGCTCAACTTAGTTTTCCTAAATTGAGGTCATAAATTGTCGACCAGGGTTAGTAAACTGCTGAAGTGAGGTGCACTATATGTGCCTAGGTGTCTGTTTCTCACTACGTTGTGTTTAGTGTTTTTCTGATGTTTTTGGTTTTATGGTTTTATGTTAGAAAGGAAAAGAACTAATTTTTGACAAAGAGAAGTTGTTGGACACACTTAAAACAGAGAAAAACCTATTGTAAACTGTGTATGGCACTAAAGAATAGAAAATGCAAAGCTTGATAATGACTCATAGCAAGGAAACAAATCACAACATGAACTCAATAACTCATAACATGAACTCATCCAATTCATTGATTAGAAATATGTTGGAATAGATTGAGAAAAGGACAAGTTTAGTGCAAATGAGGTTCTCCTAAGTAAACAATCATCTTACAATATTACAAAGAATCTCGTCCATGGCTAGAAGTTTATTAGAACACAATTGGAAAAGACTATTTGTAGCACAATAAGATTTCTACTTTGAATTTACTTGTAATGCTAAGACTAATCCATTCTGCAGCTCAACTTATCACTACTAAACCTCATTCAAAAGTTAAATATTTTCTAGAATAGTTTTTGGGAAAAGGCTTATTCGTGAAATTGAAAAAGATTGCAGAACAATCAAGGCCTTAAACTGATATCACTAATTCCTGTCCATATGATGGTGCATTAATAGAAAGTCAGAACAAGAGTAGTTTGTAAAAAATGAAGGCCATGAAGTCTAATTTTGACAGTTAATACAACTTAAAGAACAATGGATAACACTGAACTAGAATGCAATTGATCAAACTTGAAACACAGTGACCACAACTAAACTAGAATGCCATTAACCTAACTTGAAATGCAGTGAACTGGAACTGAACTAGAATGCCACTAATCTAACTTGAAATATGGTGAACAGAGTTGAACTAGAGTGCCATTATCAAACTTGAAATATAGTGATAGAATTAAACTAGAGTAACATCTACCTCTGGAGTACTACAACTAAACTAAAATGCAACTAATTCTATGAAATGTTTCAGCTCTGTCTGATTCGGAGTTAGTGGTTTTTTGGAATAATTTATAGAACATGACTGGCTGCAACATATTATGTAAATGAGCATAAAAGCATAAAATTCAACAAAATACAACAAAGCTCTAAAACACCACAACTATGTCTCACCCAGAGTTAGTGATATTTTGGAAGAGTTTATAAGAACAAGACTAGCTGTAACAACTGATGTAATTGAGCACAAAATCATAAAGCTCAGAGAAATGCAACTAACTCCTAAAATACTACAGTTATATCTCATCCAATGTTAGTGGTATTTTGGAATAGTTTGTAAGGATAAGACTGACTGTGGCATCCACTGCAAGTAAGTATAAAAACACAAAGTTCAAAAAATTGATTAAACTAGGAATGAAACAAGGCTAAGTTACTTATCTAAACCATATGAACAAAGCTTCTCAGGTAGCAGGGGCCCTCTACCACCGTATTAGCACGCAAATCTAGTCAAGATTGACTCATCTCTTGCAATAAAGTGATGCTTCTTTCATTAAAGGAGAAATTCTTCGAAAAACAGAGTATTACGGTCTTCTGAGATCTAGCAACAAAACAAAATCTAACTAGCTATTTCTCGGTCTCCTGAGCCATACTTATAACAAAATTACATAATTTTCTTTGAGATAAAACAGGAATAAATGTCTTTCCCAACTCAAATCAAACTAGAACTCTGGTGGTGGTCTCGTACTATGATTAAGGACATCTGTACAGCCCTTGTCCTATTAGAAGTCTATCTCCTAGTTTTGGTTTCCCACATGCATAACCACCTGTAGACTCAAGCTCAGACTTCATGGAGAGCAATAAATGATGGGGGAGTGATGTGGAATACGACCATATGCGTTTTTCCTTGAGGTGACACCTGGAACCTGCGTAAACATGAAGATAGTTGTGGAATAGGCGACTGGCTACAGAATGAATGTGTTATGTAGCCGAGTCTAGTCAAAAATTGCTACAATAACAAAATCATGAAAACATAGCAAGTTAGTCATTATATACATTCTTAAAGTAATCCTAATCAATCCTATAGATCATTTAAGCCTGTAATTGATGAGGGATAAAGGAAATGAAGTGAAATGTGGTGGAAAAGAAGGACATCTTTGGGGCTCAACACTTAGTATAAAGATTTAGCAAATTGTTCATTATATTCTCTTGCTAAATTTAATGATAAATTCTATGAGATGTATAAAGAGTGTCATCCCTCCTTATTGTTGGTCAAAGATTTCTGTAAAAATTCTTTGAGTTTTATTCAGTATTTGGAGGATTGTTATGATGATGATGAATTTATGGATGAAGAAATTTTAGAGGCTCTTCATAACAATACATTTCAACACCTAGAATAAAGGATAACATCCCATGATATGCAACATGGAAATCAACAGGAGTTTACTTATGAAAGTCTTGTTACATCCTCTGAGATTGATGTAGTGATGCAGTAGACTTGCAAGTCCCTTGATCATCAGGAGAATGAGAATCAGTTCAAACAACAAGAGGAAATATTGGAAAATTTTTGCTACAATCCTCAAGCAGAGAAAAAGGTTGATTATTTATGTCATACTTTGCAGTAGCCTACTTCAAAGAATGATCATAATAATGAAGACAATTACATTGTCTATGGGAATCATTCAAAAAAGCAGTTGGATAGCATATCAAAGGAATCTTGTGTGGCTGAGAATCAGTTGTCCAAAGATATAGAATGTTATGATGATCATCAAACTAACCATGTTTTCTTTGATCCTATAGATGAATACATGGAAAAGCTTTGCACACTAGTATTTCATTTTCATTTGCATTATGAAGATCAAATAAATTATAAGTTGCTTTGGTCATCTCACTATCATGGTTATTTTGAGGTTGAATGCAGTCAAGAGCTTCATATATCAGAAAAGACAATTGATTGGCTTTATTGGAAATATCATGTTGCCTAAGCTAACGTGGAAATTGCAACTGATAGAGTAGATAGGAATTTACAAATAAGCTCAAGGTAGGTTGACTGAGAATTTTTAGTAGATGCAGTTTGAGTCCTTCTTGCAGAGACCAACAAATTTGAGCCCGAGGTGAAGGCCATAAAAGTTTGAAGCAGATTGGGAAGAATGTTAGAGTTTTATTTTAAAGGATGGATAGTAGCACTGGAGCTACGGGTTCTTAGTGTACCACAGAGGCACACTATCCTAAGTGGAGCCACTGTTATCACTATAAATTTTTTTTGAAACTTGGACAGTTTGTATTTGTTCTTAAGTCATGGTCTTAGAATAGGGGTCAAGTCATTTTCATGTTTTTAGAGTCTATGTTATAAGGTTAGAGTTTCATTACCATCATAAAATAAGGTCCAAAAACTTTGTTTTACATTTTAGGGGTCCCATTTCATGTTTCGGAAATTATGTGTTTAGTCAATTTGCAAAATTTTTCAAATAAGCCACAAAACCACGTTTTCATAGCACAGACAATGTAAAAAACTACTTTTGCGCTACGAAAACGCTGGTCATTTCATAGCGCAAAACCCTGGAATTACATTCAGCACGCTATGAAATCGGGGATTCATAGCATGTCTTGTTAGTTATCAAATCCACCAGAATTCCGTTAATCATTCATGGTTAGGTGTTAGCCACGAGTCTTTTCTCACACATGCAACCATTCATAGCCATCATAACATTCATTTGAGCTCATTTGTCGTATGTCATTTTCAAATTTGAGAGGAGCTAGTTTTGGTTTTATTGTCTCATACAAGAAACATATGATGCATACCTTTCCCAAATGGTAATCTCATGGTAAGTGGAAACCAAAGCTTCTCTTTCATTCATCAAGCGAGGCAGTTTTACTCTGAAATCAAGTGAGGCAGTGTCCCTGCAATCAAAGAGGCCAAGTTTGTGAGAAGGGTAAATGTGAATTTAAGGGATACTCATAGGAGGTTAAAGAGGCACATTGAGGATCTTGAATCAAATTGGAAAACTCCAAAGAAAGTCAGCTACAACATAAGTAAGACAGTAAGTAACAAATCCATGATATAATTTTGTTTTGGGAAGGTCATCACTTTTGGAAACCATGGCAAAGTTGACTTATAGTGTTATCAAAGTCCTCATTAAAGACTGTAGATATTCTCAAGGTTTAAATATGATGAAGAAACTGTGTAAATATGAGACACACATCAGTTTCGTAATGCGCTACGAAACTACTGTAGGTGTCATGCATAGCAGTTTCGTTTTCGTAGCATGCTATGAAATTGCTGTAGGATGCAGTTTGATCAATCTTGCAAGTTTTCAAAGGGTGAAAGGGTGTGTTTTTTTTTAAACCTTGATGCTGCTAAAGAATGTATAATTACCATAAGTGAAGATCCAATAGCAAAACAAAGGAAAATGAAGATTCCAAGTAAGGTTTTCAAAGGTGAAGTTCTGCACTACGAAAACAGCAAACAGTTTCGTAGCACAGCAATGTTAACAGTTTCTGGCACTTCTTCAAAGGTTTTTTTTGGGCACAGCTATAAGGGCGAATTCACATGAGTTCAATAAGA
Organism: Pinus albicaulis; assembly: GCA_034641835.2. Taxonomy (NCBI): domain Eukaryota; kingdom Viridiplantae; phylum Streptophyta; class Pinopsida; order Pinales; family Pinaceae; genus Pinus; species Pinus albicaulis. Next base: position 86,736,110 of record CM076577.1, read on the forward strand.
CATTGCCACATGTTTTTGAGCACAAGTTGGTCAGTAGATGGTTTCAAGGAGCATAAATGAAGGTTACAACTATATTGCAAGAAACGTGTTCCTAGTTTTCAGGACAGATAAGGGACATGATCAGCAGGTTTTACAACAAGGTTAGAGACATCATGAAGGTAGAAGACATGGATTTTCAGCTTTCACTAGAATAATTAGAGATTTGAAAATTATTGGTGGACATGACACATATGAAAATGATCTATCCATGAGCTGGAGAAGACAATTTTGGGCGAAGGTCATATTCTTGAGGTCATGTTACTATAGTTTTTTTGATAAATATCAGTTGTTATGAAGTTTAAACATATCCAACGCATTAATTTTGAAGAAATGTTAAAGAAATTTTCTTGCACAGTATTTTCTTAGCACGCTATGAAACTGTTGAAGCAACCTTTCACCATGAAGAGAAAAACCTTGTTTTCTATCTTTAGTAGTAGAGTTCAAAAGCGGTTTCCGGGCAACTGAAAATGAATTTTTGAAACCAGAAAGACATGTTTCTTCCTAACATCCATAACTAAAAAAACCTCTCTCCGTTGCTTTAAATTCATTATGAAGTGGGAGATACAATGCTTTCTTTGAAGCAGTATTTTTCAGAAAACAAAGTTTTCCTATTTTACACATGCTTTTCAAAGACAGATTCGGGACAGCAGGAGAAGTATTTCCAAAAACCAAGAAAGGATTTTATTCCTGAAATAATGAGCTACAAAAAACTCCTTCATTTTCTCAAAATAAATCTTGGATGAGAAGATAAAGGCTCTATCCCAAGACCTAATTTTTAGGGAAGAAACAGAAATAATTTGCTGAAGCAGTCTTTTCATCATTTTTCATAGCAAATTTTGAAGGAATTTCTATGAGTTTTGTTTTGAAACTTCTTGTGGGAGTGTGTCAAGTAAATATAAAGGCTATCATGAAAGAAAAATATTGAAATATTTTGAATAAAGGAGTGAAAACACTGCGCTACGAAAAGCGTTATGAAACTGTGCTACTTTTGTAGCGCAGATATGTTTTCACTGTTTTGAGAAGACAAAAGTGGATTTTGCATAACTGGCATGAAGGGATGACTTGGGAAATATTTCAATAATGTTCCTAACATCAATTAGCCTCGAATTCACCAGTTAGAAGTGGTCAGAACATATCAAGAAACCAAAAGAATCCTAAGCCTAAAAACAGGGAAACATGTTTCCTAATTTCTAGGGCAATTTTATCATCAGCAATAGGGTGAATTTAAGTGAATGGTCAACATCCAAATTCGACCTCATGGAGGAGAAGCTGTCAGATAGAATATATAATGTTAGATAAGGTTGTTAAGTCATAATAAAGAGTTTTAATCCTAGTTGTATTAGGACTCTAGAACAGACAACTTAACTGTCAGATGTAATTAAAAGTTTGTTTAAGCAGTTGATAGGTGTCAAGCTAGCAAATTCGAATTTTTCTCAAGTGTTTGGAGAGAATCCAAGAATGTAATGATGAATCTATAAGAGACAAGAAGTTGAATTTCATAGGGTTGTAAAATGTTATCAGAACTGGATACTTTTGTAAATACTTTGGAGGAGCTAATATATACAGAAGCAATTTAACTTTTCTAAAGCTGAGATTCTAAGTGTACTTCAGTGAGTTTTATCTTCTATCATGTGTTTTACTTCCATATTTTTTATGCTTATTGCTCAGAATTCATGGGAACATGCTCTGACTTCCTTTAAGTGTTAATTTATGGTGAATTGAGTTCTTAGGTCCTATCTGTGGATGGTTTTATTCAATGTTTGATGCTTATTACTCAGAATTCATGGTCATTCATGCTCTGACTTCATTTAAGTGTTAAGCTTGGATAAATCTCTGTTAAATACTTTCCTTTCATTACGTTGATGTATCATGACTCAAAATTCATGCACACATGCTCTGATTTCCTTTGCCTCAAGATATTGAGACTTTCATGAATGTGTCATCCTTTCATTGAAGTATATACAAGCCTCAATTTTATAAGAAGAGCTATTTTGTTATCTTATCCCTATCACTAACTCCATATCCCAATGGTAGCTTGTCTTCATCTTTCAACTTGCAAAGATACAAAACCACAAACCATATAGTTAGCCATATATCTTTATACAAAATCATTAACCCTTGAGAGAGCCCTCTTAGGCTGAGGAGGCTAAGCCTCAGTTAAAAGATTGGTTTGAAATAGTTACACTGAGGTAGTCTGATCAGCAACCTATCAGGGTCCTATTTTGGTGATAACACACTACAACCTTCACAAAATTAAAATGTGGAAAATAATTGTGTGGAAACAAGATCTCAACAAGAATGAATCGTAGACACATGAGACCGTTATTTTTGGACCAATGTCCCTGGAAAAACCCAATGCGGGAAAACAAGTGCAATAGTTGAGGGTATGTTTATTATGCAATAATTTTCTAAGTACAAATATATGATTGTTGAAACTGACAGATCATATAGAGGAAATCCGAAAAATAAAATATTGTGAGAATATCTCACTCTGCCACAAGAATCTGACACTGACCTTAGCTCGAGATGAGTTGCTCTACGCTACCTCTATGCATTGAATGCATCACCTTGCTTAGTCTCTCTGTCACAACTGAAGCTACCATCTCTCTATGTGTTGGATATCTCTGCTGATTGGAAACGAGGCCCGTCTGACCTCCGAAAACTCACTCCAGTGATTGGCTCTAAACCCCGATTATTTCCTCAACATAAAATTGAACTCCCTCTGAATCTCTACGCAGTCCCTGCATGGATGGCTCTATGCTACTCTCTGTGTCCTTTAACTGTTAATTACTTGAACAATTTATTTACTGTGTTTTACGGTAAATACTAAAACTCATACACTATAGCCTTCACAAAATTAAAATGCAGAAAATAAATGTGTGGAAACAAGATCTGAGCAAGAATAAATCATAGACACATGACACTATTATTGTTGGAACAATGTCCCCAGAAAAACCCAATATGGGAAAACTGGTGTAGCAGCTGAGGGCTTTTTTATTATGCAGTAATTTTCTGAGTACAAATCTATGATTTTCAAAACTGAAAAATCATGCAAATGAAAAATGAAAAATAAAATATCATGAGAAGATCCCACTCTGCCACAGGAATCCGACACTGACCTTAGCTTGAGATGAGCTTCTCTACGATGCCTCTGCATCGCCCTGTGTAGTCTTTTTGTCACAACTGAAGTTTCCCTGTCTCTCTATGATGGATCTCTCTGCTGACTGGAAACAAGGCCCTTCTGACCTCCAGAAACTCAAACTCCCTTTGAAGCTCTACGAAATCCGCGCATAGCCTCTGCGTGGATGGATCTGCATTTCTCTCTGTGGAACTTACTGACTCCTCTGCTTTGCACTCTCCGGATCAGGAAACTATTCCAACCGGAAATTATCTCTGCCCCTCTTTGCAAAATTATTCTTGATCGATTTTCCCCTGGAGCACTGCTCTCTAAATAATTTGGATCTCTGGATTTTCTCTCTCGATGTGTTTTCCCAATGATCCATCAAGTCCTTATAATCTTTGCGTTGAGTCTTCGATGATTGAGATTAAATTGTTAATCAACGACTAAGATTAACTTTACTTGATCTATGACTTTTCTAGAAGATTCACACTCTTTTTTAATTAATATCTGTAGAAATTTTAATCACTGATATGTTATCCACCGATATTCTCCTGATCACACACTATTTTATCTTCATGCACAATACAAAATCTCTTCTACCATTGATCATCACATGCGGAAATAAAATCAATTTCATGCACACATTAAAACCATAAAAATTCACACATATGAACACAGTGTTTTAACGGGAAAGCCTGAAGCTAAAAACCCCAACTATCTGTATATAATATATGTCATAGAGATCATGTAACAATCATCATACAAAGCTCCTCACAAGCTCTCAGTATAATCTCCACTTGCTACACACTAATCAGGCCTAATCTTGCAAATCCCATGCACCGATCTTTGCCAGCCTTTAGCCTGCCTCTACTGCGCAATCCCTGCTGAAGAATGCCTCTTGATGAGAATTTATTACCCTAGCCTTGCTCACACAGTATTTATAGGAATCTCTACTGAGTTTTGGATGAAAACCATGCATCACTTATAGTCACAACTGATAGTCACACTTGCCCTTTCACCTATCTCTGCACTGGTCTCCACTGAAACTGTCCATGCACTGAAGTTAAATGATGTATTATTTATTTGATTAATGAGTTTATAATAAGTGAATTAATTAATAATTAATTCACACCACGCTCACTAATTGTATCAATTAGTTAAACTAGATACAAATAGCTCAACTATGTTTAGATTAGTTAAACTGAACACAACTCCATTAACTCCCTCAATCAACTCCACCAAACTCTGTCACATGAGTTATAACTGAAGTATCCATGCAATAGCTCCACTTAACCCTCAAGAATAGCATAATTCCTTCTGTCAGCTCCTGTGCCACATCTTTGCACTTAACTGAAGTGCTCCAAGAGAATAAGATAATGTTTAGAGTCCAAATATTATTAAGAGCTAATAAAATTCAACATATCTATTTTTAGACAGGCAATCTAAAAATAGATTCCGCCCAATATGTCTAAAAATAGAAATCCATCTATTTTTCCAAATTGACCAACCATCCACAAATAGCATCCCACAACTCATAGAATATGATCCATATGTCTAAAAATAGACTTTGCGACAAAAATCACCTGTGTGGCCCCCACCTAGTTTAGGTGATCACTTTCCAACTAGGATCAGGAATGATGTTTCAGGATGCCTCCTTCATTGTTTCTTATTTCAATCTTCAACAATATCCATTAATTATTTAATTTCCTAAGTTTAGACTTAGGGTCCCATTAAAAATAATTAATTGTTTCCATAAAACATAATCTGAGTGGAATTTTCCAAAATCATTTCTAGGTTCTTTGGAATACATGTACCTAAGCCTCCCTACAAAATTTGAGACGTAGAGCACATCCGATGCTACTAGAAATCAATAATGTAAACTTCAACAAAGGAAAGGCATTCCTGAGACACATAGCCATGGTACAAGTGACGTAGATCACTGCTCGAGTCAAGAAATTGTATGCACTCGAGGTAGAAGATTCATGCAAAGCCTTGAGGAGCAAGGAAGAGACTAGATATATGGTGGTTGAGATGGAGCAAGTTATACCTCTCATCATGTAGCCTCAGAAGCAGTCTCTGGAAGTTGTGGAACAACCACAAATGGAGAAGCAGAGAGGAGGAACAGTGGAGACATCTACTCAAGTAGAGACCTCTAGTAGGGGGGGATTTCAACCCTATAGGGTTTTAACCCTATACATAAATTACGTGCAAAAAATTATTAAAATATAAAATAAGCAAATGCGACATCATAAAACAAATACACACTGAGATTTTCCCCTGGATCTCAGTTTCCCAAAACCAAGACTACTAGATTGATTTTTCATTATATTCCTTTCAATGTTACAATGCATATATATACATGCCGAAGCATTCATAAACCTAAATCCATTAACCTTGGATTAGAACATAATCGTAGTTCCCTTGACCAGATCTACAATGTACCATGGACAGAAAACAGTCATGCCCTAAACCATGTGAAAACCCATGCACAAAACCATAGTTAGGTCTACCCACCTATTATAGGGTCCAAAAAAACAAATTCCTGGGGTGTTTCTTTGGACCCTAACTCTATCATCGTATCTTATCAAGATAAAAGTCTTAATCTAGGAAACATTATCCTGACATCGAAACCATGCTTTTAGGAATGAAGCAAGAAACAACAACCCATCTGTGTTGCGCAACATGTCTTGTTGGCAAGTTTTTCCACGTGCTAGATGAGAGTTGGCCGGTGAATAGGAAATGAGTATACTTCTAACACAACAACACACTCATCCATTCTCCCCATGACATGTGGCATCCCTGAAAACAACATATGAAATTGTGCGCAACATGTGCAAAATGTTGTGCAACAAGATTTCAAACGTATGTTCACACACCTCATTTCCCGCTTCAAAATTCACAAGATGACCCAACTATTATATCAAAAATTCAGAATACTAACACAGGTTTCAGAGTGACAAAAAGTGACACATACAATTTCACAAAAAACTAAATGGGTTATGTTGCGCAACACTGACAGTTTCCAACAATCATTAAAACTTGAAAAACTCACAAGTAAACAATTACCTCCTCTTCCTTTTACTGGTTGAAGGCTTGTTGGGAGATTCCTTAGTCTCAGTGCTTTTGGATGGAATATCATCTTATTTGATCAATGTTGGCTAAGGTGACTATGACTCTGGATGTGATTTAGGCCTTGGCCTAGGTACATTACCAGGAAGAAGTATGCCAACTTCCTGTTGGTATTTTCTCACTAACCTCCAAGCCCTTGACAAGTTTTGTTGCATGTACTTGAACCTTCTCTTCAACACTAAGTTCCTGGAATATATATTCCTTAATTTTCTCCTTGTAGGGAGAGACCATTTGAGGAACACCTTTTCTATGTCAATTGCCTTAGAAGCTTCAATCATTTATTTATCAACACTCACATGCAAATGGTTAATGGGTTTCTTGAAGGCTTGATTATCCTGGGTTATTTACAACACTTTCTTTTGACATTCCTCAAGCTCTTCCAAATACCTGTGATACTCTCGCCATTGATCAAAATCAGGTATGTCTGGTGACAAATTTGTTTGTTTGATTTGTTGCACCCATCATTATTGAACTTTTGATTCTCTAGTTGCAGGCCTTATAGACTCCACCTTGGGCTTCTCCAACCATTCAACATATGCAACCTGTTTACCTTTTTCCTGTGCAGTAAAATTAAGGGGTTCCTTTGATTCCTCTTTTGTTTGGGTTGCATGTTCAGTTGTTTGTCTAAGATTTACATTTCATGTGTATGATACCTTGTTATAAATATATATCCAAGGAATACAAATTTTGACAAGAAACATTAATCAAACACTTATGTTTGCTCATTTTCCAATTAATAAATAAGAAAGAAGAAATAATAAATGATGTTTAGGGCCTCAAAACAGCTCTGGAAGTTTAGGACTCAAAAAAATGCCAAAAATTGTAAATTGTGCTACAATTAAGGAAACTAAAAGAAATGATGGTGGGGGTCAAAATTGGAATAGACGGGTGGCCACCAATATCCACCTGGATAAAACAAGCTCTTCATTCATGTCCTAATTCTTGTTGAATATTCTTAAGGTATCTTATTAGTTGGCAGTAGTCTATCTAATCATATATTGAAATGTTTGTTATTTGAAGTGAGTTGTATTGTGAATTACATGATAGAATTCATAGGTTCATTTTTTATATTTGGATACCCTTCTTTGGCTTTAAGGAGCTAGCCTAAAGTGAAGAGATAATTTGGCTAAGATGGCAATGATGCATTTCCCAAGGGTGCTTGCCCCAATGACACCATGGTTGAGACTTTCATAAAGAAACTAATCTTAGAGGAGACACATACAATACATATATCCCTTTTAATATGTGTATAGCTAGCTATTATTCATTTTCCACATGAAACTTACCAACGATTATTTTTACTAACCCTTATAAACTGACAAATTACTTCCAAGTAATTTCCTTGTTGCGGATTAATTTAAATTGTAGCTTATTGAACAAAATGCACTACTAGGATTTTAACTAGTAAAATAAAAATGACATTAGAAGCAAATGAAACCAATTCCACACATGCATACATAAATTTTAATTCCTTATCGGTGTTACTTGCGTGGTGTCTATCTAGACGTACACTTGAAGGCTCCCTGGTATTGGGAGTGGTGCTTCCTCTTATCAAGGTATCAATTTGACAGGTAAGAGTGAAGTGAATTTTTTATGACCTATTTTTTTGGTTTTTTTTTCAAACGTCACTTTATATGGATTTATGCGTACCATTTAAATATGCATAAAGACATATTAAAATGCAGAAGCCAAAGACATAGACCTTGATGCACTCGATTCCCAAGAAAATAAAAGAAAAGATTCATAATCTTGGAGTGGAAACTCGCTCCTTTAATGATAGTCCTAAAACTCATAGGATGTCATTATCATGGACATGTGTGTGACTTATGGAATCTTAATAATTAAGTTTCAGCTCATTGCTTCAATTGACGCATGTTTCTTATCCAACATATATGTGGACACGATGGAAAAATATAAGGTCATTATCCTAACTTTATTAGTGAGATACAACCCTTGGTAGACAATTATTTATGAATATTAGGGGAGACTTCAATCTTATCAAACATTTTTCTTAAAATAAAGGTCACATTAGAATATTGGAAGTGGAGGCCAGTCCCTTTGAATAGTTAACAATATCCAATTAGTTCATAGATCTGGATACTATCAATGGTAACTCTTTCTTGAACAATAGAAGAGGAGGTTCTCACATATCATGACTAGGATAGATAGATTTTTTATTTTGGAGAATATTATGGAGAAATATGTATTTATGGAAGTGCCCATCTTACCTTGTGGTGGATTATATCATTGTTGAAAATGCAGCAAGAACATCCAAAATTTTATTTTTTCCTTCATTAAAATTAAGGAAATTCGAAATTTCACATTAACGGACAACTTGAAGGGGTTAACTGAGGTGACATGGTACTTGTCACTCAGTTAAGAACACTCAATTTGAGTTAATGAGTTGAGGTTCAATTAACTTGTGTTGATTCCGAAAAATTAGGAGTCTAGCTCATTTAATTCGAGTTAGGGGAACGAAGTTAAGTTTTGTTCAGTTGGTTCCTAAATTTTAGGAGCCTAGGTTGAGTTGATTTCAATTGTAGTAATTTAATTAAGTTAAATTGATTTATGGTCAGTTAAACTAGCTCCAACTATTAGAGGACCTAGTGGAAGGCTTAGCAGTGAGGTGTAACTTTAGTGTTTAACCAGTTAACTGATCAATCAACCTAAATTAGCTCATGCATGTAAATAATTTTAATTACCTACTTGAGATTGGAGTTCAAGGGAAATGTATTATTAGTTGTACCATATTCCAATGTGTACATGTGGTGCATGCAGTCAGAGAAGGACCTAAATGAATTGCGTAGTGTAGATTGAGTAATTTCCTAAGATACAGGTGCAGGTGTGTGACTTATGGAATCTTAATAATTAAGTTTCAGCTCATTAGTTCAATTGAAGCATGTTTCTTATCCAATACATATGGGCCCACGATGGAAAAATATAAGGTCATTATCCTGAAATTTATTATTGAGCTACAACCCTTGGTAGACAATTATTTGTGAATATTAGGGGAGACTTCAATCTTATCAAATATTCTTTTGAAAATTAAGACGGCATTAGAATATTGGAAGTGGAGGCATGTCTCTTTGAATAGTTAACAATATCCAATAAGTTCATAGATCTGGATACTATCAATGGTAACAATTTCTTGAACAATAGAAGAGGAGGTTCTCACATATCATGTCAAGGATAGATAGATTCTTGATTTTGGAGAATCTTATGGAGAAATATACATTTATGGAAGAGTCCATCTTACCTTGCAGTGGATTATATCATTGTTGAAAATGCAGCAAGAAATTTGATTTTTACCTTAATTAAAATTAAGGAAATTCGAAATTCCACATCAACAAACAACTTGAAGGGTTAAATGAGGTGACATGGTACTTGTCACTCAGTTAAGAACACTCAATTTGAGTTAATGAGTTGAGGTTCAGTAAACTGAATCCTAAAAAATAGTAGTCTATCTCATTTAATTCAAGTTAGGGGCATGAAGTTTAGTTGTGTGCAGTTGGTTCCTAAATTTTAGGAGCCTAGGTTGAGTTTATTTCAGTTGTAGTAATTTAATTCATTTAAATTGAGTTATGGTCAATTAAACTAGTTCCAAATATTAGAGGAACTAGTGGAAGGCCTAGAAGTGGGGTGTAACTTTAGTGTTTAACAAGTTAACTGATCAATCAACCTAAATTAGCTCATGCATGCAAAGAATTTGAATTACCAGGTTGAGATTGGAGTTCAAGGGAAATGTACTATCATTTGTAGCATATTCCAATGTGTACATGTGGTGCATGCAGTCAAAGAAGGACCTAAAGGAATTGTGCAATCTAGATTGAGTAATTTCCTAAATAATAGGGGCTTGAAAATTGACTAAGTATTGGCAAGGTTCAGTCAGTTAGGAAGAAGATAGAGGATATGGGTGCAGGTTGTGCTAAAGCTTGAGCAATCATATTGTATTAATCCATATTCTTTGATTAATGAAATATATATAGGAAGGGGATTTTAGTAGTTTCTTTCCCCTACATAAATTTCTTTATATGTGTGTTGAATATTGATGCATGTTAATGATTTATGTTCTCGACCATGAATTTTCTTCCACAGATTAGTAGAGTAGCTTCTAGTATTGTGATTTAGTAAATTTCATGAGCAGTTTAGAATGTATACATTAATTTTTACAAGGTATTAGAGCTAGATTCATAGTAGAGAAGAGATTTTAAAGTTGTCATTGCATGAGATTTGAATTTGAAGATCAGTGTTACAAGTTTTCTCCAGGATTGAGAAGATGAATTTTAATGGACTCAGGCTTGAGTATGCTTTGGAAGGAACCACAAACTTTTTCGCATGGAAGATCCGCATGGAGACAGTATTGACTGAAAATGGGCTGCTAGAATACATCAAGACTGATGTAGCAAAACCCCAAGCATCTAATGCTCAAAATATTGCTCAGTGGAAGAAGGATGTGGCTAAAGTGAGGAGGATCATATTGGAGGAAGTTCAGGATCATATTGTCTCGAATCTCCATGGGAAAGAGACTATGTTCACGATTTAAAAAAAAATTGACAGATTTGTTTGAAAATAATAGCAACCACAGGAAGTTGCCACTCAAGGACAAGATTTTAAGCATCAAGATGAAAAAGAAGTACACAATGGCATAGTACCTGAGTAGGTTTACACAGTGTCTTTATGAACATGGCAAGGTCGGTGTTACTCTCCCTGAAGAAGACTTGGTAGTTTTAGCTCTCTTGGGCCTTCCCAAGAGATGGCATAGTTATCAAGATTCGGTAATGGTAGAGAAAAACCACCACAGTGGGAGCGGTTATGGTTTGATCTAGTGTAGGAAGATATAAGGCGGAGCAACAGAGATGGGACCTCATTCAAAGAAAATGAATATGGATTTGCATTATTTAGCAGAGGAAGGAAGGACAAGGGGAAGAAGTCCCAAGGTGATGCTAATTCCATTCTAGAGTTCAAGAAAAAATACTTATCCAAAATTAAGTGCTTTCACCATCATGAACACAGGCATTATGCCACAAAGTGTCCATAGAAGAAGGTAAGCAAGAAGGAGCATGTAGTAGCAGCAGCAGCAGGTGAAGCTTTGGCTTCACATTTTGAGCTTGACTTTACTCTCATCACATGCATGGCAAGCACATTGATAGGAAGCATGTGGTATCTAGATATCGATGCCTTGTTCCATATGACAGGGAATAAATATTTTTATAGTGACTTGGAGGAGAAATATCTCCATATGAAGATTGAGTTTGGAGACGATGGAAGGTATAGTACGACCAGTATTGGTACAATCACCTTTTTCTGAGTCTAGATCCCCTCTCAGGCTCAAGGATGTGATGTTTGATACATGTCTAAAGAATAATATGGTTTCCATTGCGGTGTTGGAAGACCATGGCTATGATGTGTGAGAAAATTTGGTTGCCTAAATCCTACTGCAACGACTAATGAGAATTATTCTACTTTTTAATTACTTGAACAAGTTATTTACTGCGTTCTATGGTAAATACTGAAACCCATACACTACAACCTTCACAAAATTAAAATGTGGAAAATAAATACGCAGAAAAAAAATTTGAGCAAGAATGAATCATAGACACATGACACCATTATTTTTGGACTAATGTCCTCGGAAAAATCGAATGCGGAAAAATCGGTGCAACAATTGAGGGTTTGTTTATTATGCATTAATTTTCTAAGTAAAAATATATGATTGTCAAAAATGACTAATCATACAGAGGAAATATTAAAAATAAAACATCGTGAGAATATCTCACTCTGCCATGGGAATCTGACACTAACCTTAGCTCAAAATGAGTTGCTCTACGCTGCCTCTACACAGTGAATGTGTCACCTTGCGCAGTCTCTCTATCACAACTGAAGCTTCAGGATCATATTGTCTTGAATCTCCATGAGAAAGAGACTATGTTCACGATGTGAAAAAAGGCTCTCACAGAAGTGAAGTTTACGAAACTTCGATCCATGCTTGGAGTTCAGGAAATTTATCGTTAAGGGGGGATAGGCTCTAATGCCTCCTTCCTTCTCCTATTGTGTCACCTTTGTAAATCCTTCAATCCTGTCCCAAGTTGTTCTTAAGGGGGGATGTTAAGATATTCCAACACATAGGAAATAGTTAATAATAACTCAGTCTATTGTAGAGTTCGGTAAAGTGTGTTTCTTTACTATGTAAATTTGTTACTTATAATCCGACAGTCATGATTTGTAGTGATTCGACGGTTCACTCTCTCCTTGATATTAATGACACTTGATTTGTGGCTTAACACCCGATTGGTCCATGATCTCTATTTAAATAGCATGGAGGGTCATTTGTCCTGTAACCGTTTATGAGAGAAGCATATGTAATCTTTCATTTTATATTAATAAATTTCCTGAAGTGGCCGTTTTGCCTCAAACCGTGGACTGTTTCCCTCTTCGAGGGTTTTAACCACGTGATATACTGGTGTACTGATTTGTGATATTTTTGTGAGCGGTGACCTTTGGTTTTTGATCTAAGGAACTTACCCTGTAAATTCCTACATAGAGGTCAAAGTCATTAACAAACCCTTAGATTATAACCTCTTCCTGGATCGAACATGGGTCTATGCTATGGCAGCCATGATCTAGGCCTATTTTAGAATGATTTATTTCCCAAACCAATGGGGGCATCATGGACATCAAACAACTTTCATTTTTTGCCACTAATTACCAAATCACTGGGAGTATTCTACTTGTAATTGAAACCCCAAAACCTTATCAACATGTTGGGATAGGATTTCTTAAATATTCATCCTTAATGGGAACTTTCACACTCCCTCCTCTTGAATTTCCAAATATAGTTTTCACTTTCAATATTATTTCATCTTATACTATTCCATTTGATCCTTAGATAGTACCTGAAAACTCCAACATTGAATCATTTCATGAATTTTATCACTCTGAAAATTCCAAAGGTTGTTTAAGCGTTAAAAAGAAATATCAGAGGTAACTACAAACCTCCTTTGGAGCTTAGGATATAGCATTCCTAAACTCATATATGGCTCTCTCTATATGATTTAACTTTTTTTATTTAAGGGATATTAGGCTAGTTATGTATGCTTAGTTGGATTGGTTTTGATTGGTTGGTGCAATTAATGAATTAGATGAATAGGTGCTTTTCCACTTTCCATTTGGATCTGGAGTCAATATGCTTTGAAATAGAAAAAAATCAAATTATAAAGAAAGTGTTATAGGGCAATATATGTGAGAAATATCAGATCTCAAGGCTGAATGGTGAAGTGATCTTTCAATCGGGATCAAGGAGAAATTAAGAATTCCTTAAATTGGATAATGAGGAAGGGTGAAGAAGTCAATCGGGATCAGAGGGAAATTAATAATTCTCTAAACCAGATATCAGAAGAAAACATAGAAACGTATAATAGTAAAAATCAGAGTGTAATGTTTAAGCAAATTCTGCAGTAATGTTTGGCGTGCAATGTTCTGAACGCGCCAATCAGTTTGACTCCTGAATTGTTCTGCACGTGAATGAGCACGACTTGACCCACCTTAAAATATCATCACATAATGTTAATGTACCAATATATAAATCAAAATTATTCTATGACACACAAAATTTTACATTTTCTATCATAGATGTTCTTTTGGTGTTTTGAAAAATATTTCAAAGGTAAATGCAAATGAGCCACAACATGGACAATGTACGATGCTTTGAATGTAATGAACCTAGGCATTATAAAAGAGATTGTCATAAATCTGGAAAGGACAAGAGGAAAAAGGAAGACGCCCATGTCACTAATGAAAGAGAAGAACCTGATGCTAAAAAATCCATGAAGGAGGAAGAGAGATATCTCTATTATGATTAAGATCATCTTTCTCCTTGAGTGATCTCTGATTGATTGTAAAATTGTATAATAGAAAGAAATGTACATTAAGAAGCATCTCAATAGAAGCATGAAAGGAGCTCTCGGTGAAAAAATTTCTGGAAAATCTATCTACTAAAGTAAATAAGTCATCAGGTCAAGGGTCATCATGGTGACAAAATTCTGGGATGTGTTGACATATTGATGAAGCATGCCAAAGGAATGAAGCTCTTCATTCTAGAGAAATTTCTATAGGATGACTCATGGAAATAGATATGAAGTATGCAAACATATATGCTAATATTGGATGATGTGAAGTCATGTTATATGGTTGCAGGTAATAGAATTCCATATTTAGATGTATGATCTATGAAGGAGGATCTCTCAATGCACTGAGAGATGAAGTCTGATGAATCACTTTCTGATAGTTGACGTGACTCTTAGATGAAAGTGATGGATGATATGTGCCCTATGAATCTAAAAGTTGAAGATTCCTTATTATCTAAATCCATGACATCGAGGATAGGAATTCTTCATGAGTAGCTGGGTGTCTCACCATTGCTGCTAGAGGTCCCTGGTTAAGAGGGAGCCTGATGATAAGTTTATTACTTGGAAGACTAGGTAATTCCTAACAATGATCTTAGGTACATTCCTTGTATAGGAATGAGTGCATTCCCTTGTGGAATGGGTCCTCCCTGGATGAAAGGGATAGATAGACACATCATTTTGGTCTTCACTTGGGAAGAAAAAATGGAGAATTGGGTAACCATATGGCATTCGATACTATTTGAAAATGTATTAGGGCATTCAAGATAAGAGTAGTTAGGGACCAATGTTCTTTGAGGGCTAGCTACCCAAGAGAAGAATAGTCCAAAAATTTCATACTTTGGGAACACCTAGGTGGAGTATGTACCTTAGAGAGATAATGACGATGGTGTCTATAAGTCATGTGTCTTGCGAGCATTGTAGCCCATTGTCTCGTTAAGAACTGGGGTTGTTAGTCAAGGCCTTGCACTAGGACAATGTTGGTTGATATGATTCTATACAGATGTGATTACCAATCCGATTCTTCTTATGAGATTCTTTAGTTTGAAAGTAACCATGTACATGTACGAATGCCTCCCTAGCTAAGAGGGAGTGTTGAAAAGTGTAACTAGGTCAGTCTGCATGTTGACTATGTAATTATGTATTTATAAAAATAATATGTCAAAGATAATAAAATGTATTTTTGGTGTACTTTTTTCATGGGTTTCATGAATAATATTTTATTATGTAGATAGACTTCTTCTTGATGTCTATTAGGTTTATGTCTTCTAGGAATAAATATAATTAGAGGTCATATCCATGAAGGATTTAGTTTAGGTATTTGTTCTCCAAAGACCTTGAATAAGCTCTCAACAACCATCATACAATGTTGAAGACAATCTCATAATATAGGGAAGACAATCCCTCATCGTTGCTGAAGGAACACCTCCTAAATAATTGAACAAATTACAGTCATGTCGGCCTACATAAGTCAACCTAAATTCCAGTTGATGGTCAGCCTAAAATTAGGATCAGTTCACTATATATAAGGCATGACTAAGGTTCATTTGAAGGAATAGAAATGCAGTCAAGTCTAAACAAAATACAGGAAAAAATTGTAGATAAAATATATGAAGCATTTGCGGATCTAATATAGGAAGCATTGCATTCAGGAATATGTGTGAAGTTACCTCAGAAGAATTGCAGACAACACTGCGGCTAACGTGGATCAATTTAAAGAGTAAGAAGTGTGGATATCATTGCAGAAATATAGAACCATTTCAGAAAACTATTACAGATAAGACAGAACCCTATACGGGAAGGTTTGTGGATAGTTTCATGGCGATAAACTTAAGTATCTAAGTGCAGATATACCTCATTGCAGTAGACACTACGGGTATACACTACAAGAGATATTGCGGGCATACAGTGTGGACATATGTTAGATCACAGTGAGGACATATAGGAGACTATATTGTGGATAAAAGGAAGTATATAAGTGCGGATATGTATACAAACAAGTGCAGGAAGAATAGTATATAAGAGCAACATATGATTGCGGACAAGTGCAAGGCAGAATTAAGAAGATTATTACAAGGACAAGTAGCTAATATACATTGTTAAGGGATCTGATAACAAGATATAATTAGCAGAAGTTAAGGAGAACAGGCAGTAATTGTGAGGAAGTTAAATCTATGATTTATCTTCCTACTGTTCAAGCAATTCATCTATAAGCATATGCAAGGTGAAGTTAAAGGTCTTGAAAGCACATCTAGGTTAAGGGTCTAAGTCTGGGTCATGGTACTTGTCATTTGAAGCTTTATAAGAATAATTCTTTGTAGGTTTTCCTCTCTAAGAGGGAGAGGTTTTTCCTTGGCTCTAGGAGCCTAATTTTTGTGTCGTTTTCCTTTTGATAATTGACTTGATGGAAGATAAACTAAACTAAAATAAGGGAAGACATAAATATCACAAGTAAGGTCACAAGTAATTATCAAGAAGATAGTTTGTATTAACCAACAGCCCTTCAAATTCTCAACAGAGAGAGGGAGGTAGGAGAGAAAGGGAGAGAGGGTAAGGACTAGAGAGAGGACTTGAGAAAGAGAAGGAGAGAGGACGGGAGAGAGATATGGAGTTGGAGGGGGAGAGAGGGAGTGAAGAATAAATACATAGAGAGAGAAAAATAGAGACAGAGAGGGAGTGATAAGGGAGAGATGAAGAGAGAGTGTGTATGTTTTTGGGTGAGACAGAGAGAAAAATAAGAAGAGATGAAAGGAAGGCAGGAGAGAAGAAGAGATAAGGAGAGAGGGAGGGAGATAGTGACAAAGTTGGAGAGTGGGGACACAAAGGGAGGTGGGAGAGAAAGGGAGAGAGAGGAAGGAAGAGATATAAGAAATGAGAGAGATAAGGATAGAGGTAGGGAGACACACATGGCGTTGGAGGGGGGGAGAGAGGTAGGTAAGAAGAAATAAATAGAGAGAGAGAAAGGTGGAGAGAGAGATAGACAGAGTGATAAGGGACATGGAGAGAGGGGGAGATATAGAGAGAGGGAGAGAGGAGAGCAGGATGGAAGAGAGATAAAATGGGGAGAGATGGAGAGAAGGGGATGGGAGAGGGAGAGGGAGGGAGGGAGAGATCCATAAAAATAGAGAAAGAGTGTGTATGTTTTTGGGGTGATATTGAAAGAGAAAGGAGAGTCGGAGGGAGATAGAAATATAAATGAGAGGTAAACATAGGAAATTAGAGAGAGATAGAAATAGGGAAGGAGACATAGATATCCATGGAGAGAGATAGCGTGTGTTTATTGGGGGATCAGATAGAGAGATAAACAAGGGTAGATGGAGGGAGATATATATATATATATATGGAGGGGGAACAGTGGGAAGAATATTTATTGCACTAGATGCATTTATTCCAGTGTAGATGATGATTTATAATCCTATTTGATTGCATGCAATAGATGAATTGATTTTATTATAAATGTAATTATATTTGATTTCTTTCACTAGATGCATTGATTTCAGTGTAGATTTTGATTTCTAATTCCATTTTATTGGTTTCTCTAGATGTATTGATTTTACAATAGATGGTGGTTTCTGATTCTATTTTATTTCTTGAACTAGATAAATTTATTTCGGTGTAGAGGCTTATTTTCAATTATATTTGATTACTTGCACTACTTGCATTGATTTCATTGTAGATGTTGATTTCTAATATTATTTGATTTCTTGCATTGGATGCATAGATTTCAGTGTAGATGTTGTTTTATAATCCTATTTGATTACTTGCATTAGATGGATTAGACATTGTTAATCTTGAGGCTGCTAATTGTTAAAAATAATTTTCAAGATTATATTTAGGGGGGAGAGAGGGAAGAATATTTCTTGCACTAGATGCACTGATTTCAGTGTATATGATGACTTCTAATCCCATTTTATTGCTTCCACTGGATGCATGGATTTCAGTGTAGATGTTGATTTCTAATTATATTTTATTGCTTGCATTAGATGCATTAATTTCAATGTAGACGTTGATTTCTAATCCTATTTGATTGCTTGCACTAGATGCATTGGTTTCAATGTAGATGTGGTTTTCTAATCCTATTTGATTGTTTGCATTAAATGCATTGATTTCAATGTATATTTCGATTTCTAATCTCATTTGATTGCTTGCATTAGATGCATTGATTTCAGTGTGGATGTTCTCTTCTAATCCTATTTGATTTCTTGCATTAAATGCATTAGATGCCGTTAACCTTGAGGCTACAGATTATTAAAAAAATTATTTTTCAAGATATATGTAGTAATACCTAGATGGATGTTATTAAGAATTAATTAATTGTAAAAAGTCATGATACCTAGAATTAAAATGGAATAGATGTGAAAAACCAATTCTCTTGCAAAGTGCAAATTAATCCTCGACAAGATTGTCTCCCTTCCTCATCACCAACTAATTACTAATAGAGAATTAGTAATATATTCAAAATTACTAATACATAATTGCATACAACAATGTATTCAAAATATTTATAAGAGGAAAAGATATAATTATAAAAATTCAAAAAAAATCAAAATATTTTTAAAGGACATGTGATAATTGTTTGGAGAAACAAATAATTTAAATATTTTAAAAATATGGCCACTCATTAAAAAAAATTCAAATTTCATTATTTCTTGACTTTGTAAAATAGACTATAGATAAAAAAAAATCATCAAAATATTCCTTAAGGATATAGATTATTTCAAGTATTGTAAACTTAAACAAATTATTTCAGGAGTTATCTTGATGCAGTAAAGTTAAAACTACTCTTCAAGATATATTTAGTAATACCTCGAGGGACACTATTAAGAAATAATTATTTGTCACAAGTTGTGATACCTAAAATTAAAACCTCGAGGGACACTATTAAGAAATAATTACTTGTCAGAAGTTGTGATACCTAAAATTAAATGAAATAAATGTGAAGTATCAATATTCTTGCAAACTAGTGACAATATTGTATGTGTTCTTCATCATCAACTAATTACTAATCGAAAATTACATACACATATAAAAATATAACACAACAATTGTAACATTCACAAACATTACCATCTAAATCCAAACACATAAACAGACAACCCACTCAAAGCATCCAAACCCAAACTTACAAACCATTCAAGGAAAGAAACACATAATAAATTAAAGAAGGGAATGAAATGCTCATGCCAAGAAAAGAAAACATAATGTGAATTTTGAAGTTAATCTCAAACATATACATAAAAATTGTAATCTAAAAATGTGACATTGTTTCCCTCAACTTGAACCAGCTTAGATCCATCTAACACTAGATCTATCATGCATCGAGAGAGATCAAATCCCTCGAGGTGCAAACCTTTCCTCAAGTTATACACTCCAAAAATAAGGTGTGCACCTCGAGGGATTTTATCACTCTCAGCGCATGAAATATTTGTTGTTAGATAGATCTAACATGGTAGTTATGTTAATACTGAACTAGTGAATATGTGTGGCTAGAGAAAAGAAGTGCATGCATAATCGTAGTTGGTGAAATGGCTAGAGGTACGAAAAATAGAGTTCACCATTAGGAAAGAGCTTGTGCATTTAAGTTAAAGGGCATGCATACATCATCACATTTTAATGTACTAACATTGGGATCGTATAATATGCTTTTGGGTATGGATTGGATGTACCTTCACCAGACCAAATTAGATTGTTATGACAAGGCCATTGAGTGCCTAGACGATAATGGATAAAAGATAATTTTGTAGGGAAAGAAGGGTCCTACATCAGCGAGGATGGTCACCGCTATGCAGCCTAAGTGAAGTTGCATAAAAGTTTGTGTGATGTTTGTAGTGTACATTTCCAGTGACAAGGGTAAGTATGTTGAGGATGAAAAATATTCCAAAGGTATCCTATATTGCACCAGTTTCAAGATGTGTTTCCAATAGATATTCCAGAGTTACCTCCTCACAAGGAAGTGAAATTATTTATTAGGTTGGTACCAGGGGCAACACCAGCATCAAAGGCACCTTATAGGATGAGTACGACAAAGTTAGTATAGTTGAATCTGCAACCAAAGGAAATGTTTAACAAGGGATACATTAGGACGAGTGTATCACCTTGGGGTGCACTAGTGTTGTTTGTAAAGAATAAGAATGATACTCTCAGGTTATGGATTGATTATAGGCAGTTGAATAAAGTGACCATCAAGAATAGGCACCCATTGTTGAGGATTGATGACTTGTTTGATCAGTTAAAGGGAGAAGTAGTGTTCTCTAAGATCGACTTGAGATCTGGATATCATCAAGTACGCATAAAAGAAAAGGACATCTAAAATACCACCTTGAGGACTAGGTATGGGAATTATTAGTGTTGTAGTTCCATTTGGTTTGACTAATGCCCCAGCTACATTTATGTGTTTTATGAATAGTGTGTTGTATCCTTATCTGGACACGTTTTTTGTTGTATTCATTGATGACATCTTGGTATATTCTGAGAATGAGGAAGAGCATGTCGAGTATTTAGCAGGAGTGTTGAGATTGCTAAGAGAGCATCACTTATATGATATGATTAGCAAGTGCAGTTTATTCTAGACATAGGTACACTACTTTTGACATGTTGTTTCCAATGAAGGCATAACAGTAGATCAAAAAATATAAGGGTCACCATGGAGTGGGAAGCTCCTAAGAATGTGGAGGAAGTCAGATAATTTATAGGATTAACAGGTTACTACAGGAGGCTCATCAATAAATTCTCACACATTACATATCCTATTACATATCTGCATAGGAAAGATTCTTGTAAAAGAGGACTTAGTGTATTTCTTATGCAGGAGGGATAGGTGGTATTCTATGAGTCCAAGAAATTGAATGAGCTTGAACTTAACTATGCGACTCATGATCTTGAGTTGGCAACTATTATTCACATGTTGAAAATGTGGAGGCATTATCTTTTTAGCATGAGATTTTTATTGTTGAGTGTTCACACTGGGTTGAGATATTTGTTTGGCCAACCAAATCTGAATTCTAGGAAATCTAGATGGTTGGTCACCCTTAGTGAGTTTGACTTTGAGATCAAGTACAATAGGGGAAAGGAGAACAGAGTTGCAGATGCTCTCAGCAGGAAAGGGTGAACCATATAGCAGTTATGAGTTCCTATGGGATAGACTTACAGGATCATATCTTACATGCATGACAACGGGATGACAGGCATGTGGAGCTCAGGCATAGGTTACAACATAGTACAGGTACAGGTGCAGGTGATTAGGATGCAAGCTATCATCTCATGACATATGGATTGGTGATATTTAGAGACATGATCTTTGTGTCGGATCACAGCAAGCTCAAGAATCTTATATTGAGGAAATTTCATGTCAAACCATATTCAGGTCACCCAGGATATCAGAACACATTGAAAATAGTAAATGAATTTTATTATTGGTCGAATTTGAAGAGAGATGTAGTATATTTTGTATCTAAATGTATGGATTTTCAGCAGGTGAAGGAAAAATGTAAGCATACGGGTGGTCTACTATAGGCTATTCTAATTCCATAATGGAAATGGGAGGTCATTTCCATGGATTTTATTATAGGTATTTCGAGGAAAGCGAGACAACATAATTCTGTCATGGTTGTGGTTGACAGGTTGAGCAAGGTGGCTCACTTCACTCCAGTGAAGACTACAAAGTAAACTAGTGAGGTGGCACAAGTATTCATCAGGGATATTGTGATATTATATGGTGTTCCAAAGAAGATTGTGTCAAATAGGGATGCCATGTTCACTTCCAAGTTTTGGAAGGAGCTTTTTGCAAGTTTGGGGATTGAGTTAGCCTTTAGTACAACTTATCACCCACAGACAGATGGACAGGTAGAAAGGGTCAAAAAGATCCTAGAGGACATCCGGATCAGGATGTATGCGATGCACTAGCATAGGAAATTGGAGTAGTACCTTCCATTGATTGAGTTTTGATATAAAAATTATTATCAAGAGTCACTAAGGATGAGTCCTTTCGAGGCACTGTGTGGGCAGAGTTGTAATACTCCCATCAGCTGAAGTGATCCAGTGAACAAGGTACTTATTAGCCTAGACATGTTGGCAGGAATGGAACGTGAGATGTAGTCTATAAAGAAGAATATAAAGGCAACACGTGATAGGCATATGAGTTATCCAGACCATCACAGGGCATTTAAGGAGTTTCAGGTTAGGGAGCATGTGTATTTGTGCATCAAGCCTAAGAAGAGCTCCTTGAGGATTAGATCATGTGCCAAGTTGGAACCATGGTATTGCGGGCATTTTTATATCCTTGAGAGGATTGGACCAGTGGCCTATTGACTTGCACTGCCTCCAACAGTGAAAGTTCATGATATTTTTCACGTTTCATTACTTAAAAGGTATATAAAGGATGTTGGTCATGTTATTGATTGGTATGTATTGTAGGTGGAGCAAGAAGGACAATTCCAGTTGGAACCTTAGTGCGTATTGCAACGAAAACAAATCATGCTTAGGAACATAGCCATAAAGCAAGTTAAAGTGTACTGGAAGCACTTTGGGCCCAAAAAATTTACATGCGAGATCGTTGATTAGATGTGGAGTATGTATCCTTCAATGTTTGTCGGTTGAGGAAAATAAATTTTTGTATCTGTACATATTTATGTATGGTTTCTATTGTAAATAACGCCATGAGATAAGTTATAAAACTCCAATAAGTGGTATGGTTATTATATTGTCATGTTGTCATGATGGTTTTTTCTTTTTAGCAGGTTATTCATTGTAAATACTACATCGAGCTAACTTATAAATATCCATGGGAAGTATGTTTTCTTTTCAATGGTTCTGTTGAGGTATATGTGGGATTTAACACCAACGACGATGTTTCCCAAGGGGGAGGGTTCTGTAACAGACCCGAGCTAAAAATTGATGTAATAAAATTTAATAAAGGAAAAATAAGACCACGGTTAAGGGACACTTATTCCAAGCCGAATATTGGGAAAATATATCCTAGTGGGAATCAATGGATGTGTTTATGACTTAGGGGAAATTAGCAAAGGCAATGACTAAGGCATTACAAAGGAAAAAAGGTATTATGACACATTTATTTTATGAAAATAAAGGAAACTAGGAGAAAAGGAAGGTGAAAGGTCACAAGTTGCATGTGAGGAGGTTATTGAAGGAAAATAATGGAAAATTGCAAAAATTAGAGGCATGAATGATAAAAATACCCCAGAGCATTAGTTGGAAATATTTTATTAGTTTAGCCTTTTGTCATTTCATTTTTTAGAATTACTCTCAGAGAGGAGAAGAGAACCAAGAGGAGAAAGAGATCAAACAAGCAAAGGAAGGACAAGGAAAGGAAAGAAAAGAAAAGATTAAGCAAGGAAGAGAAGGATGAAGTAGAATTAACATGAATACTTGCATGTAATAGATTGCATGTATGATTTACTAGCTAGTTTTGACATGCATGGTATGTGCATGTTGGTATTTAGTTCTTTTGTTGTCGGTGGCATGGTTTTGCCAGGATTTGACAAGGATTTTTAGCCTTGCCTTGCCATTTTCGGGATAACCATGGTGCAATGGGATTATTCTTCGTTTTGAGCTTTGGAATTGTCGGATGGTTTTTGAATATAGGGCGGAGGTGGTCTTAAGAACATTCCCAAAGACCTAGGAATCCCTTGACCGGTTTTACCTAGATACACAGTAAAGCCTGAGGGTGGTGTCTCGGTAAGGGCATCGTGATCCAATGTGGATTACGGTAAAGCGTAGAGATAAGGAGATGAAAAAATCCTCAAGGATAGTGATGACATACAGATTAGGCATTCCAAGCTCGGTTCGGTTTAGTGATCTCGGTGCCGTTTTAGGTGAGATCATGGTATGGTGAAGGTGGAGTTGGTTTAACCTTTGGATTCCCTTAGTTTTTTTTGGATTGGTTTATCCATTAGATCCCACATTCATGCTTGGAATAGGGCATGGGGGTGACTGGCTGAAAGAGAGATTTGGTTCAGCCATGTCTATGGTTAGGTGGTACATGGAAGTCCTGAACCTGGTTTGCTCTTACCTATGTTTAATGAAAGCTAAGTTCTCTTGCTTTTGTACTTGTATTTATGCCGCTTTATTTCTATGCTTATATGTTGGTTATAAGCATGGTTATGTGACTATTTCTATTCATGGTTCATTTCATGTTTTTACTTGTAACTGAAAGAATAATGGATGCATGACCTAATTAATGTTAAGACAACTGATGAGAGAAGGAGGTGGTCCTTCTTTATAAGTTTAATATGAATTTATAGTCCCTTATGCCCACTCTTGTATTCATGACCTGTAGATTAGACTATTTCCAAGTGTTTGAAAAAATGTTAGTCCCGGTTGGGGACGGTCAGGCCTAATCCTCATGTCAGATTTTGGTTTACAAGCATTGTCCTTGTGTAATTTATGATTTTTGAAAGTTACAAGAATTTCTAGGCAGAGGTCTAGCCCTAGCCATGGAATCTAGCCTTAAAATCCATAGTCTCTAGCACAACAATGAGTAAAAAATTCCACAGTCGTACTGATGCAAGCATGTGGGAGTGACTGGGAGGTTCCAGTCGCACTGATGCCTTGGAAAGGGAGCAACTACGGGTAAAACTCATGGAAAATTCATGGTTGCTTAGGGGATGGACAACTGGAGGGGTTGGGTCACTCCTGGAGGGTCCTGTGGGACTTATGGGAAGTAAGTAAGGTTTTTTTTTTTACTCCATTTCCTTAAGGTCACCTAGGAGATTGAGTCTGGTCATAACTTCCCCTCATCTCATGCTTACCCCGGGTAAGCCGGTGAAAGTGGGTATATGTGAGGGGAGGTGCACGTTACACTTTTCTCTGCAGTCCTAGATTCTGCATAACAAGTCTTGTCCACAAATATCCTATGAGGACTCCTATTTTTCACATACTATCATCTTATGTTTCTCTTTCCTTATGAAAATAGGAAAAACTTGGTCATGTATCATATCCTTGGATGAAGAAATGATAGATTAATTCTTTCTCTCCATAACACCATTTTGTTGAGGGTTGTATGATATTGTCAACTTCCTCTTGATCCCTCCCTCCTTACATAAATCATTGAAGTAATTTGAGGAATACTCACCCTCATTATCTTATCTAAAGACCCTGATCCTCTTCTTTGTCTAGTTCTCCACCTAGGCCTTGAAATTCAAGAAGAAGGCCTCACATTTGAGCTTCATAAAGTAGATCCACATCTTCCTAAACTAGCCATCAATTAAATTGATATTTTATAATGCTTCCTATACTAATGATATTGAAATCATCCACACAGTTCTAAATGTATAAGATGCAAGATACCCTTATATTTTTTCTCACTACTTCGAAAAACATCCTTGACATTCTTTGCAAGTAGATACCCTTTACACATTCCCTAGTAGTCAATAATGAAATATAGGAGACTAGTGAGAATCTCCCTTAGGATCAACAATGTTATGTAGTGCAAGTGTCCCATCCTCCTATGCCATAACTGGCACAAGTTTTCATTGTCATCTACCAAGATCTGCCCTCTCTAACTCCAATAACTGCTATTGTATTAGGGATAGGTTCCTTTAGACGAATGAGCACTTTTAAATTCCAAAAAAATGAATATAAATCCTTTTTCCTCTATAATTGAGTTTGCAAGCAAGTCCTTCTTCAGTCATGACACATACAACATGTCCTTGGCTTCCAATAATCCATCTTACTTGAGTACAGATAAGATAGTTCCCTCTGCCTTCACTACATAGTTTATGTTAGTGTCCTATAATCTATAGGATCTCAAGGTGATTGATTATTTCATCTCAGATCTTTCATATTGTAAATAATATTTCATGATTGTAAATTATTTCCAAAAAGGTTAAAACCTTAGGAAAAATATGCTTGCACATCCAAATGTAGAATTAGGAGATAAGTAAGTATGTTTTGATTGAGTTAATCACATCATTTCAATGTGATTAAATATTTTGTAATAAGGTTGGGCACTACAGGTTTTAATTTTTTCAAAAAGGACAAAATTGGCAAAGAATGGCTTATCCAAGGTTTCAGAGACCCATTATAAGTTAAAGGTGCTCAAAGAGAATTACTTTACAAACCTTTGGTACTCCGCATATCCATGTTTCATTGATGGACCCACCTCGCCTTTGTACATCAAGCCTTTAGCAAAACCCTTTAAATTTCTGTCTCCTACAAACCTTCTGAAATATGATATGTGATGGATTGGGACCCATTCACCCACCACACTTCCTTTTCATTTCATTTCCTTTAAAAACATTAAAATTCACCCTTTTCCGCCTTTTCGCTTTATATTGCTACCTTAACTTTTTTCATCGATATATCATTGTTTTACCTCTGCTTTCCCATTTCCCTAATTTCCATTGAAGTGGGGCCATCCTCCCTGACACATAACACTTTCCCCCACCAAACATCGCCTTTCGCAGATTATAACTTTTCGCATCGCAACAGAACCTTAACACTTGCGATAGTCAATCTACGATATATCACACATTTTTTAAATTACCGTTTGAAGCGCCCGCAATATATTTTGTTTAACCTGCGATGCGGTTGGCCCCACCACAGCAGCTCCGCCCCCCACTTCAGGCTGTTTTAAATACATTTATATATCATGAAACCTCATAAACTTTACCTTACTGCAGAAAACATTCGCCGCTTTATAAATTCGTCGATGCAGTGGACTCCATCTTGCCACATCATCCTCCAATCAGCACAAATCACACTTAGCAGATTTTAGCGCTTACCATATTTTCCCAAATTATAAACTCTACGATGTGCAATGTGGATGGGTCCCAATCGTGTACCGCACTTCGAATTTGTTATCATTTAACCCCCACGGTCATAGAAAAACCTAATACTTGCGATTTGCGATGCAGTCGGTCCTACCTTTCCTCCACGTCACTGCCTTTTCCCCGCACTTTACACTTCGCATATTTTACAGTTTACCTCCGCCACTTATAACTAAACTTTAAAATGTGCGATTTGCAATGCGGTCAGTCTCACCTTACGTACCACGTCACTCCTCCCTCCTCGTAATTCGCACTTTGCAAGATTTAGAGTTTACCTCCGCCGCTTATAGCTAAACTTTAAAATGTGCGATTTGCGATGTGGTTGGTCCCACCTTTCCTCCACGCTACCTTCCTCTTTGCATCGCATCACCGATTCCATTTCACATATCTTAAATTGTAATGCATGCGATATGCGATTTTTTTTGGATGCGATAAATTTCATAACTGAAATCTAAACATTTTTAGGTCCGGGTAAATGAGTTTTTATGCATTTTTTTTTTTAAGGATTAAACGCGGAAGTAAGGATTCGCGTAGCAAAAAAGACTGAAAGGTCAAGTCAAGAAAAGGCTTTGCGCAAAGTTGATCCGTTTGTAACTACAAGAGCAGAAAGGGTGTTCAACACTCAGTTCATCTTCCAGCACAACACCTACAATTACATAGCGCATTCCACCAAAGCTATAATTTGGTAATAGTTAGAGTTTTAATTTCAAGTTTAAGTCTAAAAATACCATGTCTGTTAAATACTGTATTATTGTAATATTTTGTATAAATACTTCAGTTTTGGAAGTATCAAAGGTTGATTGATTGAGATTAGAATCATTACTATCTTTTGGAGTACGGTAAGCTTTTTCAAAGCACTGGAGCATCAATAATAATCAGACCATTCACAGGATTCTTGTGGCTTAAATACTGGTGATGTTTTTCTTCTGTTCTTATATTTCATTTTCATCTTTCACTGTAATCATCTAAATTCCAATTGTAAAGTAGAAAGCATGATGAATAGGATTTACTTTTGAGTACCTTATTCTGGCTGCATTTAAATCATAATGTTTTCCACTGAAGGCCAAACTAAAGAATTATTAATTGTTCTTTAGTTTTACTGAATATTTTCATATATATGTCATAGTCCATTTTTAAATTTTAAAAATATCTAGTAAATACTCCTAGCTTTCCCTGTGTTTACTCTGTTAAAAATTTATGCAAACATCCAGTTATATTTTGAATCCATTTCCCAATAGATATTATTAAATTGAATACAATAAATTTTCCAAAACCCAAACCCAAAACTAAAAAACCAAGTACAATCATAGCTAGCCTAAAATGCCCCTGTAAACAAAGAAATATTTAATAGAGAGAGCCCTCTTTGAATCTAGGAAGTCTAGGTCCCGGATTCCAAAGTTGGTTTGATGTTGCCTCTGTAGTTTTGATTCAGCCTCAAAATTATAGAACGCTAACATAGTGGCAACCATACTGGGGAATAAATTTATCTTCCTCAGAAAGTATATCAAAGTTCAGATCTGATTACTAATGGTGGATAGTGACCAGACACAAGAAGGCTGCATTATTCACCTGGCGACTCCATGATTCAAAGAACCCAACTTTTGAGCATTCATGGCGACTCCACAACATGTTGACCAAAGTTCTTGCTGAACAAGATGACAAGGTTTGTTGCAAACCTTCTATCTCATGAAGCTTTAAATGCATTCAGGAATCAATTATCAGAGTTTCAGCTTTATGAATATTTCCTAGGGGCTCTCTTTCGCATTTTGAAATCAAGAAAATGTAGTCCTGAAGCTAAAACATGTTTTCTAGAGATAGTTGTTGAAAGATATGAAACTGTTATTGAACTTTTAAATTCTCAAATTCTGTCATACAATTTCCGAGATCCTAAAGAATTCTTCGAAATTCTTCCTTCCCTTAAGCAAGAGGAAATTGTACTACCTCTTGACTTACATAGTGAGGATGATTTTTCTTTCAAGTACCAAACTGAAGATGCGGGTTCAAGGTTTAATATTGAGGACACAACTACTCAACTAGTCATTGAAATCCTAGAAGCAAATATCATACATCATGATTTTGTTGATCCTATAGCAGAGTATATGGAGATTCTTCTTAGTTCAAATGCTCAAACATGTACTCTTTATAAGGGTCAAATACATCAACATTTTCCATTTCATATTATAACTTTGGTTATGAGGACACGTAATCAAGTTAAAGTGTTGATTTTCCTGATAGACAGTCAAGTTGTCCATTTGTTTCTGCAGCTACTTGATTGGCTTCATTGGCATTTTTGTATTACCTGATTCAGCATAAGTTTCAGCAATATAGGGTAGGTAGCAGTGTGCAAATAAGATCAGTGTTTTGAGCATATTTTCAAGCATTCTTTCCAAATTTCAGTTCAGTGTGTTTCAGATTTTAGTGTGCAGAAAGTTATGATTTTAGTTTGAGATTTTCAGTCATACAGCTTTTATAAGAGAACAAGTTGTAGATTTGGGATCAGCCCAATAGATCAGGCTACTAGTCTACGGTGTTCTTGGCACTTCACAGGGAGAGTGCCATCCCTGGATGAAGCCACTCAGTTAGGGTCCTATAATCTATAGGATCTCAAGGTGATTGATTATTTCATCTCAGATCTTTCATATTGTAAATATTATTCCAAGATTGTAAATTGTTTCCAAAAAGGTTAAAACCTTATGAAAAATATGCTTCCACGTCCAAATGCAGCATTAGGAGATAAGTAAGTATGTTTTGATTGAGTTAATCACATCATTTAAATGTGATTAAATAATTTGTAATAAGGCTGGGCACTACAGGTTTTAATTTTGTCAAAAAGGACAAAACTGGCAAAGAATGGCTTATCCAAGTTTTCAGAGACCCATTATAAGTTAAAGGTGCTCAAAGGGAATTACTTTATAAACCTTTGGAACTCCGCATTTCCATGTTTCATTGATGGACCCACCTCGCCTTTGCACATCAAGCCTTTAGCAAAACCCTTTAAATTTCTGTCTCCTACAAACCTTCTGAAATATGATATGTGATGGAGTGGGACCCATTCACCCGCCACACTTCCTTTTCATTTCATTTCCTTTAAAAACATTAAACTTCACCCTTTTCTGCCTTTCCGCTTTATATTTCTACTTTAACTTTTTTCATCACTATATCATTGTTTTACCTCTGCTTTCCCATTTTCCTGATTGCAATTGAAGTGGGCCCATCTTCCCTGACACATAACCCTTTCCCCCACCATCCATCGCATTTCGCAGATTATAAATTTTCGCATCGCAAAAAAACCTTAACACTTGCGATCGCCGATTTGCGATATATCGCATCTCACATTTTTTAACTTACCGTTTGAAGCGCCCACAATGTATTTTGTTTAACTTTCTATGCGGTTGGCACCACCATAGTAGCTTCGCCCCCCACTTTAGGCCATTTGAAATACATTGATATATCATGAAACCTCATAAACTTTACCTTACCGTAGAAAACACTCGCTGCTTTATAACTTCGCTGATGCAATGGGCTCCATCTTGCCACATCATTCTCTAATCAACACAAATCGCACTTCGTGGATTTTAGCGCTTACCATATTTTCTCAAATTCTAAACTCTGCGATGTCCGATGTGGGTCGGTCCCAATCGCGTACCCCACTTCGCATGTTTTATCATTTAGCCCCCATGCTCATAACAAAACCTAAGACTTGCGATTTGCGATGTGGTCAGTCCCACCTTTCCTCCACGTCATTGCCTTCTCCCTGCATTTCGCACTTCGCGTCTTTTACAGTTTACCTTTGCTACTTATAACTAAACTTTAAAACATGTGATTTGTAATGCAGTTGGTCCCACCTTACCTTCCACGTCACTCCGCCCTCCCTGCACTTTGCACTTCGTTGGATTAAAGGGTTTACCTTCGCCGCTTATAGCTAAACTTTAAAATGTGCGATTTGCGATGCAGTTGGTCCCACCTTTCCTCCACATCACCTCCCCCTTTGCATCGCATCGCCAATTCCATTTCGCATATCATAAAATGTAAAGCATGCAATGTGTGATTTTCTGTGAATGCGATAAAGTTCATAAATGAAATCTAAACATTTTCGGGTCTGGGTAAATGAGTTTTTATGACGTTTTGTTTGAAAAAGGATTAAACACAATAGTAAGAATTCGAG
The DNA here is from genome assembly GCA_034641835.2 of Pinus albicaulis. Taxonomy (NCBI): domain Eukaryota; kingdom Viridiplantae; phylum Streptophyta; class Pinopsida; order Pinales; family Pinaceae; genus Pinus; species Pinus albicaulis. The sequence goes on from CM076577.1 coordinate 86,767,250, forward strand.
TAGCAAAAAAGATAGAAAGGTCAAGTCAGGCAAAGGATTTGCACAAAGTTGATCCGTTTCTAACTACAAGAGAAGAAAGGGCGTTCAACACTCAGTTCATATGCCAGCATAGCACCTCCAGTTACACAGCGCATTCCACCGAAGCTATAATTTGGTAACAGTTATAGTTTTAATTTCAAGTTTAAGTCTAAAAATACCATGTCTGTTAGAGACTGTATTATTGTAATATTTTGTATAAATACTTCAGTTTTTGAAGTATCAAAGGTCGATTGATTGAGATCATAATCATTACTGTCTTTTGGAAAATTGTAAGCCTTTCCAAAGCACCAAAGCATCAATAATAATCAGACCATTCACATGATTCTTCTGGCTTAAATACTGGTGATTTTTTTCTTCTATTCTTATATTTCATTGTCATCTTTCACTATAATCATCTGAATTCCAATTGTAAATCAAAAAGCTTGATGAATAGGATTTAATTTTAAGGACCTTATTCTGACTGCATTTACAATCATAATGTTTTCCACTGAAGGCCAAACTAAATAATTCTTAATTTCTCTTTATTTTTGTTGAATCTTTTCATATTTCTTTCATAATCCATTTATAAATTTTAAAAAGATCTAGTCAATACTCCTAGCTTGCCCTGTGTTTACTCTGTTAAAAATTGATGCCACCATCCAGCTATATTTTGACTCCATTGCCCAATAGATATTAATAAATTGAATACAATCAATTTTCCAAAACCCAAACCCAAAATTCAAAACCCAAGTACAATCATAGCTAGCCTAAAATTCCCCTATAAACAAAGCTATATTTAACAGATAGAGCCCTCTCTGAATCTAGGAAGGCTAGGTCCTGGATTCCAAAGTTGGTTTGTTGTTGCCTCTGTAGTTTTGCTTCAACCTCAGAATTACAGAATGTTAACACTTCACATCATCCTTAAGTTGCACATGAGTTGTTGAGTCTTTCTCCATCCTTAAATTGTCGTCTCCTACAAACCTTCTGAAATACGATATACGATGGAGTGGGACCCATTCACCCGCCACACTTCCTTTTCATTTCATTTCCTTTAAAAACATTAAACTTTACCCTTTTCCGCCTTTCCTCTTTATATTTCTACTTTAACTTTTTTCATCACTATATCATTTTTTTACCTCTGCTTTCCCATTTCCCTTATTGCAATTGAAGTGGGTCCATCTTCCCTGACACATAACCCTTTCCCCCACCATCCATCGCATTTCGCAGATTATAACTTTTCGCATCGCAACAAAACCTTAACACTTGCGATCGTCGATTTGCGATATATCGCATCTCACATTTTTTAAATTACTGTTTGAAGTGCCCACAATGTATTTTGTTTAACTTGCTATGTGGTTGGCCCCACCATAGTAGCTTCGCCCCCCACTTCAGGCCATTTGAAATACATTGATATATCATGAAACCTCATAAAATTTACCTTACCGCAGAAAACATTCGCCACTTTATAACTTCGCCGATGCAATGGGCTCCATCTTGCCACATCATTCTCCAATCAACACAAATCGCACTTCGCAGATTTTAGCGCTTACCATATTTTCCCAAATTCTAAACTCTGCGATGTCCGATGTGGGTCGGTCCCAATCCCGTACCGCACTTCGCATGTTTTATCATTTAGTCCCCATGCTCATAACAAAACCTAAGACTTGCGATTTGCGATGTGGCCGGTCCCACCTTTCTTCCACGTCATTGCCTTCTCCCTGCATTTCGCACTTCACGTCTTTTACAATTTACATTTGCTACTTATAAGTAAACTTTAAAACATGTGATTTGTGATGCAGTCGGTCCCACCTTACCTTCCACGTCACTCCGCCCTCCCCGCACTTCGCACTTCGTTAAATTAAAGGGTTTACCTTCGCCGCTTATAGCTAAACTTTAAAATGTTCGATTTGCGATGCAGTTGGTCCCACCTTTCCTCCACATCACCTCCCCCTTTGCATCGCATCGCCGATTGCATTTCACATATCATAAAATGTAAAGCATGCAATGTGTGATTTTCTGTGGATGCGATAAAGTTCATAAATGAAATCTAAACATTTTCAGGTCTGGGTAAATGAGTTTTTACGACGTTTTGTTTGAAAAAGGATTAAACACAACAGTAAGGATTCAGGTAGCAAAAAAGATAGAAATGTCAAGTCGGGCAAAGGATTTGCGCAAAGTTGATCCGTTTCTAACTGCAAGAGAAGAAAGGGCATTCAACACTCAGTTCATATGCCAGCATAGCACCTCCAGTTACATAGCGCATTCCACCGAAGCTATAATTTGGTAATAGTTATAGTTTTAATTTCAAGTTTAAGTCTAAAAATACCATGTCTGTTAGAGACTGTATTATTGTAATATTTTGTATAAATACTTCAGTTTTTGAAGTATCAAAGGTCGATTGATTGAGATCATAATCATTACTGTCTTTTGGAAAACTATAAGCCTTTCCAAAGCACCAAAGCATCAATAATAATCAGACCATTCACAGGATTCTTCTGGCTTAAATACTGGTGATTTTTTTCTTCTGTTCTTATATTTCATTGTCATCTTTCACTGTAATCATCTGAATTCCAATTGTAAATCAAAAAGCGTGATGAATAGGATTTAATTTTGAGTACCTTATTCTGGCTACATTTACAATCGTAATGTTTTCCACTGAAGGCCAAACTAAATAATTCTTAATTGCTCTTTAGTTCTGTTGAATCTTTTCATATTTCTTTCATAATCCATTTATAAATTTTAAAAAGATCCAGTCAATACTCCTAGCTTGCCCCGTGTTTACTCTGTTAAAAATTGATGCCACCATCCAGCTATATTTTGACTCCATTGCCCAATAGATATTAATAAATTGAATACAATCAATTTTCCAAAACCCAAACCCAAAATTCAAAACCCAAGTACAATCATAGCTAGCCTAAAATGCCCCTATAAAAAAAGCTATATTTAATAGAGAGAGCCCTCTCTGAATCTAGGAAGGCTAGGTCCTGGATTCCAAAGTTGGTTTGTTGTTGCCTCTGTAGTTTTGCTTCAACCTCAGAATTACAGAATGCTAACACTTTACATCATCCTTAAGTTGCAGATGAGTCGTTGAGTCTTTCTCCATTAGACTACTATACAACTGCCATGTTTTTTCATATGACGTGATGTACCACTATACAATTACCATGCACTTTCGGTGATGGTGTTAGTAGAAATACATGATACAAATGAGAATTATTTCTTGAACTTCACTGCAAACTAGTCTAGCTATGTCATTGTCGATGCTATTTTTTGTTGTGACTTCCCCTTCCCCTTATTCATCTCTGGACATTGTGATGCATAATTACCATTTTTGTGGCAAATGAAACATTTGAGCTTGCTCAAGAATTTCTTCTTCCCCAACTGTGATTTTTACCCCACTTTTACCCTTGCAACTCTTTCCTTTACCGTTCTTGGCTCAACTGACCAGGGCCATCTCCTCTCCATCTCCTTACATGCTAGTTTTAGATTCCTCCTTAGCCTCTTCATAGATACAATCACCCCAAAGCCTCTCTCAACGGGGAAGGTGCTTCTAAGCATGGATCCCCTTGAATAATGGTTCCCATGGCTTATTGAAACCATTCAATGTCTCATTTACCAGTTCTACTCCTCTACATTTTCTCTAGTTATCTTCACGAGATAGTTGGTAACATTATCATACCTTCTCATTTGTATATATTTGAGCTTGTTATTCAAGGTCATCTTCCTATTCATGTTGTCACTTTAGAACAAATCCACTAGAGCCTTGAACACACATACACACACACACACATGTTGCAAGTCATTGGTTATATATTTTTTATAACACCTAATTGTAGGGGTTTTTATTTTTTTGTAACTTTTGAAACTAGTAAAAATGTTAATAAGAAGAAACCCTAAAGGGAATTTTAAAGAACAAGTGATTTAGTGACGTGAGATGTTACTGCTATGAACTTCTTTGAGGTTTTGTATTGTCATCTTCATTGTTGTAAGGTTATATTTTTCATTTTATAGATTATTATTCTATGAGTTGTATAAGTTTGCATTCTATTACTTTTTTGATATTGTTGTTATGAGTTGATAAATAGAGAGTTGTGAATAAGCATGTTGTTTTAGGCTAATTTGTGCACTTATATTATATATGTATTATTCTGCTTAGAGATTCTCTACAACCCTACAACCCTTTATAGGGGAGATGTTGTAGTCATTGTAAATGAGTTTAAACATTTAATTTTTAGGAAATGTTGTAGTGTCCTTAAAATGAAGCATAATAATGATAATAATAATAATAAATATAATGTCAACTCAATTAAAAAAGTAATAAAATTAATAAATTGATTTGTTATATCATAGTTTTGTTTATATTAACACAATTACAAACATACCTAGCATGTTTAGACAATGCTTAAAAATATTTGTGGCATATATACATGTGTTATAAGAGTCTAATAAAAATAAAAATAAAAATAAGACTACATATATATTGCATAATGAGTTCTCCACTCTATTCATCCCATGCCCATTCATTCATCCAAAATCCAAATGGGTTTCCTATAATGTGAGGTCTAAGTGAGATATTATATTGGAGAGTACCCTTAGTTGTTGAGGGTTTTTTTACAAGTCCATAAAATTTAGTTTTTTTTATAAGAAATACCTCAAAGTATTTTTAAATTGACTGGATAATAATAGATCAGTGAAAATATATTTTAGGTGATGTTACTTCCTAGGAAAAAGGTTAAAATGCAATTTGAGGTAGTATCTATTTCATGTATGAGATTTGGATTAATTTTACCATAAATCACATAACCTCTATCACAAGGAAAACTAGTCCTTTTGAAAATATTATCTAGGTTGAAATAACCTTCTAGTGCTAAAGTAAGACCTAAAACTACTTCTAATTAGCTATGAGATTATAGATAAATGTTACTAGAAAGCACATAACCTTACTAGAAGTAGCTTTGATGATGATCACACATAAAACTAGCTTTCTTGCATATACTATCTAGATTGAGACCACCTTCTAGTTTTGAAGTAAGAGCTAAAACTACGTCTAATAAGCTAAGAGTTTTTCTCAAAATTAAGGAATTTGATTGATAACCGAAAATTTGTAAACATTTGACCAAAGTGAAAATCTATGCTTTAATATTTCAAATGACAATAGTATTCTTAAATCATAAAATTAATCAAAACTAATATCGGACTTCATGGTGATGTGGTGTCGGCTAAATTTGGATGAGCACTCACTCGTATAAAAGTCGGCTAAATTTGGATGAGCACTCACTCGTATAAAAGTGGAATATTATGCCTTTCTTTGAATACTTTGAATTGTATTTAACGAAAGCTGAAGATAGCAGAAAAAGTGTTCTGAGACAGATAAGTAAAATTTTTGTATCACGCTGCAGAAAAAACCGTCGACTATTCTAACCACCTGTTCAAATTTTCTCCAGAGCTATAGAAATAGTTGTTTTGACAGCGTCATTATTAATAGTTGTTTTGACAGCTGCTTGATTGTGGGCGAAAGATGGTACAGTCACTCCAAGCAATGCAATCAAACACTTTCCAAACTAGGCCATCATCATCTGTTATATCTCAGAGGGTTGCCTCAACTGCTTCTGCTTCAAGAGATTCTGTGCATACAAAGTTAGTTCCCTCAGTGAATTTGACAAAATCACTCAGTGAAGATCGAGCTTTTCCAGTGAATACTAATGACACTGAAGAGCAGAAAGCTTCAGAGGTAAAAATTGGGACGAATTCCAAAAAGAGGCCTTCAGATGACACTCTAAGCTCCTCTGCCACAAAAATGCCCAAAATAATAAATTCGAAAAAGAGGGCTTCAAATGACATTCTCAGCACTTTGGCCCCAAAAAAGCCGAGGATATTAAGTTCCAACAAGAGGCCCTCAAATGACGGTCTAAGCTCTTCAACCGCCAAAAAGCCCAGGATATTCAATTCTAAAAGGAGGCCTTCAGATGACAGTTTAAGTTCTTCTGCCACCAAAAAGCCCAGGATATTAAATTCTAAAAAGAGCCCTTCAAATGTCAATCTTTGCTCCTCTGCCACCAAAAAACGCAAGATTTTAAATTCCGAAAAGAGGCCTCCAAATGACAGTCAAAGCTCTTCTATCGCAGAAAAGTCCAAAAAGAGGCTTTCAAATGACAGTCTAAGCTCTTCTGTCACAACAAGGCGCAGGATATTAAATCCCAAAAAGAGGCCTTCAAATGACAGTCTATGCTCTTCAGCCACCAAAAAGCCAACGATTGCAGGGGTGTTGCCTGAGGCCAAAGTGAAACAATCATCTCACAGCCTTCGATTGGCCAGCCCCAGAGAAACAATCATCTCACAGCCTTCGATTGGCCAGCCCCAGAGAAACAAACGATGATGAATCTAAGCATTTAACTTTTGTATCAGATTTGAATGATGATTCAGATGAAGAGAAGCACTTGGGTAAGACGTTTTCGGTCAAGAATTTGACAAAAGCAGATCATGATTTTCTGGTGGATAGTGATGACTCTGAAGAACAGAAAGCGTTAGGGGTAAAACCCAATCGAGGTGAATTGAAAACTGGGTCAGGAAAAATTATTCCTTGCCACTTAGCAAGGTTTCCTGAAATTACTTCCAATTAATTTCCTTACTTGGAAATTACAGGTAAGAGTGAAGTGAAATTTTTATGACCTGTTTTGTTTTGGATTTATGGATTTATGCATATCATTTTAAATATTTTGTTGTGGATTAATTTATTTTGTTGTGGAATAAATATTTTGTTGTGGATTTATGCATATCATTCTGTAGAAATTTGCTGAATAATGATTAATTATCCACCGAGACTATCCTGATCACATATCAATTCGAATTCATATGCAACACATAATCTCTTCCACTCAGATCATCACACATGCGGAAATAAAACAAGCGATAGCACATCAATTCATCATACACATTAACACAGTATGTATGGGGAAAGCTTATAGCTGAAAACCCCGCAACTATTGTGTATATTATAATGGAGAAAACATGTAACAAAATCAGTACAATACTCCTCACAAGTACTCAGTACTATCTCATGAAGTTACACACAAACTAGCTTGGTTTTGAACAAGTCACGAGTTCAAAACACATCCACTAATTGCCTGCCTCTATTGCGCAATCATGGCCTATCTAAATAGAGATCCAAGGTTCGAATCTCCTTGGCTTGACAGCGCAATCATCATGGGCAATTGCCTCCAAGTGTGGTGCAAATCTCATGCACAACCAATGTCACAACTGATAGCTGTACTCACCCTTTCATCTACCTCTTTCACTGGTCTCCACTGAACTGTCCATGCACTGTAGTGAACTGATGTGTTCTTGAGTTGAATAATGAGTTACTAATTAATGAATTAAATAATATTTAATTCACTCCACTCATTACCAGTTGATTAGCTAGTTAAACTAATCTCAACTAGTTCAACTAAGTTAAACCGAACACAACTCCACCATCTGTCTCATCAACTCCACCAAACTTCTGCCACTGAAGTCCTAACTGAAGTCAACCATGCATGAGCTCACAAAACCCCTAGGAATAGCTTAATTCCTCTGTCAGATGCATGAGCCACTTCCAAGGCTCGAACTGAAGTGCTCCAAGAGAGTAAACTGAAGTTTAGAGTCCAAATATTATTAAGGGTAAATAATATTTGACTTCCCTATTTTTAGAATAGGCCGTCTAAAAATAGACTTCGACCTATAGGTCCAAAAATAGAGGTCCATCTATTTTTACCAACATGACCAATACTCCAAGAATAACATACTGCAACCCCTGGACCATGCTCCATATGTCTAAAAATAGACATAGTCTTAAAATAGACTTTGCGCCAGAATTTGCCTGCGGGCCCACTTAGTGAAGGCGACTTCATTTCACTAAGCTCCATCATCTTGCTGCATTCTCAACACTCCCTCTCAGCAAGATATGGATTATCTGCAATCCCTATCCTGCCTCTGTGGAATTCGAACTTGCTCCCGGTGAGCGCCTTCGTCAGGATGTCGGCATCCTGATCCTCCGTGGGAACATATGAAAGCATCATGATCCTCCGCTGAACACAATCTCTGATGTGATGGTACCTGATGTCGATATGTTTGGACCTATCATGAAACACCGGATTAGCCGAGAGCTTGATGCAGCTCTGGTTATCACAGTAGATCACTGTAGGCTCCAAATGCAACCTGAACAAACCTGCGAGGATCTTCCTCATCCAAATAGCCTCACATGCAGCCAAGCTTGCTGCCATGTACTCGACCTCTGAATCGAGTGCTACTTGGACCGCTTCCTTCGCCGTACTCGTAAAACCGCGTCGACCCACGCTGAAAACTCCTCCGTATGTGCTCTTCTCGGGCCCCGTGGGCTCCCCGCCCAATCAGCATCAAATAGCTTTAAGAAAGCTTCGCCGCATCCTCCTGTCTGTTACCATAGACCATCCAAGATTGTGCCTCTAATATAACGCAATACATGCTTGCCTGCCTTCCAAAAGAGCTTGGTAGGCTTAACCATAGCTTGCGAAAGCTGGTTAACTGCATAGCATATATCGGGTCGTGTATTGACCAGATACATAAGCAACCCTACCAACTGTCGATAGATAGTGGCATCCACTACCTTTGTTGAAGTAGCATCCTCCTTCCTCCAACCACCAGGAAGAGGAGTGTCAACAGGCTTGCAGCCTTGCATGTTGAACCTCTCCAGAATCTCCCGAGCATACTTTCCCTAAGAAACAAACAGTCCTCCACTGCGCTACCAAATCTCCAATCCCAGGAAATAATGAAGGATGCCCAGGTCCTTCATCTCAAACTCTCGTGCAAGATCCTCCTTGCATGAAAGTATCAACTGCTCGTCGCCAGTCAAAATCAGATCATCTACATACAGTACGATGATCAACACCTTCCCCTCCACCACAATCTGGTACAGGTTTGGATCCGCCTCACTCTTGGAGAATCCAAGCCCGGTGAAGTAGCTGTCTATCCGAGTGTACCAAGCACGAGGTGCTTGCTTCAGCCCGTATAGTGCTCTCTTGAGTCGGCACACATGCGACTCATTGCTGAAGATCTCAAAACCTTCAGGCTGCTCTATGTACACCTCTTCCTCAATAACTCCATTGAGGAACGCAGTCTTCACATCCATCTGATGAATGTGCCACCCCATCTGCGCTGAGAGAGAAAGGATCATCCGTATGGAAGAGTACCTTGCGACAGGTGCAAAAGTCTCCTCATAATCGATCCCCTCGATCTGTGAGAAGCCACGGGCGACAAATCTCGCCTTGTACTTCTCCACACTCCCGTCAGCCGCCTGCTTCACTTTGTAGATCCATCGTGAACCCACCATTGATTTCCCCTTCGGTCTTGGGACAATCTCCCATGCACTGTTCCTGACGATCGAATCATATTCTTCGATCATGGCATCAACCCATGCGGGTTCCTCCACAGCTTCCTCAAAAGAGGATGGCTCCGTCACAACACATTGACTCACAAGAGCCATGTATCCATTGTACCGATCCGGTGACTGCCTCTGTCTGCGCTGTGCTATAGGTGGTCCTACAACCTTCTCTGCATCTCGAGCCAGTCGCTCAGCTTCTGTAGTGCGCATGCGCCCTCTGATGGTTGGCGCTGCATGGGTGGTTTCTTCCACCTCCTGAACTTCCTCTTGTGGTTGATCCACATCCGGAAGCTCCTCCTTAGAAACTAACAACTCCTCATCTGCATGCAAGTGTAGCTCCCTCTCAAGCGAACACTGCATGGCTTTCTCCTCCTGAAATTTTATATCCCGTCGCACAACAGTCTTTCGACTGTCTGACAAATACACCCGATAGTTGTGAGGTGTATTAGTGTACCCCACAAATATTCCAACCTCAGCGGTTGGATCCAGCTTCCTTCTTGCATCCTTTGTCACATGCATATAGACAGGAGAACCAAAAATCTGCAAATGGGAAATATCAGGCCTCTTGCCAGAATAAGCCTCCTCCGGTGTACTCATGCCAAGAACCTTGTGAGGACAACGGTTCTGCACATACACTGTTGTATTGCATGCCTTAGCCCACAAGTGAAGGGGTAGGCCCTCATCATGCAACATCGCTCATGCAGCACCCACGATCGTTCTGTTCTTCCGCTCAGCCACCCCATTCTGCTGTGGGTTATGGGGTGCGATGAGCTCTCTCCGAATCCCTTCTGCGCTGCAGAACTCCTTGAATTCAGCCGAGATGAATTCACCACCGTTATCACTCCTTAGAGCAATCACCTTCTTCCCTGACTCCTTCTCGACCAGTGCTTTAAACTCACAAAACTTCGCGAATGTATCGCTCTTCTTCTGCATGAAGAAGATCCAGCACTTTCGAGAGAAATCATCAACAAAGATCACGTAGTACTTGTGCTTTGTTGTCGAAGAAACTGAGAAAGGACCACACACGTCTGTGTGAACTCTCTCAAGGATCGTCGTGGCGCGACTATCCTTCTCATGAAAGGTGGCTTTCACATACTTCCCCAAAGTACACCCCTTGCACTGATCTGACTGCGCAAGAGTGCCCTTAGGAAGCCCAGTAGAAATCTGCTGCAGGATCTTCAAAGCTCCATGGTGAAGGTGGCCCAATCTCCTGTGCCACAGTTCGCCCTCATCATCCCGGCTCACCACTTCTCCCGCCTTGCATGCCATTGCTGCGCAGCCATCTACTTGCAACCGATAAAGGTTCTTGGTTCGAACCCCTATCTTCCGGGTCTCTCCAGTAGTCTTACTGCACAGGAAGGCTTTTCCTTCGCTGAAGACCACATCATACCCCTTATCCTCCAACATCGCCACAGAGATCAAGTTCTTCTTCAATCCAGGTACATGCATGACATCCTTCAATACAAAGGGTTTACCAAACTCCCTCTGAAAGGATATGGTACCGATACCAGTCGCGCTGTATCTACCATCATCGCCCATCTCGATGTCCACACCCAGATCTTTGTCCTCCAGATCTGAGAACAAATCCCAATCTCCCGTCATATGAAATGACGCACCGCTCTCCAAGAACCACACCGATCCCATCACACTTGAAACCAAGCATGCGATCAGTGAAAATTCAAGCTCGAACTGTGAAGCCAAAGCCTCTCCATCTGCAGATCTTCCCGCTTGCTTGTTTTTCTTCTTCTTTGGACAATTGGTAGCATAATGTCCGTGATCATGGCAATGAAAACACTTCACTTTCGCCATATCCTGCTTCTTTCCCTTTGCACCAGAATGAGAAGTTTTCTTACCCTTCCCCTTCTTTGCTTTGGCAACCAAAGCGCAATTTTCTTCATCAGCTCCCTTTGATGAAGAACCATCCCGAGTAGTCCTCCTTATCTCCTCCTGCATGAGATCCGCCCAAAGGTGCTCCCATCCCGGCAGCTTCTCCCGACCATTGACACTATCTTGATATGAGTGCCAAGCCTTCGGAAGACCAAGGAGAGCCAGGTCGACCATGTCCTCATCTTCGATAGTCACCCCCACACTTCCCAGCTCATCTCTGCATTGAGTGAACTTCGTGAGGTATTTGGCGATACTGTCGCCCTTCTCCATCTTGATGTTCCCGAGCTTATCTTTGAGCGCCAGCTTCCTTTGGTCGCTCTTACTCTGGAATAGATCCGTCAAAGCTTTCCACATTAAATATGGAGAAGCCTTTCCATGCAGGCTGGATACAATATGATCCATGACGCCCTCCAACATGATCCTTCGACATTTCGCCATCTTCTTTTGCCATGCTTCGACTTCAACAGGATCAGTGGGCCTTTGGACATCCATATCCATGAAATCCTTCAGTCCATTACCTTCTAATACTGCCTCCATGCGATCCTTCCATGCAACATAATTCGAACTGCCTTCAAGAGCATATTCGAGTCGCAAACCGTTGAAAGACATTTTCAACTCCGGCACCACGAAAACAAAACTGCTGCAAAAATTCGAATTCCACCTCAAATCTCAACCGCCCTTGATCTGTGAGAACAAATTATTTCTAGCACAGAGATCGACTGCAGGGGAATTTACTGGATATATCACCTTTCAAAGGAAAGGATGGATCCAGAGGCTACCTGGCCTGCATGCAGACTTTGTATACCGAAATAAGTTTGTAATCACTGTGATGATCAATCTCTGCTTCAATAGCTCCGATACCATGTAGAAATTTTCTGAATAATGATTAATTATCCACCGAGACTATCCTGATCACATATCAATTCGAATTCATATGCAACACATAATCTCTTCCACTCAGATCATGACACATGCGGAAATAAAACAAGCGATAGCACATCAATTCATCATACACATTAACACAGTATGTATGCGGAAAGCTTATAGCTGAAAACCCCACAGCTATTGTGTATATTATAATGGAGAAAACATGTAACAAAATCAGTACAATACTCCTCACAAGTACTTAGTACTATCTCATGAAGTTACACACAAACTAGCTTGGTTTTGAACAAGTCACGGGTTCAAAACACATCCACTAATTTCCTTGCCTCTATTGCGCAATCATGGCCTGTCTAAATAGAGATCCAAGGTTCGAATCTCCTTGGCTTGACAGTGCAATCATCATGAGAAATTGCCTCCAAGTGTGGTGCAAATCTCATGCACAACTGATGTCACAACTGATAACTATACTCACCCTTTCATCTACCTCTTTCACTGGTCTCCACTGAACTGTCCATGCACTGTAGTGACTTGATGTGTTCTTGAGTTGAATAATGAGTTACTAATTAATGAATTAAATAATATTTAATTCACTCCACTCATTACTAGTTGATTAGCTAGTTAAACTAATATCAACTAGTTCAACTAAGTTAAACCGAACACAACTCCACCAACTGTCTCATCAACTCCACCAAACTTCTGCCACTGAAGTCCTAACTGAAGTCAACCATGCATGAGCTCACCAAACCCCTAGGAATAGCGTAATTCCTCTGTCAGATGCATGAGCCACTTCCAAGGCTCGAACCGAAGTGCTCCAAGAGAGTAAACTGAAGTTTATAGTCCAAATATTATTAAGGGTAAATAATATTTGACTTCCCTATTTTAAGGAGAGGCAGTCTAAAAATAGACTTCGACCTATAGGTCCAAAAAATAGAGTCCCATCTATTTTTACCAACATGACCAATACTCCAAGAATAACATACTGCAATCCCCGGATCATGCTCCATATGTCTAAAAATAGACATAGTCTAAAAATAGACTTTGCGCCAGAATTTGCCTGCGGGCCCACTTAGTGAAGGCGACTTCATTTCACTAAGCTCCATCATCTTGCTGCATTTTCAACACATTCTAATCCTTATAATCTGACAAATTACTTCCAAGTAATTTCCTTCTTGTGGATTAATTTAAATCGTAGCTTATTGAACAAAATGCACTACTAGAATTTTAACTAGTAAAATCAGAATGACATTAGAAGCAAATGAAACCAATTTCACACATGCATACATAAATTTTCATTCCTTCAAATTTCCTTTTCACTAAACTTATTCAAAGTTTATAAGGGCACCTCTAATGGGAAAATTTCCCACTAAGGAAAAATACAATTTACTATAAAAACCTAGTAAATTTTCCATTGAAGAAAACTCATTCTACTACTATATGTACAACTTGTAATGTCTAGATGTGCCCTTCTCTTTTGCTTGTGACTATTGTATGCTTGTGACTATTTTATGGCATGTAGCCATGTTTTACTGCCAAGAACTATTGAATGACCTATAAATTTTGATGTATAATCTAGCTTGTAACTATGCAAAGTGGCTATATGGAAATATGGCTTGCATGGCTTGCTATTTATGCCCTTACTATACAGTTGTATGCCAAATTTTCCTTCAATTTATGGCTACTATGGTTCCTTCCATTGTCATTTCTTTTGCACTCTCCTCCTTTAGAACGACCTCTTGTGAGTGAAAATCCTTTATCACTCCTCCTAGCCTTTCCTTTTTCTCATCAGATCAAGATCAATTTTAGATCGATCTTACACCTCTCTGAAAGAGGAACCCAATACAAATATTGGTATCTTCATCTGAGCATCACAACATGGAGTTTGGACCTAGTTGTCCAATTTTAACGCTCCCTCTCAACTAGGGAGAACTCCATCCGCCTGTGTAATCAAACAACATGTGTCATCCCGCCGTAACTTTCTTTGCTAGCCTCTTTATTTCATAACAGAAGTGGGTCACTCAAAAAGACATCATTCCCCGGCTGACAGATTCAGCCCAGAGGTCCGAAACCTCTATCAGACTCACAAATAATCTCATACCAACCTGAGGTTGGTTTACCTGACCCGAAGTCAGTAGGAGGTCTGAAACCTCGCTTGGACTCAAGAGAGTCATATATACTAACCCAAAGTTAGTCTCACTAACCTGAAGTCAGTTGGAGTTCTGAAACCTCACATGGACTCAAAGAGTCACATACCAACCCGAAGTTGGTTTATCTGACCCGAAGTCAGTAGGAGGTCCGAAACCTCACTAGACTTGATCCCAAATCAAGTGGTTGGACATGTGTCATCCTAGATATAGAGTACGACAATCTCTGATGCGTCCATCAGTATTTACTACTAGTCTCTAGCTTTTCCTACCTCATTGGCCAAATGAGAGGTACTTCCCATGACTCCAGAACTCAAATGGGTAGGATGCATATGAGGCACAAATCATGAGAGGCGAACCAACTCAATCATCATGGTGGGGCCCAAGCACACCAACAAGGTTCGGCAAGCCTAGCCCTGTGTTTGTTTATAGCTCCGATAAGCTATCCCCAAAGCCCCCCAGAGCTCCCAGAGCTCATCGTCCAACAGGACCCTCAAAATAGGGTCATTCCACGATTCCAAGATTCTCACAGAAGGTTAGGAACATGACCTTCCCTAAGGGCATAGTGAGAATATTTGCAACCTGCTCATTAGTTCCTATGACCGAGCCTTACGGCGCCTTGTTGTACCATATCCCAGATAAAGTGGTGCTAGCCATCAACATGCTTGGATCGATCGTGGAACACGAGATTCTATGACAAACGAATCCCCCTCTAGTTATCACAAAGGATAACGGTGGCATCTAGCACATGCTCAAACAGCTCACTGAAGAGCTTTCGCAACCAAGTGACTTCACAATAGGCCATACATTTTACAGTGTATTCAGCCTCAGTGGTGCTCAAGGCTACCGACTTCAGTTTCCTGTCTGAAGCAGATCTATGTGTGAAGTAGCATCCAAATGTGCTCTTGCGATCCACCACACTACCAACCCAATTGGCATCAGTATAACCAAGGAGTGTCATTCTCCTGGCTGTGTATCTCAGCCCAAGGTCTATCATGCCCCAGAGATATCTCAAGAGTTTCTTGGCACCATCCCAGTGAATGTTATGATCAACCATGTGTTGACTCAAAGTGTTCACTACAAAATGTACGTTCGGACGGGTGTTCACTAAGAACATTAGGGCCCTTACGAGTTGACGATACTCAGTAGGATTTGTCAATACAGGCCTAGCAATGTTGCCACTCAACTTCTTGAAGTTGAGCTCCATCGGTGTCGACACGGACTTGCATTCCACCATACTAAATCTTTCCAGAAGCTACACAATGTATTTTCCTTGAGAAAGGAAAATCTCACCAGGTCTCTGCCAGACCTCCAGGCCTAGGAAGTAGTGCATCAGTCCTACGTCTTTCATCTCAAAATCAGCAGCGAGCTCCCTCTTGCATTAATGAATGAGAGGGTCATCACCTGTCAGGAAGAGGTAGTACACATACAACACCAGAATGAGAGGCTTCTCTCTATGAACCTTGAAGTAAAGGTTTGGATGAACATTACTACAAGTGAAGCCCAACTTCATCAGGTAGTTATCTATCCTCTTGTACCAAGCTCTGGGTGCTTCCTTCAACCCATAGAGGGCTTTCTTCAACCTGCAGACATGGGTGTCCTGATCTTGGACTTTGAACCCCAGAGGTTGCTCCACATACACCTCTTCCTTCATTGCACCATGCAGAAGTGTGGTCTTCACATCCATATGATGAAGACTCCATCCTTGCATAGCAGCAAGGGATATGATAGATTGGATGGTGGTCACAGGTGCAAATATGTCATCATAGTCTATGCCTTCTTTTTTTGAGAGGCCACGGGCAACGAATCTTGCCTTCAACTTTTCAGCACACTCATCAGATCCATGCTTGATCTTGTAGAGCCATTTTGAGGTGACAATTGCTTTGTCCTCTCGTCTAGGAACCACATCCCAGACATCATTCTTCATTATGGACTCATACTCTTCCTGCATAGCATCCTTCCAAACTTGATGCGTTACGGCTTCCTCAAAAAGATCTAGGCTCGGATTGTATAATAGTACTCATGGCTGCTAGATATCCTTGGTATCTACTTGGCATTCTTGCTTTCACGGAATGTCCCCCTTGGGGCCATATGTCCCTTAGCATCCTCGAGAGTGTCCCTGAGCCATTATGGTCTCTTTCCAGTGAAGGAGGTGGATCAATCGGGTCCATTGGTCCTTCAACATCAGGCATCATCTCATCCTTCGGTTCCTCTTGATTTCCAGGCCTTGCTTCATGGTATTCCTCAGATCTCAGAATATTGACTACTTTCCTCAGGGAAGCATCTTCATCAAAGGTGACATCGTGGCATATCTCCACTTCCCTTTGACTAGGTACATAAAATCTATAGGCCTTGGAAGTTTCGTTGTAGCCCACAAACATTGTGGTCTCCCTCTTGATGCTAGCTCCTCTGCAAAAGTTCTTGAATTCATTCGTCTCATATTCAGTGCCATTATCGGTCTGTCAGATAGCATCTCATGTCATTGCTCCCAGTGGACTGCCTCCAACCTGGTAGAGTGTATCAATTCTAGACCCAAACGTGATAGCTTCCTTGAAGCTCTTCTTCCACATGCGTACCTTTCCATCAGTGAATGCCATATTGAAACCTTTGTCTTCCATGGCTAATATAGACACGAGGTTCTTCTTCAAATTAGGTACATAGAGTACTTCCTAAAAGTGGAGGACTTGACCTTGAGACAAGTGGAGGGTCACAGTCCATGTCCCTTTCACGGGATATGTGGCACTATCTCCAAGGATAATTTCCAGATTAGTATCCTTCTCAACCATATCAGAGAGTGCTTCCTTGAACCCAGTGATGTGCCTTGAGGCACCACTATCTATCAACCAGACATCCATAGTGTCACGTGGAGATGCAATAGAGAGGGTAGATACAAGAAAGTATTCATTTCTTTTATCAACAACATTTGATTCCTCATACCTATAATTTCTTGACCTTTTGAAAGTTTGATCGTTTCTGCTAGAGGGTGCCTTCCTCTTTCCCCAGACCTTGTTGTTCCTTTGATTGTCATCCCTCCGGTTGTTTTTGTTGTCATCATCAGCAGGAGAATCCTTCTTGAAAGGGCATTCTCTAGCATAGTGACCTGGCCTATGACAAGTGAAACACTTTCCCTTCTTTTCTTGGGTCCCTGCTTTTCCTTAGTACTTTGGACCACCAAATTTCTTCTTTCTCGAATGAGCAGCGTATGCAGCATTTCCTTCATTTCCATACTCCTTCATTCTTGATTCTTATTGAATGCATCTTGAGAGTACTTCGTCAAAGTCAAGTATCACATTATTATTTAGAATGGTAGTGTTAAACACATGCCATTCGAATGAGAGCCCTCCAAGTGCGGTGAGTACCATCTCTCGATCAGCTATTGTCTCCCTAATAGCTAGCAGATTGTTCCTCATCTCGGTAAGCTTCAGAAAGTATGATTGGACAGACTCATCCTTGTCCTTCTTCAGATTCTTCAATTGATTCTTGAAGAATAGTACTTGATTTTCATTGTTGGCCTTAAACATGAGGACCAACTTATCATACATCTCTTTGGATGTGTCCAACACAGAGATGTAGGCCACCATACTTTTATGAATGGATTCCCTGATCATCAGCTTTTCTTTGATCTCCCCCTTCTTGTACTTTGTTTTGGCAGTAGCAGTAGCAGTGGATGGAGGTTCTTGGATTTTAACCTGCACATAGCCATGACATCTTGGTCTTCTTATTTGAGATCCAATATCATCTTCCAAGCATGGAAGTCACCCTTCCCAGTCAATTTGTCATCCTCCTTGAAGCCATAGTTTGTGGAACCCATTTTCTTCTTCTGTGATTGCAAAAAATAGGGCTTGTCTTCTTCTCAGCTCTGATACCATATAAATTTATGTAGATGTTCTATGCTAGATGCAACTTTACTTTTCACTACGAAAATCACATAAATAATCAAGTAAAATGCTAATAGAAAATACCAGTGGATCTACAGAAGACAAACTACAAACAGAAAAATGTGGTGGTGCGTTACGGCGGTCAACAGGATG
This sequence comes from Pinus albicaulis, assembly GCA_034641835.2. Lineage (NCBI taxonomy): Eukaryota > Viridiplantae > Streptophyta > Pinopsida > Pinales > Pinaceae > Pinus > Pinus albicaulis. The sequence continues at coordinate 86,785,606 of CM076577.1, forward strand.
CTTCAACCAGAAAAGTCTCCTTCGTTAGCCAACCCATCATGCGTCACAACAGCCCTCAAAAAAACCACACATTCAACTCAAAGTCAACCCCAAAAAAGTCAACGTTGTCTAGAAAAGTCAACGCAAGACAGCAACAAGAAAGTCAATGCAACTCGGTCTTCAGTCAAACTTTTGACCCCAGTTCTTGTGCCAATATGTACGGCCTTCCAAAATCAAAGTATCCACCAATTTTCAGCCTATTCGGACCATGCATTGACCAAAGTCAACGCTGGTCAAACATGCATGGAAACCCTAGCTGCAGTAAATTCGTCCAAGCCCTAGCTACAGTAAATTCATCCTTCTTCCCACGTGTGAACCGAAACTGCTTCCAAGGAGCTCGTACTAAATCATAGGAGGAGATGATGTGAGAGGATGAGATGAGTGAAAAATTCCTCCAACTTTGACTCTATTTATATCAATCACTGAGGTGTGTGAGACATCTGCTGGGGGTCTAAAACCTTAAGGCCGACCTACACATATTTGAAATTATTAAAAATAAATTAAAAATAAATGTTTTTCTCGTCATATTAAGATCAATTTTAGATCGATCTTACACCTCTGTGAAAGAGGAACCCAATACAAATATTGGTATCTTCATCTAAGCATCAAAAAATGGAGTTTGGACCTATTTGTTCAATTTTAACACTCCCTCTCAACTAGGGAGAACTCCATCCACCTGTGCAATCAAACATCGTGTGTCGTCCCACCGTAACTTGCTTTGCTGGCCTCTTTATTTCAGAACAGAAGTTGATCAGTCACAAAGACATCATTCCCCGGCTGATGGATTCATCCCAGAGGTTCGAAACCTCTATCAGACTCACAAAGAGTCTCATACCATCCCAAAGTTGGTTTACCTGACCTGAAGTCAGTAGGAGGTCCGAAACCTTGCTTGGACTCAAGAGAGTCATATATACTAACCCAAAGTTAGTCTCATTGACCTAAAGTCAGTTGGAGGTCTGAAACCTCACATGGACTCAAAGAGTCACATACCAACCCGAAGTTGGTTTATCTGACCCGAAGTCAGTAGGAGGTACGAAACCTCACTAGACTTGATCCCAGATCAAGTGTTTGGACACGTGTCATCCTAGATAGAGAGTACGGAAATATTTGATTCATCCATCAGTCTTTTCTACTAGTCTCTAGCTTTTCCTACTTCATTGGCCAAATGAGAGGTACTTCCCATGACTCCGAAACTCAAATGGGTAGGATGCATACGAGGCACAAATCACGAGAGGCGAACCAACTCAATCATCACGGTGGGGCCCAAGAACACCAACAAGGTTCGACAATCCTATCCTTGTGGTTGCTTATAGCTCCGAGAACCTATCCCCAAAGTCCCCCAGAGCTCCCAGAGCTCATCATCCAACATGACCCTCAAAATAGGGTCATTCCACGATTCCAAGATTCTCACGGAAGGTTAGGAACATGACCTTCCCCAAGGGAATAGTGAGAATATTTGCGACTTTCTCATCAGTTCCTATGATCAAGCCTTACGGCGCCTTACTGTACCATATCCCAGATAAAGTGGTACTAGCCATCAACATGATTCGATTGATCGTGGAACATGGGATTCTATGAGAAATGAATCCCCCTCTAGTTATAAAAAAGGATAACAGTGGCATCTAGCACATGCTCAAATAGCTCACTGAAGAGCTTTCACAACTAAGTGACTTCACAACAGGCCATACATGTTACAATGTATTCGGCCTCAACGGTGCTCAAGGCTACCGACTTCAGTTTCCTGCCCGAAGCAGATCTATGTGTGAAGTAGCATCCAGATGTGCTCTTGTGATCCACCACACTGCCAGCCCAATTGGCATCAGTATAACCAAGGAGTGTCATTCTCCTGGTAGTGTATCAGCCCAAGGTCTATCGTGCCCCAGAGATATCTCAAGAGTTTCTAGGCACCATCCCAGTGAAAGTTATGATCAACCATGTGTTGACTCAAAGTGTTCACTACAAAACGTACCTCCGAACGGGTGCTTACTAAGAACATCAGGGCCCTTACGAGTTGACGATACTTAGTAGGATTTATCAATACTGGCCTAGAAACGTTGCCACTCAACTTCTTGATGTTAAGCTCCATCAATATCGACACGGACTTGCAGTCCACCATACTAAATCTTTCCAGAAGCTTCATAATGTATTTTCCTTGAGAAAGGAAAATCTTGCCAGGCCTCTGCCAGACCTCTAGGCCTAGGAAGTAGTGCATCAGTCCTAGGTCTTTCATCTCAAACTCAGCAGTGAGCTCCCTCTTTCATTGATGAATGAGAGGGTCAGCACCTGTTAGGAAGAGGTCGTCCACATACAACACCAAATGAGAGGCTTCTCTTTATGAAACTTGAAGTAAAGTTTTGGATCAACATTACTACGAGTGAAGCCCAACTTCATCAGGTAGCTATCTATCCTCTCGTACCAAGCTCTGGGTGCTTTCCTCAACCCATAGAGGGCTTTCTTCAACCTGCAAACATGGGTGTCCTGATCCTGGACTTTTAACCCCAGAGGTTGCTCCACATACATCTCTTCCTTCATTGCACCATGCAGAAGTGTGGTCTTCACATCCATCTAATGAAGACTCCATCCTTGCATAGCAGCAAGGGCTATGATGGATCGGATGGTGGTCATAGGTGCAAATATGTCATCATAGTCTATGCCTTCTTTTTGATAGAGGCCACGGGCGACGAATCTTGCCTTCAACTTTTCAACACTTTCATCAGATCCATGCTTGATCTTGTAGAGCCATTTTGAGGTGAAAACTTCTTTGTCCTCCAGTCTAGGAATCACATCCTAGCCATCATTCTTCATTATGGACTCATACTCTTCCTGCATAGCATCCTTCCAAACTTGATGCTTTACGGCTTCCTCAAAAAGATCCATGCTCAAATTGTACAATAGTACTCATGGCTGCTAGATACCCTTGGTATCTACTTGGCTTCTTTCTTTCACGCAATGTCCCCCTTGGGGCCATATGTCTCTCAACATCCTCCAGAGTGTCCCTGAGCCATGATGGTCTCTTTCCAGTGAAGGGGGTGGATCAATCAGGTCCATTGGTCCTTCAACATCAGGCATCGTCTCATCCTTCTGTTCGTCTTGATTTCTAGGCCTTGCTTCATGGTCTTCCTCATATCTCAGAAGATTGACTACTTTCCTCAGGGAAGCATCTTCATCAAATGTGACATTGTGGCATATCTCCACTTCCCTTTGACCAGGCACATAGAATATATAGGCCTTCGAAGTTTTGTTGTAGCCCACAAACATTGTGGTCTGCCTCTTGATGCTAGCTCCTCTATAAAAGTTCTTGAATTCGTTCGTCTCATATTCAGTGCCATTATCAGTCTGTCGGATAGCATCTCATGTCATTGCTCCCAGTGGACTTCCTCCAACTGGGTATAGTGTATCAATTATAGACCCAAACATGATAGCTTCCTTGAAGCTCTTCTTCCACATGCGCACCTTCCCATCAGTGAATGCCACATTGAAACCTTTGTCTTCCATGGCTGATATAGACATGAGGTTATTCTTCAAATTAGGTAATAGAGTACATCCTGCAAGTGAAGGACTTGACCTTGAGACAAGTGGAGGGTCACAGTCCCTGTCCCTTTCACGGGATATGTGGCACTATCTCCAAGGATAATTTCTAGATTAGTATCCTTCTAAACCATATCAAAGAGTGCTTCCTTGAATCCAGTGTTGTGCCTTGAGGCACCATTATCTATCAACCAGACATCCATAGTGTCGTGTGGAGATGCAACAGAGAGGGAAGATACAAGAATGTATTCATTTCTCTTATCAACAACATTTGATTCCTCATATCTTGAATTTCTTGACCTTTTGGAAGGTTGTTCATTTCCGCCGGAGGGAGCCTTCCTCTTTCCTTGGAACCTGTTGTTCCTTTGATTGTCATCCCTCTGGTTGTTGTTGTTGTCATCATCATCAGGAGAATACTTCTTGAAAGGGCATTCTCTAGCATAGTGACTTGGCCTATGATAAGTGAAACACTTGCCCTTCTTTTCTTGGGTCCCTGCTTTTCCTTTGTACTTTGGACCACCAAATTTATTCTTTCTATAATGAGCAGCATATGCAGCATTTCCTTCATTTCCATACTCCTTCATTCTTGATTCTTATTGAATGCATCTTGACAGTACTTCATCAAAGTCAGGGATCACATTATTATTTAGAATGGTAGTGTTAAACACATGCCATTCAGATGAGAGCCCTCCAAGTGCAGTGAGTACTATCTCTCGATCAGCTATTGTCTCCCCAATAGCCATCATATTTTTCCTGATCTCGGTCAGCTTCAGAAAGTATGATTGGACAGACTCATCCCTACCCTTCTTAAAATTCTTCAATTGATTCTTGAAGAATAATACTTGATTTGCATTGTTGGCCTTAAACATGAGGACCAAATTATCATACATCTCTTTTGGATGTGCCTAACTTAGAGATGTAGGCCACCAGAGTTTTTTGAATGGATTCCCTGATCGTCAGCTTTGTTTTGATCTCCCCCTTCTTGTACTTTGTTTTGGCCGCAACAGTAGCAATGGATGGAGGTTCTTGGATTTTACCCTACACATAGTCCATGACATCTTGGTCTTCCAATTTGAGATCCAATATCATCTTCCAAGCATGGAAGTCATCCTTCCCAGTGAATTTGTCATCCTCCTTGAAGCCATAGTTTGTGGAACCCATTTTCCTCTTATGTGGTTGCAACAAATAGGGCTTGTCTTCTCCTCAGCTCTGATACCATGTAAATTTATGTAGATGTTCTATGCTAGATGCAACTTTACTTTTCACCAAGGCAATCACATAAACAATCAAGTAAAATGCTAATAGAAAATACCAGTGGATCTACAGAAGACAAACTAGAAACAGAAAAATGTGGTGGTGCATTACAACGGTCAACAGGATGCTTCAACCAACAAAGTCTCCTTGTTCAGCCAACCCAGCATGTGTCACAATAGCCCTCCAAACAGCCACATGGTCAACTCAAATTCAACCCCACAAAAAGTCAACGTTGTGTAGAAAATTCAATGCAGGATAGCAGCAAGAAAGTCAATGCAACTCGGTCTTCGGTCAATCTTTTGACCCTGGTTCTTGTGCCAATATGTACGGCCTTCCAAAATTTAAGTCTTCACCAATTTTTAGCCTATTTGGACCATGCTTTGACGAAAGTCAATGTTCGTCAAACTTGCGTGGAAACCCTAGCTGCAGTAAATTCGTCCAAACCCTAGCTGCAATAAATTCGTCCTTCTTCCCACGTGTGAACCAAAACTGCTTCCAAGGAGCTCGTACTAAATCAGATGAAGAGATGATGTGAGAGGATGAGATGAGTGAAAAATTCCTCCAACGTTGACTCTATTTATATCAATCACTGAGGTGTTTGACACATCTGCTAGGGGTGTAAAACCTTAAGGCTGACCTGCACATATCGTAAATTATTAAAAGTAAATTTAAAATAAATGTTTTTCTCACTAGATTAAGATCAATTTTAGATCAATCTTACACCTCTTTGAAAGAGGAACCCAATACAAATATTGGTATCTTCATCTGAGCATCACAACATGGAGTTTGGACCTAGTTGTCGAATTTTAACACTTGAACTTCGGGAAGAAGACCTCACATTTGGTGTTCATAAAGTAGATCCACATCTTCCTATAGTAGTCATCAATTAAATTCATATTATATGATTCTAAATATACTAATGTAATTGAAATCATCCACACACATCTGAATGTATAAGAACCAGGATACCCTTATATTTTCTCTCACTACATGGAAAAACATCCTTGACATTCTTTCCAAGTACATACCCTTTGCACATCCCCTAGTAGTCAATAATGAGATATAGGAGACCAATGAGAATTTCCCTTAGGATCAACAATGTTATGTAGTGCAAGTTTCCTATCCTCCTATGCCACAACTCGCACAAGTTTTCATTTCCATGTATCAAGACTTTCCCTCTCTAACCCCAATAACTATAATTATGTCAGGGATAGATTCCTTTAGACAAATCAATACTTTCTATTCCAAAACATGAATAACAATCCTTTTTCCTCCATAATTGAGGTTGAGAACAAGTTCTTCTTCAGTCCTGAGACATACAACATGTTCTTGGCTTCCAATAATCTGTCTAACTAGATTACACATACAATAGTTCCTTCTCCCTTCACTACATTCTTTACATCATCATTAAGTTACAAATGAGTCCTTGAGTCTTTCTCCATTAGACTACTAAACAACTACCATGCTTTTCATATGACATGATGTACCACTATAAAAGTACCATGCACTTTTGGTGATCGTGTTAGTAGAAATACATGCGACAAATGAGAATTATTTCTCAAACTTCACTACAAACTCGTCTTACTATGTCATTATTGATGATATTTTTTGTTGTGACTTCCTCTTCCCCTTCTTATCTATACATTGTGATGCATAATGCCCATTCTTGTGGAAAATGAAACATTTGATCTTGCTCAAGCATTTATTCTTCCCCATCTATGGTTTTTACTCCAATTTTACCCTTGCAACTCTTTCCTTTACCCTTCTTGGCTTAACTAACCAGTGCCATCTCCTTGCATGCTAGTTTTATACTCCTCCTCAGCCTCTTCCTAGATACAATCACCTCAAAGCCTCTCTCAATGGGGAAGGTGCTTCTGAGCATGAATCCCTTTGAAAAAAATTTCCCATGGCTTGGTGAAACCATTCAATGCCACATTTACCAGTTATGATCCTCCACCTTTCTCTATTTATCTTCATGATATAATTGGGAACATTATCATACCTTGTCATTTGTACATATTTGAGCTTGTTATTCAATATCATCTCCCTATTCATGTTTTCACTCTAGAAAAAATCCACTAGAGCCTTGAACAAACATACACACACATACACACATGTTGCAAGTCATTGGTTATATATTATTTATAGCACCTAGTTGTAGGGGTTTTTACATTTTTGTAACTTTTGAAACTAGTGACAATGTTAATAACAAGAAACCATAAAGGCCATTTTAAAGAACAAGCGATTTAATGATGTGTGATGTTATTGCGATGAACTGCTTTCAACTTATGTATTTTCATCTTCAATGTTGGAAGGTTTTACTATTCATTTTATAGATTATTATTCTATGAGTTGTACAAGTTTGCATTCTATTTCTTTTTTAATATTGTTGTTATGAGTTTATAAATAGAGAGTTGTGAATAAACTTATTGTTTTAGACTAATTTGTGCACTTGTATTATATATGTATTATTGGATTGTTAGATTCTCTACAACCCTTTATAGGGGGATGTCGTAGTCATTGTAAATGAGTGTAAACATTTAATTTTTAGGAAATTTTGTAGTGCCTGCAAAATGAAGCATAATAATAATAATAAACCTAATGTCAACTCAACTAAAAAAGTAACAAAAAGTAAAAAATAATAAAAATAATAAATCGATTTGTTATATCATAGTTTTGTTTGTATTAACAAATTACAAACATACCTAGCATGTGTAGACAATGCCTAAAAACAATTGTGGCATATATACATGTAATTACATGCGTTATGAGAGTTTTAATAAAATTAAAAATAACACTATATCTATATTTCATAGTGAATTTTCCATTCTAGCCATCCCATGCCGATTTATTCATCCAAAATCGAAATGGGTTTCCTATAATGTGAGGTTTAACTGAGACATTATATTGGAGAGTACCCTTATTTGATGAAGGTTCTTTTACACACAATTTAATTTTTTATAAGAAATACCACAAAGTAATTTTAAATTGATTGGATAATAATAGATTAGTGAAAATATATTTTAGGTGATGTTATTTCCTAGGAAAGAGGTAAAAACGCAATTTGAGTAGCATCTATTCTCATGTATGAGATTATGGATTAATTTTACTATAAAGCACATAACCTTTGGAGGTAGGCACAATGATTATCACAAGTAAAAAGAGTTTTTTTGCAAATACTATCTAGGTTGTAACAACCTTCTAGTGTTGAAGTCCTAAAACTACTTTTAATTAGCTATGAGATTTTAGATAAATGTTACTAGAAAGCACATAACCTTACTAGAGGTAGCTTTGATGATGATTAGAAGGGAAACTATATTTCTTGCATATACCATCTAGTTTGAGACCACCTTCTAGACATGAAGTACTAGCTAAAACTAGTAATTGGCTAAGAGTTTTTCTCAAAATTTAGGAATTTGATTGTAACCTAAAATTTATAAACATTGGGCAAGAGTGAAAATATATTCCTTATTATTTCAAGTGATAATACATTTTTTAAGAAATATTCTTAAATCAACTCATATTGATAAATAATAAACAAAACTAATATTTCTATATATGTATATTTTTTTATTTTTTTTTATTTTTTTTTTATGACTAGAGGAATCAGCAACGGCGGAGGTATCGTACTTGCGTAACACGGGGTTGAATCCCCCCGGCTACCACTATAAACTCTAGGGGAGACGCAATACCCCCAAGCATGCCTCCCGGGTAATCGACTAAGCCTTTTGGGCCTCACGGTCGGGGATTGAACTCGTGGCCTGCGTATCAGCACGAACGCCTTAGCAGTACGTCCGCTGGCCATTAGACCAAGCCCCAGGGGCTAACTAATATTTCTATATTGATTAACAATAATATTATAATTTCACCATTATTTAAAAAAAAACATGAAAAAACAAAATTGTAAAACTTAAATCTTCTTAAATGTATTTATGAATTCATTTTAAA